>VDFB02256132.1:166140079-166170543 GCA_007258455.2 Sequoia sempervirens | reverse complement strand
CTAACTTTTTGTTGATTAAATTATGAGTACCACCTAAGTCGATCAACACTATTACTTTATGCTTCTTTAAGAACCCCACCACCTTGAGAGTTTGTGGAGCACTAAAACCTAAGAGTGCATGACAAGAAATGATTGGTTGAGAATCATGTGATTCCTCATTTGGCTTCCTTTCATCCTCTAGGATGGGTTCCTCCTCTTCTTCCTCACTTGGAACTTCAATATAGAACAATTTCTTTTCACTGCATTTATGTCCTCGACTGTATTTTCTATCACAATTGAAACACAACCCTTTTTCTCTTTTCTCCTCAATTTGATGTGGAGTCAACCTAGTAGGTTGTGTTGAATATCCTTTCTCTCTTGTCACATTAGCCCCTTGCTTCTTAGGAATAAAATTCTTCTCCTCTACCCTGCATGCTAAGATAAAAGACTCATTTATGGAGCTAGGGATAAACATGTGTACCTCATGTTGAATGTGATCCTTGAGACCCCCCAAGAATAAATCATTCAATTTTTCCTCCATAATTGTATCCACTCTTAAGGATAGATTTTGGAATTGCTGAATATAATCCTTAATTGGTCCTGTTTGTTGAAGTTTAGCTAGCTAGCCGAAGAAGTTGTTTGCCATGCTATTGCTATATTGTGCTTGGAGTTCCTCCGTAAAAATTGACCATGAGATGGTGAGCCCCCTTTTCCTTCAATGAGTGAAAAGCCAATGATACCAAATGAATTGATCTATTTCTAGATATAGGGAAGCCATCATGACCTTTTTGTCCATTTGGGATTTGGTGTACTTCAAAAAAAATCTCCATTTGGTTTATCCATGTAAGAGGATCCTTGCCATCGAACTTGCACATATCAACCTTTCAAAATAAATTCCTAGATCCTATAGGAGTACTAAAGCTTGTGTCAATGTTAGCTGACCTAGAATTTTCACCTTGGTTGCTTGAAAACTCCTTTCTTGGTTCAACCATGTAGGTGCTTAACATGTTTCGTATTTTTGATATATCTCCTCTTAGGTCACACATATCCATCTTCATTGAGGAAATATCTTCCTTGACCTTACTGATTTCCTCATTAGGAGTAGTATCCTCTATTGTTACCCCATCCTTATCAGGAGTCTTCCCCGGAGTGACAACATTCTTTTTGCCCCTTGTTGGAGGCCCCATCATGATGGGAACCACTAATTTTGAAATAAATCACACAAATGAAGCTTAAATTATCTAAAAAATTTACTGTAACTTACTAGGGCCAAAATAACTATCACCTAGAAAAATCTCCAAGAAATAAGTAGATTTGTAGCACAGAGAATGATAATTGTGAATAATTTAAGTTTTCAATAACTTTCTTATTTATACTCCAATTCCTCCAAAGTTTTTACTGTAATCTTCTTTAGTATGTCTTCAAAAACCCAATAAAAGTCAGAGTCTAATTCGACAAGATGTGTGAGATATGAAGATTCCAAAAAAAATGTGTAGAAACCCTAATTCTGCAATAGTTCGCTTAATTCTACTCTAATTCTTCTGAAATTTGGACTATAGATTCTTTAATATGTTCTTCAAAGGCCCTTTAAAGATCATTTTTTTTTTCCAAAATTTTAAATATATGCTCTTCCCAAAATCGCCTCCAAAATTGAGAAAAAAGCTTGCCTCTACGGTGCCAAGATCATGCTCTGATACCACTTGTTATGAAATAACTTGCACAATAGGAGAATATGATATGAAATATGCTAAAAATACTTGATAATAAATGAGAATAATAAGCCACTTCAAGGGGGAAAACCTCCAAATATCTCTAATGAGAACACACTTCACAACTTGATGATGGAATAAGACTCACAACCTCCTATATATACCTATTTATGCCTAGGATATCACCTAAGCCGACTTAGACACACCTATATAAGTCTTAGGCTGACCTAAACAACTAAATAACAATATGCTAATGATAATATGAATTAATAGAGTTAAGATAGCAAAAAGCCGACTATTCATAACCCGATGTACACTAATATTAAGGGCATAGCAATAATAAAGAGAGTGTTCAACACTTTAGATATTGAGGCTGTAACCATATCAGTTAATATTGCATAATTCACTAGGGTAATGGTTGAATCTGTTACAGCTGAGAATGAACAATTTAGAAAGAAGTATAATGATTTGTTGCTTGATTATGGAAAGAATGAACAACAAACATAATTAGCATTATGAAAAGAGATTGTAAAATTTGCAATTAGGGGAACCAATGCAAACTAATGTTGCTTCTGCCACTTCTTCACATGAAGGTCAAAACCTATTGGTTTGACACCTCCAACAAGTTCTTCATGGGAAATTGTGCCCTACAATAAGGGAAGTGTGCCCATTTTAGTGGAGGATCCAAGTACATCTAGTGCACAACAAGAAGAAGGTGTTAGCAAGGAAGAGTTGCTTGGACAACTGAAGGAGTATAAAGAAAAATGGGTATGTGTAGGATCATGATGGACCAAAAAGTGGCGATTTTTCTTACTCAAAATTGATGAAATTAAAAGGGTTTTTAAAGGAGATTCTCATCTTTCCACCAATATAAATTATGCCTTACTTTGAATTTAAAAAATAATTATTATTCATTTTCTATTTGAATTACGACTAAAGTACTGATTGATAGGCTGATTGAAAAACATCTATAGCTTTCAAATGGTATCACATTTTTTGAATCCAAAACATGTGTCACATTCTATGCTTCGTATATTATAGGATTAAGAAAAAAAGAAATGAATTTCATGAACTTTTGACCAAGTTAAGGTGGCCAGACATACAAGTTTTTATATTTTTTAAAAGTTATAATAAAAAATTCATAATTAATTATTTACTTGAAAAAAAATTACAAAAAAATATGCGTCACATCGGGACATGAGTCTTCTACTTATATCTAAAATATTATAAAAAAATATTATCATTTTATCGTGGTTAGGGTGGTTAGACAGACACCTACTTATTTTTTCATTGAAATTTAATTACTATTGCATTGAAATTTCAAATTTTCACCAAATTGTTTTTTTTTTAAAATAAACCTAGTAGTTTAGAAACTACATTCAATTTCCTATAGATTCTATTCTTATATATTTTTGAAATAATATAGATAACTTATTCAATTTTTTACGTCAAGTTGCCTAACTCTGATTTTTCTCAAATTTTTGCCACTTAAGGGCTTGTTTTTCCCATGATGATCCTACACATACCCAAATGTGAAAAGCATGATAGAGAAATATTTGTTAGCAATATGAAAATTTCCATTTCAATTTTAGAGCATTTGAATAGAGGAGTCAACAATAGATTAATTAGCGTTCATGCTAACTATTCTACCATGAAGGATGCAATAAACAATTTTTATATTGATAAAGAATTGGAAATTCCTCTCATGGAAAAATAGATCCCAAGACTTCAAAAGTTGAGGATGATGGTTGTGGGAGCCAAACATGACACAAATAAGCTTGAAAAAATCCAACCTAACATCAAAACTATAAATGAAATACAAGAATTTAGGGGAAAAATAGAGCCTTTGGAGGAAAAGATTAGGGAGTTGATTAATGGTTTTCATGAAATGAATCATGGTCTCCTTTCCATAGTAAGGGATGATGGTAATATTAAAGCCTTACAAGATTAGAGGAAGGAAACAAATGAGGTGATTTCAAAGCAAGCAACTTTGATTTTCCAAGGAAATGATACGAGCATGCTAAAGAAGAATATGGATATTCTTGCTCATGGAGGAATTGTCTTGGAGGAGTTTGACAAAGAGACAAAGAAGGTTGTCACCAAACATTCACCTTACAAGTAGAAAGCTAATGATGTCATAAAATTTAATTGGCCTACATAAGAAGAATTCCAAGCATGGAAGGATAAGTACCTGGATGTGTTGGAAGATTGAGTTGTGGTTGCAGAATGAGGAATACAATTTTGGTTTAAAGTCTGCAAACATGGTGAATAATGGATGATAGAAGCATAATGCATAGCCTAGGACCAATATAGATTGGGATTTTTCTTTAATATGGATGAAATATTTTCTTCTCCCCAATTTTAATTTAATGACAAGGTTGTAGATGCGAATGTTCTTTTATCTCTTTTGCTTTCTATACTTTATGCTTTCTTTCATCTTTTCTTGGTATACATGAAAATATTTTTGGAGCACATGAATATTTTCAAATCAGCTCAAAGATGCCTTTTGGAAGGCGAGACTTGATCTTCAACAACAAATGAAAATGACTTTTGTCTCATGTAACATTTCCCTCCATTTGAAAATGCAAATATACTAAAAAGGGAATGCATTTTGTATTGGTCCAATTAGAAAAGGACATGTATACTTTTTGGCCCGAAGCTTGTTTTGCTCCTTCATTTCTATAAGAAGGAATTCAAGGCTAGAAGTATGGGGTTGGTTGCTTGTAATTGATCATAGAGAATTTTGTAAAAAATATAGCGAGCATTTTAGAGTTTTGTCTTAGGTTTTGAGTCTTTCAATGCATATGGAATTTTGATAACAATACTAGAAATTGAATTAAAAAAGGTCCAAATTCAAATCCATTTCTCTCCTAGATTGTACTTGTTTCACAAGTTATGAATAATATAATCAAGGATTATATTATTTGTCTTCATTGATTTGTAGTGGATGTGTGGTTTTGTTCTTGCTTTTAATCTGAAGAATTAATGAAAATACTTGAGTGAAGCTATAGGTTCATGTAGATAAAGTACTAGGATATTAGTAAGAATTTATGGTTGAGAATATAATGTTGGAATACCATAATGTAGTATTATCAAAGCATAAATGATGGTATGTGTTAAATTTTTATCAGATTGTATAGGTTTTGAGATTGAATTTGTTCCTAGGATGAGGCACTGATCAGAATGAATGTTCATGATACATTTTGCTAGTGAATTCAACAACAAATCAAATTTCATAAACAAATATTTAAATGGATTGCAATTATTATTATTTTGTGTTAAGTTTCTTCATCCTCATGCTCTAAATGTTGAGTGTTGTTAAGGAGTTTCCAACTTCTTTGATACATTTAGTTTATTGAGCTATTATATGATAATTTATCTATTATTTGAAATGTATTTGGATATTAGGTGTAGAGGTCTTTTGTAATAACCCTCCTGGTTGCTAGTTGGACTCAGTAGTGTTATGTTTTGTTTTGATGCTCAGATACTATGATGATACTGTTATTGTTGATGTGGTTAGTCAGATACTATGATGATACTGCTATTGTTGATATGGTTAGTTAGATGCTAGTTGATGCTGTTATTTCATTTTGGACATGATTACCTTATATGACATGGTTGATTATATCAGTTGTTTTTCTGAATTATGATATGATGCAGTGTTTTAAGTTAATATGCTATGAGATGATTGTTAGTTAGAAATGTAATTCATTGATTATGCTTTAATTGTTAGAATAGGTGTGACGAAGGACAATATAGCATCACTCGTTCGCGAGTGCCCTGTTATGTTGCAATTCCTTCTTACAATGCAGTATCTTGATTTAATGCTTTGATATATATGTATATATGCACATGTACACAACTTCGTTTGTATGCAGGATTGCAGGTATAAGTCTCGATTCCACCTGCTTCGGCAGGAAAGGGCGAGCACCAAATAACCCAACGGTTAAATGTTGATACAGAGGTGACGATGAAGTCCTCCCGTTCCATGATGTCAGGTCGTCTCATCTGTTTGGTATAGTTGATGTTGTGTAATTGTCGTTTTTGCCTGTTGTGTTATGTGTTTTGTCTCATTTTATTTATGAGGGCATTTATAATTATGACTTTTCTTAATGATTGAAATAGATTATTTATTTTAATGCTGGATTAAATTGTAATTTAATAATTAAATAATTTAATTATTTTTGAAAATCTTATATTGCAATTAATTAATAATTAAATATTAAATATGACTTAATTATTTTAATTAATTAAATTGGTGGTGGATAATTAAATGAATAATTTATTTAAAATAAATATGTAATGTGAGGTGCAAGAAAAGTTGAAAAAAAAACAGGAATTAAAGCAATAAAACAAATAAAAGAATTAAAAAGACAGTGTGAACCAATAGGAATTGAGAGTTGGGAAAAAGCTTGTTTTAAAGAATTGTTTTTCTTTTTATCTGTGATTTTTGGAGAGCTTGGAAGGGAGGAGGAATATATTTTTATTTAATCATGAATTTTGGAAAAAACTCACACACACACAGAAGAACAGAAAGTTGAAGTGCTCAAGTGAAGGTGGAGTTCGTTCTGGACTAAGGACTGGAATCAGATTCGAGAGCATCAGAGTCAAGCAGGCTTCTTCAAATTTGCATTGGACTCCAGGTTCCTCTCGTAGTTTTTCTCGTATCTTTCCATTCCCTGTTTATCTTCTGAAAAGAAAAATAGATCTTTTTAAAAAGAAAAAATTTTTTTGAACATAGAGAACCTCTGTTGAAAACTGAAGCTAGGGCAATATATTAAACTAGAAAACAAAAGGAAACTCATAGTTACCATACGGAACAAATTCTTGTCAAATCTATAACCCGTACCTTCTGAAATATTCAGTTTATCAATATGAGGGTTTTGGAAAGATAATTTTTTTAGGGAATAATTAAATTTGAAATTTTATTATTATAGTTAGTTATATAAAGAAATCTATGTTATTTCTCTGTGTGTTCATTAGTTTTCTTATCGTTCATGAAAATATATCTCTCTGTATTTTGTCTCTGTTTTAAATAATGTATTTCTTATCATTCAGGAAATCTGTTTATCTGTATTTCTGTTCCTGTTTTTAAATATATATATGAGAATAAAATATATATATATATATTTATATTATTGTATATAATATATATATATTTATTATAGTATTATAGAAATCCGTTATTATAAATCTTTGTATTCGGATTAAAATTTCTTTAAATTTCGTAATCTGTGCAAAATCGTGTGAATGAAATTCACGTCCTTTATTTTCTATGTTTTGTTTTGAAATCGAAATTAAATTTTAAATAGAATTTTATATTGCAGTTATCAAAAAAGGGTTTTTTTTTTTATTAAATCGAAATTATTAACTTGTGGCCGTATCGGCCGTCCGAAACCGCGTCTCTACCAGACGAACAAAATTCGAAGTTGTTTATATTATTCTTAACTGTGTTGTGTTTTTTTTTAAATTCTGGGAGGCGAAATTGTTAATTGTTTTTTTTGAATTAAATGTTATGGGGTTTGGGGAGGGCATGGCAGTCGTACCCACCCCGCGCCCCTATGTGTGGCGGACTGCACAGCATCCTCTGAACTGCTATCGTGATCCGAGGACTCTGCGTATAGTAGCGAGTGGGGGCTGTCGAGTCCCCACTGGCCTTGGTTTTAATAAATTTCATTTTTTATTTATTTATTGAATTTATATATATATAAATATATATAAATATATATATATATATTTATATACATATATATATTTATTTATTTATATTTTTATATTTTTTTAATTTTTTTTTTAAAGAAAATAGTGAAGTGGGTTTTCTTTTATAAATAAAATATTTTGATTTTAGAATTTAATGTATTATTTAATCTGATGTGTTCTGTTATGAATTAAATAATTGGATGTAGGAATTATATATATATATATATTTTGTAGTATGTTCTTTATTGATTCTTTATATACATCCGAGTGAATCGTTCTCTTTTAGTTATGGAATCGTGAGGTCTTGATATTGTTTTATTCTTTGTTTATGGTTGTAGAATTTACTCGTGATGTGGGAACCCTCTTGTTTTGTAACCCTAGTCCAGAGGCATGTTTAGTTTTGAAGTTGTCTTTGTATATTTATATCTTTGGTTTTGAAGTTGAATGAATTATGCTTGGAAGGGTTGAACGTGTTCTTATGTTAGTTTGTTATGGGTTGTTGCGAGAGGAATATTACCTCGCTTGTGTGGAATTCAAGTATTATGTTTTATGATTTAGTTCAACCCTTGCCTGTTTTGAGTTATGTTAGGGTTCATAGGAGGGAGAGTGGCTCTTCGTGGGCGCCGGCGCCTCGGAGGAGGAAGGGCCAGGATAACCCTTGAAGAGTAGTAAACAAGTGATAACCTAAACAATAGATTTAGAGGGTTGGGTAGTTTAAAAATATAAGATAATAAAACTTTGGATTCCTCGGCTATGCATTAGGGCTACCTTAGACTAGTGATAGACTGAGAAGGCCGTGGTCGGCATAGTCATAGGCTCGTCTTCACGAGAGACTATTGACTCCGCATCAGCTACCCTATGGTGCCGGCGCCTCAGTTAGGAGGAAGGGCCAGGAGATCCATAGATGGGTGCCGGCGCCTCAGTTGGAGGAAGGGCCAGGAGAATCCCATGAGAGCTATGCGATGACACTCTCCACTTGACACCCTTGTGCTTTGTTATTGTTGCCTCTGGATGTTATCTCTTTGTGATGTATCTTTGAATTCTGTGAATTTGTTTTATGATTGTTAAGTGATAGTACTTCATGTTATTGTGATGAGTTTATTGGTTTAACTGGTTATGTGATTTGAGTACGTTGTTGGTTGTGCATTGCATGGTTTTGTTGTACTTGTTCTGTATCATGTTGTTGAGTCGGTTTGACATTCATAGTCGGGTTCACTTCCTCGTCACCTCTAAGCACGGGGGGTGAGTTACTTCGTAATTCACATGGTTGGGTGGAACGTGCTCCGCACCCGTTGGGTTCCCCATCAACGTCTTGTCTTCTCAGCTTTCCGCAGTGCAGATGTTCGAGTGATCAGTTGTACTTCATGTTCCTTTATCTTGTATCAATCCCCATGTTGGGAAATTCAATGTAATTCATGTATCAAAGAAAATTGTAATGTAAAATTATTTCAAAGATGTAATAGTTAGGTTTGAATTGGATCATGTTAAAAGATTTATCATGGACGTAATTGTGCGATGTTGTCATACTCGCATCATGGCTATCAGTTGTATCAGTGTATATGGTTTTCATAAATTAAATGGTTATGTTAGTTTCATTATCTTTATTATGTTTTGTGGTTGCAATGTAACCTCGTGTGCCCCAGAGAACCAAGTGTATTAATGTTATGTGTTATGTTATGTGTTTATGGTTTTAATGTTGTTACATGTTACTTCTTTTATTTAAAAAAAAAAAAAAGTATTCGCAATATGTGTGTGTTCTCTGGGGTTTGCACGACGCGCGTTACAACTTGGTATCAGAGCCAAGGTTGCAAACGCTAGGGTCTTTGGGTAGTGTAGTCCATTAGGTTACCGTTTGTGTAACTCTTGTGCTCATGTCGTACTTTATCTTGTGGCGCAGAACTATGCCTCGAGGTAGAGGACGTGGTCGTGGAAGAGGCCGTGGTGCCAGACGTGGAGCAAACCGGCGAAGCCCCTCAGTTCCTAGTTCCCATGGCTCTGAGCATGAGGAATAGCAGAGTCTTCATAGCGTTCCATCAGGTGGCCAGAATCCAGCACAGCCAGGTCTAGATGATCAGTTACAGCATATTCTTGGAGAGATTCTTGACCGTTTAGGACCCAGGCCAGATGAGGTGCACCAGGTGGAGAGGGAGAGAGAGAGGTCTCCGAGGCACAGGGATACAGATGTGGTTCCAGATGTAGTCGTAGCAGGCCATATGAGAGATCTGATGAGGGCACACCCTCCTACTTTTGATGGTTCTGGAGGAGGTCTTGAGGCTGAGACCTGGTTAATTGACTTAGACCGTTGCTTCGCCATGCACCCCTACGGTAGCAATACCAAGGCTCGGTGCGCAGTTATGCACTTGCGAGGCTTCACGTCTACTTGGTGGCACCTTGAGGAACATAAACTGCATCTTGATCTCAGTATGGTTACTTGGGAGTTGTTCCTAGACAGGTTCAAAGCTCGTTTCCTCTCAGACCACTGGAGGCAACGCAGGGCTGACGAGTTTCACGATCTCAAGCAGTTGTCTATGTCAGTGGAGCAGTATGAGAGGCGCTTCTATGAGTTGAAGCAATATGCAGGGATTAGCCACGATGAGGGCATGTTAGTGCAGCATTTTGTTCGGGGCTTAAACGCCCGCATCAGTGGTGGTGTACGAGTCTTCGAGCCGAAGACGATGGAAATGGCAGTTGAGAAGGCTCGCTTAGTGGAGGAGAATTTGGCCATGGCTTTGGGTGGTCACATCGGGGTACAGATTGGTAGCACGCCCACACCCGGGTATGTTGCTCATGGAGGACAGTCACAGGGAGCATGATCTTCCAAGAACAGGTACCCACCCTCGAAAGGGGGTTATCAGCAGCAGCAGCCTTAGCAGCAGCAGTCAAAACAGAAATACAACCAATCTCAGCAGGGTGGCAATTCTCAGTTTCGCAGGGATCAGAACAAGAACCGGATTCGTCAGGAACGTTTTGTACAGCCTACACCTAGTTTCCAGTTAGCACCGAGTCGTGGGAGTTTTCAGCAGTCAAATGCTCCATAAGGGGGCAGAGGTTTTGGCAGAGGCACTGGGTGTTTCTCTTGTGGACAGCCGGGGCATATTGCTAGGATGTGTCCTTAGAAGAACACCTCCGGTTTTAATCAGAGGCCAGTAGCATCAGAGCCGACAGTAGGTGATGCAGGGAGATCTCATCGTGTCTTTGCTTCAGTGGATAATCGTCAGGCAATTCATCAGAACACGGTAGTTGAGGCATCAGGTGTGTTGAATAATTCTAGCATTTCTATACTTTTTGATTCTGGTGCATCTGATTCCTTTATATCACCTTTAGTTGTTGAGCGGTGTGGTTTGGTGGCAATTAGCCAAGGCGTAAAATGGCATGTCGAATTAGCATCAGGATCAAGGGTTGTGGTAGAGAAGCTTGTGCAGGATTGTAATTTGAGTATAGGTGAAATGTCAACTAGGGTGGACCTCAGAATCTTGCCACTCAGTTCTTATGATATTGTCTTAGGCATGGACTGGTTGAGTGCACATCGTGCTATGATTGACTGTCGATGAAAGGCAGTAAGGTGCACTGATGACTCTGGTAAGGAGGTGGAGATCTTGGGTATTCAGAGGCCCATCTCATTACGTATGATCTCTGCCATGCAGCTCAAAAGGCATTTCCGTCAGGGTTGTCAGCTCTTTGCAGTATCTGTGAGTGACTTGGAATCTGAGGATAGTCAGGGGTTGTCATTGGATGATTACCCCCTTCTTAAGGGTTTTTCTGATGTGTTTCCAGAGGAGATTCCTGGTATGCCGCCTAAGCGAGATGTGGATTTCTGGATTGATCTGGTACCTGGAGCCGAGCCCATATCTCGAGCTCCATATCGGATGACAACACAGGAACTACAGGAACTCTGTCTTCAGTTGGAGGAATTGTTGGCCAAGGGTTTTATCCGCCCAAGTGTTTCTCCTTGGGGAGCACCTGTGATATTTGTGAAAAAGAAGGATGGTTCTCTTCGCTTGTGTATTGACTACAGGAAGTTGAATAAGGTAACAGTGAAGAACCGCTATCCATTGCCCAGGATTGACGATCTCTTCGATCAGATAAAAGGGGCAAAGGTGTTCTCTAAGATAGATCTCAAATCGGGATACCACCAGTTGAGGATTGCAGATGCAGATATTCACAAAACAGCATTTCGAACTCGATACAGACATTACGAGTTCACTGTGATGCCGTTCGGGTTAACGAATGCACCTTCAGTCTTTATGAGTCTAATGAATGGAGTCTTCCGTACATACTTGGATAAATTCATTCTAGTGTTTCTCGATGACATCCTGATCTATTCTAGGTCAATGGAGGAACATGAAGAACATCTAAAGCAGGTATTGCAGTGCTTAAGGGATAATCAGTTGTTTGCTAATCTCAAAAAGTGTGACTTTTATAAGACTGAAGTTCAGTATTTGGGCCATGTGATTTCCGGTGAGGGAATTTCAGTTGATCCTGCAAAGATTCGGGCTATTGTGGATTGGCCCGCACCCACCAATGTCTCAGAGATTCGCAGCTTCATGGGACTTGCAGGATATTATAGGCGGTTTGTTCAGGGGTTTTCTAGGTTGGCTCATCCTATCACCTCCTTGCAGAGGAAGGGAAAGAAATTTATTTGGTCCGATCAATGTCAGTTAGCTTTCCAGACTCTGAAGGATAAGTTGACTAGTGCTCCAATCTTAGTAGTTCCTGATCCGGCAGGTGATTTTGTTGTCTGTACAGATGCTTCTTTGGAAGGTTTAGGGGCTGTGTTGATGCAGGAAGGTCGAGTGATTGCTTATGAATCATGGAAACTGAAAGACCATGAACTTAATTACCCCACTCATGATTTGGAGTTAGCCGCAGTTGTGCATGCCTTGGTGAGGTGGAGGCACTTTCTCCTTGGGCATCGGTTCGAGTTGCATACAAACCACCGTAGTTTACAGTACATCTTCACGCAGCCGAACTTGAATGCAAGACAGAGAAGGTGGATGGAATTTTTGTGTGAGTACGACTTTGAGGTGAAATATATTCAGGGTAAGGAGAATGTTGTAGCAGATGCTTTGAGCAGACGCAGGCATGAGTTATCAGCTTTGACTCTTGAGGTTGATTTGAAGAGTTAGCTTGTTGCAGCTCTTTCTTCTGATGATTGGTATCAGGTAGTGAAGACAGAGATTGAGTCGGGTAGACCTTTGGAAGGTAGATTTGTAGGGTACTCTTTGGACTCGAATGGTGTTTTGCGGTATGCAGGCCGTATGTACGTACCTCCTGCAGAGGGTCTTCGTACCCTTATTTTGACGGAAGCTCATAGAGCTCCTTATTCGGCACACCCAGGAGTTAAGAAGATGTACGCTGATCTTCGGGCACTATATTTTTGGGCAGGATTGAAGCGTGACATTGCTGATTTTGTGGCTAGGTGTCTCGAATGTCAGAGAGTGAAGGCCGAGCATCATCATCCGGCAGGCTTGTTACAGCCGCATCTTGTTCCAGAGTGGAAGTGGGACATCATTTCTATGGACTTTATAGCTAGGTTGCCTATGTCTTCCAGGCGACACGACGCTATCATGGTCACTGTTGACAGGTTGACCAAGGTAGCCCATTTTTCTCCTATTCAATCTTCATATACTGCTTCAGTGGTGGCTAGGGTGTTCATGGAGGATATTGTTAGACTACATGGGATACCGCGTAGGATTATTTCTGACAGAGATCCGGTATTCACTTCTGCATTATGGACATCCCTTCAGCGGTCCTTAGGGACTAAGTTGAATTTTAGTTCTGCCTACCATCCCGAGACAGATGGTCAGACTGAGAGAGTTAATCAGGTGCTTGAGGATATGCTTCGGATGTATGTCATGGACCAGCAGTCTTGTTGGGAAGACTATCTACATTTGGTTGAGTTTTCCTACAATAATGGCTATCACAGTTCGATTGGCATGGCTCCATTTCAGGCTTTGTATGGTCATCCTTGTCGTACCCCTTTGAGTTGGGATCGATTAGAGGATAGGGTTCTTCTTGGACCTGAGATGCTTCGTGACATGGAGCAACAGGTAGCTCGCATCCGAGAGCATCTGGTAGCAGCTCAGGATAGGCAGAAGAAATTTGCTGATGCACACAGGACAGATCGTCAGTTTGCTATAGGTGATCGAGTTTTTCTCAGAGTTCGTCCTCGGAAGAGCCCTATTCGTTATGGAAAGGGTTCTAAGCTTGCACCCCGTTTCGTGGGTCCATTTGAGGTGTTGGAGGGTATTGGTCCTGTTGCCTATCGCCTTGCATTGCCACCTAGTCTGTCGCGGATTCACGATGTATTTCATGTATCAGTTCTTAGGCCTTACTTTCCGGATGTTACTCATGTTCTTGATTGGAATGCTCTACAGGTCGAGGACGGGCAACTAGCTCTAGAGCCCGTGGCCGTGGTGCAGCACAGGAGGCTCGTACTCAGAGGCAGGCATATTGAGCAGGTGAGGGTCCAGTGGGATCCTAATGATGAGGCTTCAGCAACTTGGGAGGATGCTTCCCGTATGCGAGAATCCTATCCATACTTGTTTTCTGGCTTACAGGAGTAAGCTGGATTTAAGGGGGGGAGGGTGTAATAACCCTCCTGGTTGCGAGTTGGACTCAGTAGTGTTATGTTTTGTTTTGATGCTCAGATACTATGATGATACTGTTATTGTTGATGTGGTTAGTCAGATACTATGATGATACTGCTATTGTTGATATGGTTAGTTAGATGCTAGTTGATGCTGTTATTTCATTTTGGACATGATTACCTTATATGACATGGTTGATTATATCAGTTGATTTTCTGAATTATGATATGATGCAGTGTTTTAATTTAATATGCTATGAGATGATTGTTAGTTAGAAATGTAATTCATTGATTATGCTTTAATTGTTAGAATAGGTGTGACGAAGGACAATATAGCATCACTCGTTCGCGAGTGCCCTGTTATGTTGCAATTCCTTCTCACAATGTAGTATCTTGATTTAATGCTTTGATATATATGTATATATGCACATGTACACAACTTCGTTTGTATGCAGGATTGCAGGTATAAGTCTCGATTCCACCTGCTTCGGCAGGAAAGGGCGAGCACCAAATAACCCAATGGTTAAATGTTGATACAGAGGTGACGATGAAGTCCTCCCGTTCCATGATGTCAGGTCGTCTCATCTGTTTGGTATAGTTGATGTTGTGTAATTGTCGTTTTTGCCTGTTGTGTTATGTGTTTTGTCTCATTTTATTTATGAGGGCATTTATAATTATGACTTTTCTTAATGATTGAAATAGATTATTTATTTTAATGCTGGATTAAATTGTAATTTAATAATTAAATAATTTAATTATTTTTGAAAATCTTATATTGCAATTAATTAATAATTAAATATTAAATATGACTTAATTATTTTAATTAATTAAATTGGTGGTGGATAATTAAATGAATAATTTATTTAAAATAAATATGTAATGTGAGGTGCAAGAAAAGTTGAAAAAAAAACAGGAATTAAAGCAATAAAACAAATAAAAGAATTAAAAAGACAGTGTGAACCAATAGGAATTGAGAGTTGGGAAAAAGCTTGTTTTAAAGAATTGTTTTTCTTTTTATCTGTGATTTTTGGAGAGCTTGGAAGGGAGGAGGAATATATTTTTATTTAATCATGAATTTTGGAAAAAACTCACACACACACAGAAGAACAGAAAGTTGAAGTGCTCAAGTGAAGGTGGAGTTCGTTCTGGACTAAGGACTGGAATCAGATTCGAGAGCATCAGAGTCAAGCAGGCTTCTTCAAATTTGCATTGGACTCCAGGTTCCTCTCGTAGTTTTTCTCGTATCTTTCCATTCCCTGTTTATCTTCTGAAAAGAAAAATAGATCTTTTTAAAAAAATATATATATATTTTTTGAACATAGAGAACCTCTGTTGAAAACTGAAGCTAGGGAAATATATTAAACTAGAAAACAAAAGGAAACTCATAGTTACCATACGGAACAAATTCTTGTCAAATCTATAACCCGTACCTTCTGAAATATACAGTTTATCAATATGAGGGTTTTGGAAAGATAATTTTTTTAGGGAATAATTAAATTTGAAATTTTATTATTATAGTTAGTTATATAAAGAAATCTATGTTATTTCTCTGTGTGTTCATTAGTTTTCTTATCGTTCATGAAATATATCTCTCTGTATTTTGTCTCTGTTTTAAATAATGTATTTCTTATCATTCAAGAAATCTGTTTATCTGTATTTCTGTTCCTATTTTTAAATATATATATGAGAATAATATATATATATATATATATATATTATTGTATATAATATATATATATTTATTATATTATTATAGAAATCCGTTATTATAAATCTTTGTATTCGGATTAAAATTTCTTTAAATTTCGTAATCTGTGCAAAATCGTGTGAATGAAATTCACGTCCTTTATTTTCTATGTTTTGTTTTGAAATCGAAATTAAATTTTAAATAGAATTTTATATTGCAGTTATCAAAAAAGGGTTTTTTTTTTTTATTAAATCGAAATTATTAACTTGTGGCCGTATCGGCCGTCCGAAACCGCGTCTGTACCAGACGGACGGAATTCGAAGTTGTTTATATTATTCTTAACTGTGTTGTGTTTTTTTTTAAATTATGGGAGGCGAAATTGTTAATTGTTTTTTTTGAATTAAATGTTATGGGGTTTGGGGAGGGCACGGCAGTCGTACCCACCCCGCGCCCCTATGTGTGGCGGACTGCCACAGCAGCCCGTGGGGACTGCTGTGCGCAGTCCCCACTTGGCCTTGGGTTTAATAAATTTCATTTTTTATTTATTTATTGAATTTATATATATATATATATATATATATATATATATATATATATATATATATATATATATATATATATATATATATATATATATATATATATATATATATATATATATATTTATTTATTTATATTTTTATATTTTTTATATTTAAAAAAAAAAAAATAGTGAAGTGGGTTTTCTTTTATAAATAAAATATTTTGATTTTAGAATTTAATGTATTATTTAATCTGATGTGTTCTGTTATGAATTAAATAATTGGATGTAGGAATTTTATATATATATATTTTTTGTAGTATGTTCTTTATTGATTCTTTATATACATCTGAGTGAATCGTTCTCTTTTAGTTATGGAATCGTGAGGTCTTGATATTGTTTTCTTCTTCGTTTATGGTTGTAGAATTTACTCGTGATGTGGGAACCCTCTTGTTTTGTAACCCTAGTCCAGAGGCATGTTTAGTTTTGAAGTTGTCTTCGTATATTTATATCTTTGGTTTTGAAGTTGAATGAATTATGCTTGGAAGGGTTGAACGTGTTCTTATGTTAGTTTGTTATGGGTTGTTGCGAGAGGAATATTACCTCGCTTGTGTGGAATTCAAGTATTATGTTTTATGATTTAGTTCAACCCTTGCCTGTTTTGAGATATGTTAGGGTTCATAGGAGGGAGAGTGGCTCTTCGTGGGCGCCGGCGCCTCGGAGGAGGAAGGGCCAGGATAACCCTCGAAGAGTAGTAAACAAGTGATAACCTAAACAATAGATTTAGGGGGTTGGGTAGTTTAAAAATATAAGATAATAAAACTTTGGATTCCTCGGCTATGCATTAGGGCTACCTTAGACTAGTGATAGACTGAGAAGGCCGTGGTCGGCATAGTCATAGGCTCGTCTTCACGAGAGACTATTGACTCCGCATCAGCTACCCTATGGTGCCGGCGCCTCAGTTAGGAGGAAGGGCCAGGAGATCCATAGATGGGTGCCGGCGCCTCAGTTGGAGGAAGGGCCAGGAGAATCCCATGAGAGCTATGCGATGACACTCTCCACTTGACACCCTTGTGCTTTGTTATTGTTGCCTCTGGATGTTATCTCTTTGTGATGTATCTTTGAATTCTGTGAATTTGTTTTATGATTGTTAAGTGATAGTACTTCATGTTATTGTGATGAGTTTATTGGTTTAACTGGTTATGTGATTTGAGTACGTTGTTGGTTGTGCATTGCATGGTTTTGTTGTACTTGTTCTGTATCATGTTGTTGAGTCAGTTTGACATTCATAGTCGGGTTCACTTCCTCGTCACCTCTGAGCACGGGGGGTGAGTTACTTTGTAATTCACATGGTTGGGTGGAACGTGCTCCGCACCCGTTGGGTTCCCCATCAACGTCTTGTCTTCTCAACTTTCCGCAGTGCAGATGTTCCAGTGATCAGTTGTACTTCATGTTCCTTTATCTTGTATCAATCCCCATGTTGGGAAATTCAATGTAATTCATGTATCAAAGAAAATTGTAATGTAATATTATTTCAAAGATGTAATAGTTAGGTTTGAATTGGATCATGTTAAAAGATTTATCATGGACGTAATTGTGCGATGTTGTCATACTCGCATCATGGCTATTAGTTGTATCAGTGTATATGGTTTTCATAAATTAAATGGTTATGTTAGTTTCATTATCTTTATTATGTTTTGTGGTTGCAATGTAACCTCGCGTACCCCAGAGAACCAAGTGTATTAATGTTATGTGTTATGTTATGTTTTTATGGTTTTAATGTTGTTACATGTTACTTCTTTTATTTTAAAAAAAAAAAAAATTATTCGCAATATGTGTGTGTTCTCTGGGGTTTGCACGATGGGCGTTACATCTTTAAATACATTGTGGTATCGCCCTCTCATGTCTTGCAAAGCCCAAAGTGTAGGAGGAAAGCATTGCTACTTTCATTCATTTATTGGCCAATCCCTTCAAGTTGATAATTGAAATGGAAAAGTTCGTAGGCTTCCTTGAAGATCAGTTTGGTTCTAAAAACACAACCAACAAAGGGTTATACATATTTGTATCATACTTTTTTTTCAAGTTATATATAACCCCTTAATTGATCATATATATAGTAACATGTTAACATGATCACTTAAGGGTTGTAAGAGTTAGAATTGACGATATGATCAATTACTTGAGTTGTATTTAATTCTAGTTTTTTGCTAGTTTGTCATCTATTGACATTCAACCCTCACACGACATAGCACTCAAAAAAATCAAACCCTCTCCTTTGCTTTGAATATTTATCTCTATGTATGTGTATGTTGTTTATTGTTCTTACATTTTACTCAATGTAGATGAGGAATAAAGTACCAACAAGAACCACATGAGTTGTAACCAAGTGATATTAGGAAACATTTCCTATAGATAAGATAGGTGTGAGGATTCCACACAATGATAATGATGAAGTAATTCCCACTCCATAGTTGATTGAACCTATAGCCCAAGTGAATGCAATAGTTACAACTAGAAAGGTTGAAATGTAGCAAGAATGGACCATGACTGACATAAAATCTAGCATTGAAGATGTTGAAGATAACAAAATATCAACAAGAGAGGAAAAAAATAAGTGGGGTCTTCTAACAACCATGTTGTCTAGTTGGTCAAGTGGTGTTACGTCCACCAAAAGGAAAGGGCCCCCAATAGTCTTGAATAATGAAAAAGAGGAAAATGTTGTCGAGTGGTGCAAGGAGATGGCTGTTGTTGGCCATGGTTTGGAAATAGTCAATATCAAATCTAAAGTAACACAAATATGCTAGATGAGGTGTAACCTATTCAAGGATGGACTTCTCAATAAGTCTTGGTGGATGGAATTGAAAAGAAGGAATCCTAATCCAACTTTAAGGACAAGACAAGGAAAATATACAAATTATGCACTCAATCTTAGGCCTGTAGTTGTTGTTGCATTCTATGAAACACTGGCAAAGGTATACACAACAAATCCTTATGGTCTAATGAATATTTGGAATTGTGAAAAGATTGGCCTTCAAGATGGATATAATAGTGCAATGAGAGTGCTTGCCAAAAATGGGAAACAAAAGTGCATCCTACATTATCCCTAAGATCCTAGAGTAGATTATCACTATTTTATGTTGTGCAAACACCGCTAGATAGAAGATACCTAGATTTTATTTTTTTAAGAGAAAAAAACACCTCAATAACTACATAGCTAATTATGAGCTAGGTGCATGAATGGCTACTCAACCTCATCCATGGATGAAAAAAGAGCTATTTCTAAAATGGTGTCATAGTTTTACTAGATTTGTACTGAGGGGTGTCTTTCCCACTAATAGAAACCTCTTGTTCTTTGATGCCCATGTTAGCCACATTGCATTTTATACCATTAACAAAGCAAGATCACTACACATATACTTGCTTACCCTACCAACCTACACATCACACAAGTTGTGGCAACTTGATGTTAGAATGTTTGCATCTTTTGAATCCTATTCTAGAAAGGAAAGAGTAGCATGGACTATGAAAAATTTGGAGATTAGAAGGGGAAAATTGGAAACACTTGGAAACACTACTTTTTAGAAAGCACTGATAGTTGAGAATATAAGAGAAGGATTCAAAAGAATATACATGTATTTTTCCTCTAAATCTAGATGGATTGGTGGAGGACATGAGGTCAAGTGAGACATTCTAGTTTGCTTCCCTCGAGGAAGCATCTATTGTAGAAAACATTATAATTCTATTCATTGATGGTGCACCACAAACTAAGGTTGAAACAACTAAGTTTGCAGATCAACATAGTCCACTTGAAATAACTAGTTTCTTAGACTAGTAATCTTTGATTGGAACATTGAGTTTAGGTGACCAACATAGTACACCAAGAACATGAGTTTGTGGTGACTAAAATTCATCTGCAAACATCTCTCTTTCTTTATTGAGTTCACTAGAGGAGCAATCATGGTTGTTAGATGGGGCTAAAAATATTGGAATTTATTTGCATGTGGATTTAGAACAATGTATATGAATGCCATCTCCACCACACAACATGGGCCTAAATACCTTAGTTCATTTTTATGCTAATTGGGGATAAAGTAAACTTGATCAATTAGGAGGTGAGGAAGTGGAGGAAACAACTATTCAGGTGCAATTAACAAATGAAGAATATTCCATGTAGCCATTGCGAGGAAGAGAAGTTCATACCTCTCCCAATTTTTGAAGTTACTTGTTCATGTAGTGAAGGATAAGTCCAATAAGCTATCTGACCATGGGATTCAACTTCCAAGATTATCCCAACTCCTCAACATAGATTAAAACATGAAGTTGCTAAATGAGCAAGATGAGAGGAAGAAGGAAATTCAGTAACTGAAAGATAGGAAGAGAGAGAAAATTGAATAGTGGAATATTGAAATAATTGCAACAAAGAACCTCAAGGAACAAATGAGAATTCAAGGAGATTAGCAAAAACTAGCAATTGATGTTCAAATAGAAATAAAAAAGAAGGATAAGGAACATAAAATGGAGCAGCAAATGATTGAATATGAAGCTACAAAAAAAGAAAAAGAAATGGAGAAGGATAGAAAAGATGCAACAAGGGAAAGGTGTTTTAGAAACCTTATAAATCCCTTGCCTAACCATCATGCAATATTCATAGACTTTGTGTCAATTCATTGCCACCAATATTGTCCACCCTTGCTTACCCCAAGTATTAGCCAACTAGTTGAAAGTTACATTCCTACTCATTTGGAGGCCACAAATAACACATCAACAAATAGCTTCCCATCATCAAATTTATCTTTTCAACTTTTCTTTACTTAATTCGAATGTTAGAGTGTAAAGAGTTTTGTTGTGCTTGTTTTGAAGGTTTATAACTGATGTAATTTGGCAACTAATGTTTCTAACTAATTGTTAGATTGTGAATTATTCTATTGTGATTGTTTTGAAGGATTTTTTCGAAGATTTCAAACTTGAAACAATAGTATGATATAAATAGAAACAACATATTCCTACATGTTGGAGTCACTGTAATTGAAGAAAAAATGAACCATTCATCTAATTAAGTTGAATATACATACATACACATATATAAGGGTGATCCCACAATAGTGGGTTACACATTTTTACCAATCTTGACATTGAATTGAACTTTTATAACTAAATCTTCACTTTTGGGCACTTATAATTGCTAAACCATGAGGAATTTGAAGATCATGTGAACTAGTGATTTCTAACATTTTGTCTATAGATTCTAAATATATATATTTAAAAAAATTATGGAATCAAATTGCATTTATTTTTCCATCTCCTTCGATAACTTGTTTTTAATAGTAAACAACATTTTTAAAGTGTGATGTTTACTGTATAACACATAATTTTTTTCCTATGAAGGATAAAATTCCTTCTTTTTTTTTAATTTAGATTTGTAACTATGATATATACCTCCTTCATTTGGTTTCATAGTGTGTTTTTGAATATTTGTTTCTTAATTAAGTTTTGAAGTCAAACCAATTACAAGTTAGACTTAGGTTTACTATATAACACATAACTTTTTTTGTATGCATTGAAATTCAATTTTTTTTTATTGGATCAAGGAAATCAATACAAGGAATATAGATATTTTTTTATAATTTTTTTTGGTAATATACTATTTTTCCACATGTATAGAACAAAGATCTTGATTTTTAATGAAAACCTACATTCACTGTAAATAAAAAGTAAATATATAATAAAATTAAATATATTTAAAATTATTATTTTTTGGAAGCTTATAATAAGGACTACATACTTAAAAACCATAAATTTTAAATGAATTCATTTCATCCCCCAAAAAGGTAAATCAAATGTGGTTTATTATTAGTGTTTTTATAGGTGTAGAGGAGACTCCATTATAGGTATGATTTAAAATTAGAGGGATTATATACAAGGGGCTTTGATAAAACCCTCTTCAACTAGAATCCTTTAAATGGAACCTTTCAAGGCTTAAATAAATATATTTTCTAAAAATATGTGATATCAGCAAAAACCAGGATGTCCTAGAAAGTGTAACCCATTATTGTGGTAGCACCCATAATCAGTTCATAATGTATATGTAACTTAAAGTATAATTATGATATTTCTATATAACTACAAACAAAAATATGATATACAAATTGAAACAACATATTCATGCATGTAAGATTAAGTATAATTGAAGAGCAAACAAACCATGTCTCTAATTCAAATGAATGTAAATGAGCAAGGCTATAGATTTGTGTTGAATTTTCATCACCAAAATTAAGAGCTCCACCATTAACCTTCTTGAGATTGATGAACTTTCCTCTATCACTAGTCATATGGTGAAAGCAACCACTTCCAATTACCCAAGCATTTTCCTATTCCCTTGCATAAAATGTAGTCCATACTACTGTTGATCTTTCATTGACCTTATTGCTCTGCAAGGTACCAGACCTCTTACATACTTTAAAATTGTTTTCTTTTCCTTTAAAAGTCATGAATAGGCTTACATCATTTGAATCATTATCTTCATCTTTATAGGAACAAATTATCTCCTTATAAGAGAAACCTCTTTTTATTTTCTCTCTTTTTTTTATCATCAATAGATTCTTCATAGGGACATTTGGATGTACAAAGTGACCAATTCTTCCACAATTGAAACATTTAAAAGGTACATTAATTTTATATTTTCTAGTATCTTTCTTTAGTCTTCTCACAAAACTTTCCTCAACCTCATCAAATTCTTCATTTTGATTAGCATGTTCATCTTCAATCTTTTTGTTAGCTTTGAATGCAACTTCCTTCATAGGGAAATCTTGACCAAACTCTCTCATTTCAAAGGAAATAAGAGCACCAAAAAAAATCATCAATTAAGTACTAAACCAAGTTCTTGGAATCTTCAATAGAAAACACTTTATGACTATAAATGTTAGGAAGATACCTCAATACGTTGTTGAAAAAATTACTTTATTTTACTTCTCCACCAAGTCCAGTGATGTCAAAAACAACTTCATGAATTTAAAGCATATACTTGCACTGTCTTCATCCTCTATCATCCTCATAGTCTCAAATCTACTTTTAAATATCTACAACTTGTCTTGCTTTAATTTTTTACCACCTTCATATATGTTGCTAAGATTTTCCAAGAAATCTTTAGTAGAACTACAATTCATCACCTTTAAAAGTTTTGAATAAGAAAATCCACATAAGGGAGCATTCTTAGCTTTTGCATTGCACTCATATAATATAATTTTAGATGGATCTATTGGAGGAGTAGTAGGAGCAACATAAACATCCTTGAATAGTTACCAAACACAAAACCCTAAGGAGTTTAGGTGTCCTTCCATTCTCAATTTCCATAAAGCATAATTAGTCCCATCAAACCTAGGATCTATGTATGAACCATCATGTGCCATCCTAGATCTTTGCCTCAAGCAATCAAGCTTTCTTCAGATGAACTTGGCTCTAATACCAATCTTTGAACACACCTAGAGACTAAGAGGGGGGTTTATAATCAGTCTTATCAAAATCTTAAATCTCTTAGCACAATACAACCTTCTTTATAAGATCAAAAGATTTAAATAGAACAGTAACAAAAATGATATAGTAGTTTGAATCTTTGACAACTTTAGCATTCCATAACAATGAAAGATATAGCAAGTCTACTTCTAATAAAATAAACAACAAAGAAAGATGAAGCAAGGAACATGCATGCATAGAAGGACACTAAATCTATGTGAAAATACCAATAAGGGGAAAACTACAATGAGAGTTAACTCACAATAGAAAGGCTCAGTGTCAAAAAGGACTTACAAACAAAGGCTCACTACCTTAGCGCGAGATACAAAGGGCTTGCAAAGATGAAGAAAAAAACAACATTAGGTGCAAGATACAAGGAACTAATGAGATTCACTATCTCAAAGCATGATGCAAATATTTAGAGAAATATTAAAATATTTATCAAGATAACACTCTATTGACTAAGGCATTATAGCACATTTGATTCTATCTTTCACATATTTGCACTTCTTCTATGAGATCTTCAAATAAAATACACACTTTGTTTTTCTCATACTTGTACACTTCTCCACCTTGTTACATCCAAAAATATCTTGCATTTATATCTACCACAACAAATTAAAAACTTAAAGAGGTCATCCAAGAAGAAGACAAAAAAAAAATTCAACAAATCGGCCACCATAGCATAATGGGGTCCTATCTTGAGCATAGAGAGGACGAAAAACTATCTTATTACATCTTCCAATGTGATCCCAAACAATTCTCATGCTGGCACTCATCAATCTAAGTTGGTATCAAGGAAACGTGTAGATGAAACTTTGAAGCTTATAACCAGTCAGTCGAAAAACTTACTTTCAATTGAATTTTCTCAAAGAGGTTCTAACCAATATAGGTTAGGATCCAAGTCTTAACACATCTTAAAATGATAGTATAGAACCCCATGCATATGACACAAGCAAAAGAATAATCCTTATTGACCAAATATCCACAAATAACCTAGACAACCAACTCAAGACACAATGCAACACCAAAGAGGCCAATCAACAACATGTGGATCACATGTAGATGTTTCATGAACATACGAAAATAATTTCAACAACATTCATGTTTTCATAGCAATAGAAACTACCAAAAACTAGAAAGGAATAAAATACTTCATCCCAAAAACACAAAATGATCAATCATGAGGTATACCATTAACAAATAACCTTGCAGACCACTTAAGCACATGAAATTGGAACTAAGATACTGTACAGATGTTGAGAATACATTCAAAAAGTTGTAGGAGTAGAGACATCAATATGGAAAAATGCAGAGCATTTTTTGGACCAGTCCAAACAACCAACAGTATTGCCAACCTTTTACAATTTATAGAAATCTCCTTGAAAACATTGGTGACCTAAAAAGATAAGAGTGCAACATCCATAGAACACTAACTTTGAATCCCAAACCACAAGACCATACCTTCAAAAATGAAGGAATGCATAACATTCTCCCAAGTAGACTTCAAGTCCTAAACCAAGAACACTTAACCAACTTGTTGAGGCAAAAACTTTCTTTTAGCAATACATGCTACATTAGGAGAGAGCATAAGACATACTATAGACCTTCAACATTTCTCCACTATGAGAAACAATTCTAGTCCTCATCTTAATATATCATTGTGAAATCAAATCTACTAATAACAACTATACTCAATACTTCTTTCATTATCATTAGACAAGGCATGAAATCAACCATTAACTTCAACAATAGCAAAATCCATCAATTTTTTCCAAACTAAATATTGCCAACAATGACAACCACAAAAAATTTCATCAAGTGTTGTCATTAGCCACTAACGACAAGCTCATCAACCATTTTCAAACATATAACAATCTTAATCAAGTGTTGAAACTAAAGACAACCAACAATCAATGACACTTGTAGACACAAAAAATGTACTGATTGATCCTATACACCTGATTGTGATTTTACTAACACCAGTTCGTCTTGAATCATCTCCTTTGCTAACCATTTAATTGAATAATATTTATTTGATTAAATTCATCACATTCCATCTCTTAATTAAATAAATCAATTTTATCTAATTAAGTCATCATCTCATGATAATTAAATAAATAATTTTATTTAATTAATCTTATAGTCTCTCTTTTAATGAAATAATTGACTTTATTTCATTAAGCTCTAAAATATTTCTATTAAATTAAATAATTTAATATTTATTTGATTTAATCTAACATCATCCCTTTTAATTAAATAAATCAAACCTTATTTAATTAAGTCTATTAATCATTTTCCTCTCATGTTGATTTAAATTAATCCAAAAGTCTAAGTCAAAATTGTTAAATCAATTAATCTCCATCTTTATTAATCAAATCCTCTAGCTTTTGCAACTTGCTCATGAAAATCATTTTAATTGATTTATTAAATATCTATTTACTTTTAAGAAGGCATCAAAAAGGGAATATTCTCCGTGTTTGAAAAATCCCTCCAAAAGGTTTTGTACATCCAACAAAGAATTTAAGTTTCTTACATTTCCTTTGCCTTGAGCCAAGTGGCATTAACTTCATTTTCTTCTCCCTCCAACTTGTCATTTCATCAATTTTGAAATTCCACCTAATTGTATTTAATTGCACAATGACCAAAATGTGCTCCACCTTTGTCCACTCACATGTTGACAAGTTGCTTCATGCTATTGGTTGGTCTTTTATCCCACATTCATCCATTTTTCCTCACCGTCTATCTCTCTCATCTATAAATAAGAGGCTCCCATTTGGATTTTGGAACCACAACTTTATGCAAAGTCATTATGTTCAGATTTTGAATTTTCTCATCCATTGTTCATCCATTTTCATAGTTTTCTTCAAGTTTCATAGTAGAGTTTATGCAAGAATTCCACCAAGGAGCATCAAATATTCATCAATCATCATTCAAGCTTGCAAGGAATTAGGATAGGGCCAATTGTCACATTAAAATGGCACCAATTCCCCCATGAAATTGAGAGTTTGATCATTTAAATAGGATTTAATAGATTTTTCATCTTGTTCTTCATATTATTTCTTTTTTTTTGTGTTTCAAATGAATTTCATTAGGAATGATGTTTATAACTTGCATATGGGACTAAAAATATGTTTGTTCTTTGTGTTTGTGTAGGTCTAGGATCACCATTCATAGAGTGGCAGATGCAATGGCTACAATTGGATCACTCCTAGATGTCCCACGCAATGTCCCAAAGCAAGAATTCCTTGTAGAGTAGCTTCTTGTACCAGCATTCAAGGTATTGGAATTTGAATTTGTATCCAAAATTGTTGGTCCCAGTGATCCATGGTACCATGATATATACACTTACCTAAGAATAGGAGTCCTCCCTACAAACATAACCCCAAACCTCAAAAAGCCAGCAAATTCATGTACAGGAATTTTCACTCCTCTCACCCAGCAGAGAAACATTGGGAGGACACCATTTATGTTTTCTAAATGTTGAGGCTTTGACGGCTAACCAAAGAGACATAATGGCATTTCAGCCGGACACACTCAAGTGGGTATGACCTTGGCTGCAAAATGCTAAAGGTTTGGGTACTACCATTCTAATGGAAAGGCTCATAGTTGCTGAAGCTATTCCGAAAGGAGATTTGTTTCGTTGCTTTCTGACATGGGATCTCTCTCATCACTACATGTGGCTGCACCCATTTCGGGGCTCCACTGATGTCACACCTTGGCCCTTCACAATGGGGGCTTGATCTTGTTGGTAAGTGCGCCACCTCATCCAGCGAAGCTTGAACAATGCCTTTTCCGTATTGCCACCAGAGTACTTCACAAAGGTGGGTGGAAGCCATCCCCATGACATATATCATAGGAAAGAAGATATCCAAGTTTATCTTGAATTACCTAATTTTTCACTATGGTGTACCTCAAGCCATTATCTTAGATAATAGGACACCTTTCAAAAATTAGGATGCTCATGACCTATGCCAAAAGTTTAATATCCAACATCGCTTTTCCATTTCATACTATCCTCAACAAAATGACCAAGATGAGGCTACAAATAAAACCATCCTGAAGATTCTCAAGAAAATAGTCAATGACACTAGTCATGATTAGCACTTGTAGCTAAATCCTACCTTATGGGCCTACTGAACAAGCATCCACACACCAATAGGTGCCACCCCCTTCTCCCTGGTCTACAAATTAAAAGCATACTCCATATTGAGATCGAGCTCCCGTACTTGAGAATATCATTACAAAACCTCATCACAAATGAAGAATACTACATATCAAGATTGAATGAGCTAGAACTACTAGATGAGAAACTTATGGATACCTTAAACCATTTACAAGTCTACCAAAATTGACTCAAGCAGAGTTACAACAAGAAGATCAGGAGTCAGAATTTCTAATTAGGAGAGCTAGTACTGAAGTAGAATTAGAAGAATATTCCAAATCCAGATAGCAAGGGAAAGTTTGAACCCAATTGGTTGGGGCCCTTCATCATCACAACAAGCTACAAGTAAGGGGAATATCAATTATCAACATCAGAAGGCGAACCTCTATAGGAGCCCATGAACAACTCCCATCTCAAAATGTTTTATGCCTAATCTTCAAAGGTATAAAACCAAAAAATAGAAAAAAATCAAAAAAATAAAAAAATCCAAAAGCATCAAATAAAGGATTAAAAACAGTAAAGACAAAAATCATCCTCTAGGGAAAACCATTTTAGTGGCACCTTGGGCATGTACCTTGGTGAAAACCTGACAAACACGCACCTTGTGTAAATAAGCACTTTCCATCCACCAGGATCTTCACAGCTCATTCTCCATCATCTATCTATTATGCTACAATAATCCATTTCATTCCATCTATCTCCATCCATCATCCATCCGCATCTATGAAACATAGATTTTTGGGAACCTAAATGCTTGCTCTTGCACTTCTAGGGTTTTTCACATAAAAGGAGAGAGATTTAGGTCCAAAAATGCTCACTTAACACTCAAATTAGCATGTGTTCCATGTGATATGTTGTGAATGAACTTAACTAAATGCAAATGATTGATTAAGATGAGTAAAACAAATGCAAAACTAAGATTTATGTCATGTTTGAAAACATAGTGTGATATGCAAAAAGATTGAAAATGATGAACAAAATGCAAATTTTCACTAAACAAAAGGCTATTTCTCAAAATATGTGCACCTAGCAGGCTGTAGAGGACTAAATGACAATTTAGAAAGATAATGAAATCTAAAATTGGGTTGACTGGGACTCATTCACCACCTTGGGCAAATCAGTCCCAAATCAGGACTTTTCTACACAGGACCTATTTTTTGACAGTCGGGGATCTGAAATAGCATATGACTCATTCACCAAGCATGGCGAATCAGTCCTCTTTCTAATCTCTTCAAACTCAAAACTAAAATCTGTACCTTGACACCTGCACAATAAATTCTAATAGAAACTTTATTCTAGATCTCAGAAAATTCCTACAAAATAACTTAAAAGAGTTGATCTAATAGGGGGATTTCCTTGGTCAAACCCCTCAGTAGGTAATTAAACCTTGAATAGAGAAAAATATACATAAACCCTAGCCTTAGATGTGTTAAAGACTAGGAAATGTTGAATCATGACAAAAACCCTATTCTATTGATCTAGAATAAGAAATGAAAGAATGATTAAAAGGATGCAAGATCTCTACCCTAGAAACCTTACAACACATAAAACATGAATATGAAATAACATGAAAATGCTAAATGAACATAATGCAAACCTTATTCTGAAGATAGAGTAACAATGGAAGATGGAATCAATAGGAAACCAAGTCCTTAGGCATGATTTGGTGGCTAGTTGCACCTCTTCACCCTAGATTTCTTCATGATTCACCATAGGCATCCATCATTAACCTTTTGCAATGTTGGATCTTGACAAGATTAGTGAGCTTCAAGACTTGAAAAAACGCTAGTTTGATATCCTAAAACTTCAACTTTTACTAATGAAACTTGTTTTAAAATGCTTTTACTCTTGAAGAATGATGATGAGATGATAAAAAATGATAATTTTTTTTATGTAAAATGAATTGAAATGTGTATTTATAGGCAGTTCAACATCTTATTTTCCCATTAATTAGACCTAAGAGGCTGACATTCATTGGAAATAAAAGTTAAATTGATTAAATTCTCGTTTAATTTTGAATTTTCCCTCAAAGGGAACTCATTTTCCACCCTTAGCAAATGGGTCCCACTAGAGGGGACTCATTTGTCCAAGGTGGCGAATGGGTCCCACTATTCCTGTTTGAAAGTGGGTTGTCAGGGTATGATGTTATTAGATATTATTTTTTAGGTTTTATGTGATTTCACATGTTAAACGGGCCTCTAGATCAAAATTAATAGGTCTAAGGGGCCTATAAATGTTGTTTTAAGGGGAAATAATGTGAAGGGGTCAAAATAGGGTGTAATTATGCATGAAATTATCTCTTTTCTCAAGAGGGTCCAATTTTCTATGGCACATTTAGCCCCCACTTTAGTGCCCATATGACTCTATGTGCATATGTAAGCTAAAGGACTATAAATGATGCACCTTACTACATAAAAAGATACTCATTTAGAAGACAAGAGAATGAAGCCCCCAATGTAGTTTTCTACAAACCACAACATTAGGAATCACATCCTACAACACACATTCATGAATTTTCAAATTATCCTTTTATCTAACTCTTAGGAATCCAATTCGAGGGTAGATATATTCCCCCCTTGATTCTGCTTGCTTTATAGAGGTGGAAT
>VDFB02256132.1:165508913-165521438 GCA_007258455.2 Sequoia sempervirens | reverse complement strand
GGGTAGTAAAACACACAAGATAATTAAAACTGGATTCCTCATCTATACATTAGGGCTACCGTAGACTAGTGATATACTGGGTAGGCCGTGGTCGGAAAGGTCGTAGTCTCGTCTTCATGAGAGATTATTGGCTCCGCATTAGCTACCCTATGGTGTCGGCGCCTCAGTTAGGAGGAAGGTCTAGGAGATCCATAGATGGGTGCTGGCGCCTCAGTTGGAGGAAGTGCCAGGGGATCCCATGAGAGCTATGCTGGCGACACCTCCACTAGACACCCTTATTCTTGTTTTCTGTCACCGATATTGTATCCTCGCTTTTTGATTCCTTTTGGGTGGGAATTTGTTTCCATGATTGTTAATTGCAATTTCCGCGTTTCTTGGTGATGCCTTTACAGTTTCAACTTGTTATGTGATTTGTGAACGTTGATGGTTGTTCATTGTATGTTTTGAGTTGTACTTGTTTTGTATCATGTTGTTGTTGAGTCAATTTGACATTCATGGTCGGGTTCACTTCCTCGTCACCTCTGAGCATGGGGGGTGAGTTACTTGTAATTCACATGGTTGGGTGGAATGTGCTCTGCACCCGTTGGGTTCCCCATCAACATCATGTCTTCTTAGCATTTCCGTGGTGGTATTATACCAGTGTTCGTGTTATATCTCAGATTTTATTATAATTTGTACCATTCTATGTTGGGAACAACGAATCATTTATCAAAATGTAAGATTGTAATGTAACTTTAAAACAATGGTGTAATAGTTAGCTCATTTGTATTTCTTGTTAAAATATTTATCATGGATGTAATTATACATGTTTATTATGTCTGCTATCATGGCTATGGGATGTACCTTGTTTATGGTTATAAAGTAAAATGGTTATGTTGTAATCATATCTTGGCTCATTAGTTGTTATGATAACCTTGTGTGTGCCCTTAGAATCCATGGTTAATGCCATATAATATGTTATGTGGTTATAGTTTGATATATTTGGTGCATGTTTAAATTAATCGCTTAAAAAAATATATATTTTGCATTGTGTGTGTTCTCTAGGTTTGCACGTATCAAGTATAATTATTGGATGAAGGAAAGCAACAAGTTTGAAAAGGCCATGAAGAACAAGTGGGTGGAACTTCAGAGGAATGATGGTAAAATATTGCAAGGGAAAAGCATGTACACAGGTATGGCACAAAAATAAGTTTCATCTCTGTCATGTTAAGTAGACATAAGAATGATTCTCTTTTATTGCGAAGAAATTAATCTGCGTGAGTGTGAGGGACAATGTTCGTTTACTGTTGGGCTATTTGAATTACCTTATCTACACGCCTTAATGATTTCCCTTTTACCCATCCATTTGGATTCATAGTTCTTACTCTACTCTTATTTGTACCTCTTATATTCTTGGTAGTACTCTATCAATAAATCCATTTTGTAGTTACCACTTAATCAGATAGCATGAGAAAAGTCTCTTGATTTCAAGCTGCCATCGTTGCTCTAGAAGCACGATAATTGGGGGGTCTTTACCATAGTTTTCATCAGGACTATATTCATCACTTATTTGTTTTATTCTCTTCGAGCGCTGGTGATCGACTATGCTTGGATTCCTTTCCTGGTGCAACCAATCTGTGCATGAATTTTGTCTCTTTATGTGAAGTAATATCTCTTACCTTCTTGAAGGTTCAAAGGGCACCATAATCTTATTCTATCAATAACTCATCCCTATTAGACACTACTTTATTTTGTTCTATCCTTCTTCTCTTGCATACTATGGTTCCCTGCGATTTGGTTGCTTCCTCTTGTCCATGACTTCTGTTTCGAGGATTGATTAATCTCGATTACTTCATTAGATTCATTATATCCTGAGACTTGTTTTGTTTATTTTCATATCCTTGAGGGCATCCGGTTTGTATGGTTTGAAAATTAAAATATAAATTAGGCTCCCAATCAGTCTTGATAATCACATTTCACTTTAGTTATAGTGTTTTGTGATAAATCTGTGTAGTGATTTGAAATGCCTGAATATATATTGCATCGTACTCAGCTATCAAAAAATATGTATATCTCTCCTACCCTCGGTTAGTATTTGAAGCTCTTTATTTGCTTGTGATTCATATTCAAATACTCAATATATACATTGTCTCATTTTAGTGGTTTATCTGTGGGGTTTGGTTTTCGTGCTTATAGTTAGTAGCCACCTAATCTGCACATATACTTTAAGTCCAAATTTGGTTGATCTGCCTTCCTTAGGTAATCTATAGTGATATCCTGTGTACTACTTTCGATCTTGGAACTAGTAAGGTTTTAGTCGATGTTGGTTAGATAGACAAATCTTTCGCTAAACAAAATGGGTAGTTTTGCGCTGGGAATCCTTCCGCTCTTTGTTCCAGATCTTACCTCCCTGTGCGCATAGTCGGTCATTCTGATATTCCACCAAATCATGGCCTATGGTCATTATGATCAATTTCTTTTATTGGCTTTTGGTCGCCCCTCTCTAGACTTTCTCTTTTATATTTTAGAGTATTGCTTATGGTCATAATATGCGCTTCATCTTAGTACCGTATTTTATTTTACTATGGTAAGTTCATTACAAATGCTGTGCTGACCCTCTCTTTACATAAATTTTCCCTTGGGTGAACAACCATCTACGTTTGAAGAGAATTGGTGAGTTTCATCCTTAATGTTTTAACTTACTTACAAAGTGAATGAATAAGTCATGTTTCAGTTGCACTTTTGAACATGTACACATCCTTAGTGCAACTTTAGCGGATCAATTATATAGAGGGTGTAAATGTGCCTTTTGTCGTTAGAATTTAAAGTTTCCTTCTCTTTAGCAATCATTAACGAATTTACGTTATATATAGGTATGCATATAAATAAATTTCCCATTAGGAGATATACTTATATACCCTAAAAGAACCTTAGAAGTATAGAGAATAATTTGGTATGCAATAGAAAGTTGTAGATTAAATTTGGAAGGAGGTTCTATCGAATTATGGTACTAAGGGAAAGTGTGTATAATGAAATTACATGGTTGTTGCATTCATTTAATAATAATAGTAAGTATTAGGTTTTAAGCAAGATTTAATTGGAATACTTTACCTATTGTTAAATGCAACTTTTGGTACTTAAGGCTCTTGTCAAGGATGCACTTATAGGAAAATTTGATAGCCTCCCTCGTATGTTAGGAATGCAATAAATTTTCACTTGTTTGAAATCATGAAATTTGTTTGGGGTATAGTTTTGTTTAAAGATACTTCAAGGGTAATGGTCATTTTCGTGGGGGTAAGATAGTTCCCTTATAAATGTATATCATATATGAATTTGAATAAAGAAGGTGAATAGATAAATAAATAAATGGATATATTCTATAGATTAGTTTAAATTAAATGTATTAGGATATAATTTATAATAATTTTGGGGAGTATCACTAGGATTAGAGAGTTAGGAATTGAGTGTATGATTATTAAGACATTAAATGTGTAACTTTTGTTTTAATATTGATTTTTTTTTTTTATTATCTTAGGATGGAATAGGTATATGCCTCTTTATATATAGAAATGAGATATTAGACCCGTTGTAGTTTTCGTTGGATAAATTCATTTAGGTCATTCCCTTATAAAACTTTTCTCTAAATTATAATTTATATCAAGGGAAAATTTAGTTATTTAGTTGAATTGAGTAATTTATTAAAGTTAATTATTTTACATCATTGTTGAGAGTTGGAAATTAAATAATAAAGTTAGATGAGTTAAGTTGTGTAATGATATATATATATATATATATTTTAAATATATTTATTTTATTTAATAGTTAGTTATTTTAAAAAAAAAAAAATTAAAAAAAAATAATAATAATAATGTTATTATAACTATTTATTTTAATATTAATGAAATGTAATTTTATTTGGGAATCAATTATTAAATTTTTTTTAGTAAGATAAAATCAATGTATTATGTTATTTGGCTTTAGAGAATTAATTTTATTTTGGTGTGGAAATTATGATTTTATTTGCGAACAAGTAAATTATATGAATGTCGTCGAACATGTTGTGTTTTGTTAAATCATTTTATACTTGAAATGTTTTATGCCATTGAGTTAATTGTTTACTGTTGGTTATGAAATCGTGTGATCTGGTTATTGTGTTTCTATTTAATAGTTGTAAACTTTTCTCGTCGATGTCGGAACCATTGTTGTTTGTGAACCTTAGTTCCAGAGGTATGTATTAGTCTTTGAATGATTATTTTTAGTTTGGTTAAACTCTTGAAGTTGATATTTGTTGCTATTATGTTTGGAAGGGTTGTACGGGGTTATTGAGTTTGTTTATGAATTATCGCGAGATGAGGAATGCCTCGCATGGTTGGTCTGGAGATTATTTGCTTTATCTGTTTTGGTACAACCCTTGCCTTATTTTAGTTTGTGTTAGGGGTCATAGGGAGAGTGGCTCTTCGTGGGCGCCGGCGCCTCGGAACGAGGAAGGGCTCGGGATAACCCACGAAAGAGTAGTTAAACAAGTGATAACCTAAACAATAGAATTTAGAGGGGTGGGTAGTTTAAAAAACACAAGATAATAAAACATTGGATTCCTCGGCTATGCACTAGGGCTACCATAGACTAGTGATAGACTGAGAAGGCCGTGGTCGGCAAAGTCATAGTCTCGTCTTCACGAGAGATTATCGGCTCCAAATTAGCTACTCCCATGGTGCCAGCTACCAATTAGAGGAAGGGCCGAGATCCATAGATGGTGTTGGCTCAGCTTGGAGTGAAGGTCCAGAGAATCCCATGAGAGCTATGTGATGACACTCTCCACTTGACACCCTTGTGCTTTGTTTGTAGTTGCCTCTGGATATTGTATCTTTATGATGCTTTTGATTCTTGTGAATTTGTTTCATGATTGTTAATTGGTGGTACTTCATGTTATTGTGATGAGTTCCTTAGTTTTAACTTGTTATGTGATTTGTGAACGTTGATGGTTGTTCATTGTATGTTTGAGTTGTACTTGTTTTGTATCATGTTGTTGTTGAGTCGGGTTTGACATTCATGGTCGGGTTCACTTGTTCGCCACCTCTGAGCATGGGGGTGAGTTACTTGTAATTCACATGGTTGGGTGGAACATGCTCTGCACCCATTGGGTTCCCCATCAGCATCTTGTCTTCTCAGCATTCCGCAGTGGAGTTGTACCAGTAATCACTTGTATTTCATATTTCATTATTCTTGTATCAATCCCCATGTTGGGAAATTCAATGTAATTCATTTATCAAGAGATTGTAATGTAACATTAAAATGATGATGTAATAGTTAGGATCATTTGTATCTTTATTAAGAGATTTATTATGGTTGTATTATGTGATTTTTCTTATTCTCGCATCATGGTTATTGGTGTATCCTTATTCATGGTTATTATATTATAGATGGTTATGTTGTAATCTTTATCTTTGGTTCCGTTTAGTTGTTGCGATGTAACCTCGCGCACCCCAGAGAACTAAGTACGTTATTGTTATGTAATGTGTTATGTGATTTTGGTTTAATGTGTTTGCATGACAGGCGTTACAGGTAAGCCTTTATAGATTAGATTTATATGTGGGAGGATATTTCCTATTATAAAAGAAAATAAAAGAAACATATCTCCTCCTTATATAGTAGTTAGTGTTTAGGAAATTATTTTTAAATTAAAAGAAGTAATTATGTAAGGAATTATATTTCAATTAAAAATAATTAGATATTATATTTAATAAAGTATTGTTTTAAGAAAATATTTTAATATGTTTTAAGTTGTATGTTGTAGATGTATGTAGATGATGTGGTGATAAATATTATTTATGTGTATGAGAGATAATTGATTTAAAAGATAAATGAATTGAAATACGGAAGTATTCTAAGTATTCAAGTAGGTTAGTTAAATGACTAGTGAAAATGGATTTACGTATTTAGATAATTGAAAAGATTCGTCCTAGGTTGTCTTTAGGTTAGTTGATTAGTGATTTTTTTTTAGATTAAAATTAAATAAAATAGTTTTATTTTTATTTTTCCTTGTAGAAAATTTGAATAGACGTATTGGATAAGTTAATTGGTTTCGATAAGGGAAGTGGGTGGGCAATTAAGTGATTTGAATTTGTTTGTTTATATAGATAGATGAATGAATGTAAATTCGATAAATGATTTTTGACTAATTTGATTTAGTTAAACGAAGGGTCTATGTAAATGAATTCTTATTTCCTTGTAAACTATTTAATAGTTGATTTGGTAGATAAATAAAATAAGTGATCAGATAAAAAATAATAATTTGATCTATTTTAAGCGTTGATAAGCTTATTTGTGCAAAGCAAGTAAACTCTTTTAAATGTTGAGTTCTTTTAAATCATTTAATGGATGAATGTTAGTGCATACTAATTTTATAGTTACTTGGGTTATTGTGTTCCTTGTTTGATTATTCGATTATCTTTATGAAATTGTGATGGATTAGTTTGATGTGTTTTGATTAAGTAATCTGAGTGGATGTTGTAGTTGCTTGTTCATGTTGGTTATTATATGATTTTATGTTTTATCTTGACGTGACTTTTTCTTGAGTTGATTTTGGTTGGGATCCTTTTGAATATCTTGAAGTCTTGGATGTTTTGAGGAGTATGACCTTCTTAGTTTATTTTGATTTGATGAGCTTTTATTCATTGGGTTGGTGTTGAAGTTGGCTTGAAGCCCCGTATCATTGACAAACTCTGGTTGCTTCATTTTACCCTCATTTGTGGATTTTCATTCTTTTGGCTTCCAGAGGCTAGATTTTATTGTCAGTTGATGTTCTCTCTTTATGTGCACTTGATGTGGCAAGTGTTTTGATATCCTGATTTTAAAAGGGTTGTATATGAATTGTTGAGACTTTGATATGTGTTTATAGCGAGATGGGTAATGCCTCGTGTGGTTTGGTCTTGAGATTATTTGCTTTATCTGTTATGGTACAACCCTTGCCTAGTTTGGTTTATGTTAAGGGTCTTAGGGAGAGTGGCTCTTCATGGGGGCCAGCGCCTCGGGTAAGAGGAAGTGCACAGGAGAACCCACGTAAGAGTAGTTAAACAAGTGATAACCTAAACAATAGAATTTAGGGGTATGGGTAGTAAAACACACAAGATAATTAAAAATTGGATTCCTTGTCTATGCATTAGGGCTACCATAGACTAGTGATAGACTGAGAAGGCCGTGGTTGGCAAAGTCATAGTCTCGTCTTCATGAGAGATTATTGGCTCCGCATTAGCTACCCTATGGTGTCGGTGCTTCAGTTAGGAGGAAGGGCCAGGAGATCCATAGATGGGTGTCGGTGCCTCAGTTGGAGGAAGGGCTAGGAGAATCCCATGAGAGCTATGCGATGACACTCTCCACTAGACACCCTTGTTCTTGTTTCTTGTCACATCTGGATATTGTAATCTTTATGTTGTTTCAGATTCTAGTGAAAATGATTTATGAATGTTCTTTGGTGACTTGCTTAATTGTTATTGCTTGGGTTAAATGTGATGAGTTTCATAGCTTTATTGATTTTATTGACTCATGAATGTTGTTTATTATGTTATTGTAATCCTTGTTTTATGATACCTTTGTATGACGTTGAGTCTTGTGGTTCCCTGTTTGGATGTTCTTGGTTGAGGTCTCTCCTTGTCAGCTCCTTAGCACGGGGGGTGGGTCCTCGGACCAACGTGGTCGAGTGGAACGTGCCAAGCACCCCATTGGGTCCCCAGTCAAGGATCGAGAGGTGCAGGTCGGTGTTGTTGCAGTAACTCCAGAGTTGTACCATTCTATTCTATCATGTGGTTCCTGCCCATATTGGGAAACATGTTTGTATCATTGTAAGACTTGAACAGTGTAAAGTAATGAAAAGGATGTGATGTAATATTTTGGCATTGGTAAACCTTGTGTGGGTATGGTTCCATATCAGATGTTATTCAAAGTGTTGTATTTATTTAAGTGAATGGTTTTTATAGATGGTTTTATATGTATGCTTTGTCATGGATTAGATTTGGCTTTCATTCTTTATCATTGATGTATGGCATTAAGTTTCGTAATGTATCCTCGTGTACCCCAAGGGATGTAAATGATATTGGGTTTGTTTAAATGAATTTTCATGTCATAACTTTTGTGCATCTCATGCATGTTAGTTTTACTTTAAAAAAAAATTGTGTGGTATTGTTGCTTTAGTTGTCCTTAGTTCAGACGACGGGTGTTGCAATTGAGGTTCTTCATCTCTACTTCTTCATCTTCATGCTCAAGAACATCTTTGTCTTCATCTAGGAATTCTTCATGTGCATCTTCATATGCTTCTTCTTCCTCTTTCATCTTCTTGTGTCTTCTTCTTTTCACAATCTTCTTTATAGGCCAAACCATATTTCTTTTCAATGTCAAATGCCAACTTGTCTCTAGTTTCATCATTTTTTTTATCTTCATCATGGATTCTTGGAACTCTTTTTCCAATCTATTTAACTCTTGCTTCAACTTAGCAATATCTTTGTCCATCTTCTCTTGCCTTTTCCTCTTCTTTCTTTCCTCTTATGTCTATAAATTCCTTCTCAAATTCTCCATCTTTCAGCAAGTCTCTCCTTTCTTCACATCTCACTTTTCTCAACTTTCTCAGCCTCACCTAGGTTCTTTCCGCTCATCCTCAACCTAGTCTTTTGGCCACCAACAAGATTTTCTTCTCAACCTACATACAACCACAACACAACACCAAACACACAACCACAACTACAACTCACTAGCTCAAATATTTCCTAGGCTTTGATACCAATTTGATGTAGAGAAAAATAGGATTCAACAACACATCTCACAAACCTTCACAATAATTCAAAGAAATCTTTGTATAACACATGCTATTAGGCATTCTATATCACATTGGTAACATAACTATGGCAGCCCACAATTTAATGCAACGAATGGTCATTAATAAATTCTACAAAACAAATAATGAATCCAATCTCTCTGGTGAGATTTAAGAAAAAATATTCATAGACCTTTCCTCCAGTTTTTATGAAGATCCAACGGTAGAAAAGAAAGTTATTACATTTTCCTCAAAACTACAAACCCTAGCTAGGGTTCAGACTTGCCCTCACAAAAATGGTCATAACTTATTAAAAACTTAATGAAATTTGATGAGACTTGAAGAAAATAAAATCATATTCACATGAAAACAAAATACAATTGGTTTAATTTCCCAAATATAAGTTTTATAATCTGTACCATCACATTTTAGATCAGAATTCTGGCACAATATTATTAGAATAGGCGCCCTCACCTGTGGCCAGTCATATCTTCCACAAAACTCACAAAATTAAATGAAAAAAAAAATATAATTGGAAACTAGAAATAGATATATTTCCATCCATGTATGATAATCCATTATTTTTTTCCATACTAGGCCATACAAAGCACAAATTCATCTTGGAAACAATGTAAAAATTAGAAAATGCACACAAAATTTAAGGTTGCCATTCATTAAAACTTTAAAAAATATTGTCTCCAACCCCCAATTAAAGTTTTGGAGGGTGTATTTATACATTTGAAACAAAAAACAACTATTTTCAACCACCTTTTATTATTTTTTTGACAAAACACCTTAATGACACTTCATCTACCTAATTTTGCACTTTTGACAATTTTTACAATATGGAACAACTTTAAACATTATTTGACAAATGACTTAAAATATTACTTCCCAAGACTTAAAAACCTTTTGTAACGCCCGTCGTGCAAGCCCCAGAGAACACACACAAAGCAAATAATTTTTTCTTTTAAAAAACCATTAAATTAAACATGCAATAACATTAAACCATAACCACATAGTATATTACATAGCATTAACATAATTAGTTCTCTGAGGCACGCGAGGTTACATAGCAACAACTAAACAGAAGCAAAGATAGAGATTATAACAATATCATTTATTATGTAATAACCAAGAATAATGATGCATCCAATAACCATGATACAATAATAATAGACATCGAATAATTACATCCATGATAAATCTTTTAACAAAGATACAAATGAGCCTAACTATTACATCATTGTTTTAATGTTACATTACAATCTCTGATAATTGAATTACATTGAATTTCCCAACATGGGGATTGATACAAGAATAATGAAATCTGAAATACAAGTGTATACTAGTACAACTCCAACTGTAGAAATGCTGAGAAGACAAGATGCTAATGGGGAACCCAACGGGTGCGGAGCGCGTTCCACCCAACCACGTGAATTACAAGTAACTCACCCCCCGTGCTCAGAGGTGACGAGGAAGTGAACCCGACCATGAATGTCAAACCGACTCAACAACAACATGATACAAAACAAGTACAACTCAAGCATGCAAGGAACAACCATCAACATTCACAAATCACATAACAAGTTAAACTTAAAGAACTCATCACAATAACATGAAGTATCACCAATTAGCAATCATGAGACAAATTCACAAGAATCAAAAACATCATAAGATACAATAACCAGAGGAAACTACAACAAAGCATAAGGGTGTCAAGTGGGGAGGGTCATCGCATAGCTCTCATGGGATCCCCTGGCTCTTCCTCCAACTAAAATGCATTCGGCACCCATCTATGGATCTGCTCTCCCTGGCCACTTCCTTCTAGCGGTAGGCACCATGGGGTAGCTAATGCAGACCAAAAATATCTCATGAAGATGGAACTATGACTTTGCAGATCCACGACCTTCTGGAGTCTATCACTAGTCTATGGTAGCCCTAATGCATGGTCGAGAGTCCAATGTTTTATTATCTTGTGTTTTTAACTACCCAACCCCCTAAATTCTATTGTTTAGGTTATCACTTGGTTAACTACTCTTTCGTGGGTTATCCTGAGCCCTTCCTCATCCTGAGGCACCGGCGCCCATGAAGAGCCACCACTCTCCCTATGACCCCTAACATATCTCAAAGCAGGCAAGGGTTGAACTAGCACATATAAATCATAAGAACAAAACCAGATACACGGGGCCTGAATCATCTCGCAATTATTCATAATCAACGTCTTACAAACCCGTTCAACCCTTCCTGACATAATACCAATAACACTCAAAAGCATAATCAAAAGGCGAATAACACTCTAAATAACAAGCCTTTGAAACAAGGTTTCACAGACCAAAATAGTTCCCACATCGACAACACTAAACAAAGAAAACCATGAAATAAAAGAAAATTCAGATAACATTTACAAGGTTGCACCATTACGTTTGATTCCAATCCCGATTATGTAACCAAATACAATTGTCTCAACAAGGTCTAAAATCACAGTTAAAGTCTAATTCTTGTATAACAAATTTGTTTAACCAAACGATAAGGAACAGTGTCATTTTAAAATATATCAAAATTTCTTGAATAATAACAACATCAAGTATTTAATTCAAACACACAATTATATTCTTTAAAATATAATAAATTAACTTTAAAATTAAACAATCAAAATTCCATTAAAATACATGATATTAAGTAACCTGATTGTAAATTCACCCTTTACATATAAAATAAAATACAATACAATTATAATTTAAATATATATATACATATATATATACATGTATTGAATATATATATAAAAATATCATATATATATATATATATATATATATAACTTTCAAAACATATAAATAAAAACATAAATAAAATAATAAATAAAATTAAGTTTAAAACAAAATTTAAATAGAGAGCAATACGGGGTTGTAATAAAGCACTTGCTTGGTACAGTGGCCCATTATAGACTCTTGTGCAGCAGCAGATCTAGGGACTGCTATACAGTGATCCATAGGGCTTCTTTGTCTTATGTCTGTGACCCTCTTGGGATATAGGGGAGTGCAGTCCAGTGGTCCCTCCTAATCCCCATAATTTTAATAACAAAACAAAACAAAAACTTTGATTTCAGGTTTATAAATTTTAAATTTTTTTTTTTAACAAACGGAAATCAAAACACGGTTCGCCCGGTGCAGAACCGCGGTTCAAAAGATCCCGAAATCTAATAAAACAAATTTTTAACATAAAATTTTGTGTCCCATCTTTAAAAAATTTATAATAGCGAAATAAATACAATTCAAAACACCGATAACCTTGTCTTGGTTTGGCTCGAGACTAACTAATGATAAATTAAAATTTCATTAAGTGCGGCGGTGTTGCTTGTTGCTCTCACAATCCTTTCATTCTTTTATTTGTTTTATTGTTTTAATTTCTATTTTTGCAACTTTTCTTGCACAACACATTACTTATTTAATTTAAATAAACTATTCCAACAATTATCCTCCACCAGATAATTGATTAAAATAGTTAAGACACATTTAAAACTTAATTATCATTTAATTGGAACACATGACTTTCAAAATAATTAAATCATTTAAATATTTAAATAAAATTTAATCTAACATTAAAATAAACAATTATTTCCATCATTAAAATCAAATACACCTCAACATATAAAGTACCAACATTAATCAAAAGATGACAAAATACAAACCACAAACCTCAAATGACGACCATTACATAAAATAAACAATACCAAACAA
>VDFB02256132.1:165475226-165508821 GCA_007258455.2 Sequoia sempervirens | reverse complement strand
CAAGAATTTTTAATAACAAAACAAAAACTTTGATTTCCAGTTTATTTTTAAATTTTTAAATTTTTAACAAACACGGAAATCAAAAACATAGTTGTCCACCTGGGTACAGAACACGGATTTCAGAGATCCCATAAATCCCAATAAAAATAAATTTTTAACATAAAATTTCGTGTCCCATCTTTTTAAAAGAACATTTATAACGACGAAAATAAATACAATTCCAAAAACTATTCGGCCGACCTTGTACTGGTTCAGCTCGAACCCCCAACCTAATATTAAATTAAAATTTCATTCTGGTCTGACAGTAAAACAAAATAAAATAAAATTAAGGAATCAATATAAACATAGGTTTATGATTCATATTAAATAAACATATATGTACTGATCTCTGAGAGTATATCTAATAAATCTAATCAGACAGAGGTTACTCTGTATACAACTTACTATTCATTAATATTTTGTTTTTTAATCAGAGAATATATATATTTTCAAATCAAATGTATTTATAAAAACAAACAATATTATGCATGATCAAATTATAAAAGAACTACATAATGGTTTCTCAATGACAATAATCTTTTCCTATTGGTTTGTTTACTAGGAATCATTAAATTTTCTAATGAAGGTTTTCTTTTTCTTTCAAAATCAATCATATATATTCATTTATTTATCTAATTTCTTTTTGAAACAGAAAGAAGAATGAGATGAAACATTTGAAAACTGAGTCCTACACTTATCCAAGAATCTGGTGATGCTCGTTGATTCTGATGGCTCTCCAAGAGCTCCTCGCTCTTGCTTCCAGATCTCCTCTACGAATTTTTCCTCGAACTCGATTCCAATTCTTAATCCAGAAAGAACTCCCCAAGACAACACCAGTAACAGATTGAAGACAAATTTCCTTCCTAGAACTCTCCTCAAATAATAGCAAAAGATTCAAAACTAATCTCTTCAGATTCAAAAGTACATAAACAATGACTTGAACAACTTCAATCTCCCTAATCTTCTGTGTGTGTAAGAACTTACAAAAATTTGTAATTAAATAAAAATATATTGTCCATCTCTCACAAAAACTCTAAAAATAAAATAAAAAATAAAAGTAAACAATTCTTTAAAAGCCAGCTTTTTACCCAAATCTGTATTCTTATTTGCTCTCACAATCCTTTCATTCTTTTATTTGTTTTATTGTTTTAATTTCTATTTTTGCAACTTTTCTTGCACAACACATTACTTATTTAATTTAAATAAATTATTCTAATAATTATCCTCCACCAGATAATTGATTAAAATAGTTAAGACACATTTAAAACTTAATTATCATTTAATTGGAACACATGACTTTCAAAATAATTAAATCATTTAAATATTTAAATAAAATTTAATCTAACATTAAAATAAACAATTATTTCCATCATTAAAATCAAATACACCTCAACATATAAAGTACCAACATTAATCAAAAGATGACAAAATACAAACCACAAACCTCAAATGACGACCATTACATAAAATAAACAATACCAAACAAACGAGACGATCGACATCATGGGACGGGATGACTTCATCATCACCTTTGTTTCAACATTTAACCATTGGGCTATTGGTGCTCGCCCTATCTGCCGAAGTAGGTGGAATCGAGACTTGTACCTGCAATACCTGCATACAAGTGAAGTTGTGTACATGTGCATACATATATATATAAAATCGAAGCATTAAATTAAAGCACTGCATTGTGAGAAGGAATCGCAACATAACAGGGCACTCGCGAACGAGTGATGCCATATTGTCCTTCATCACACCTATTCTAACAATTATAAATATAACCAATCAATTAACATTTCTAACTAACAATCATCTCATAACATATTAAATTAAATCACTGTATCATATCATAATTCTGCAAATCAACTAATATAACCAACCATAATGTCATATGAAATAATCATGTCCAAAATGAAATAACAGCATCATCTAACGTCTAACTAGCCAAATCAAACAATAATAGTATCATCATAGTATCTGAGTATCAAAACAAAACATAACACTACTGAGTCCAACAAGTAACCAAGAGGGATATTACACCTTTAAAATGGTTTGATAAACCTTATTATAGGAACCAATACACAAAATAAAGCAACTATTACAAATGACCTCATGGAGGCAAAAATCAAACAAGTGCTCATGCACCACACCTTGCTAAATTTCTTTTCTTTTTCGAAGTTGCTTTTTGTAGTGAAACAAAGTCTATGACTAACGGTCAAAATAAAATGATCAAATGATTTTATGTATAAATTGAAATAAAAGTGAAATATTCATTGAAATATGTAAATACCAAGTAAAATATGTTTATTGATTAACATTGCAATAATATAGAAGCAGAACATAATAATAGTGGATAAAGCACAAAGCAAGACAAGCCTATAATGCAAAAATAATATAGCTGCAAACAACAACACAAGAAAAAGATAACTACAATGTAGTACATTTTCTATATCCAACCAAAACAATTCTCTTGCTAGAAGAATATGTTGTGATAATATAGAATACAAGTAAAGAATAGGTTGAACTTACAAGTGTGCACCATAACACGCCATGAACTTGATTTTTTATCTACTCATATACAACGCAAATAGTCTAAGTTACAATTGCCACCTGAAGAAAAAAAAAACAAGGTACCTATCAATCTTAATCATAAATAGAAAATTTGTATAAGAATGCATTCCAATTTCCAATGGTCAACTATAGCATGAGTTTCTAGACAAGGCATGTAAAATATTATGAATAATGCAGCTTATCAACCAAAACATTTGGACTGAACATGTGTTTAGGAACAAAAAAAAATAGGAATGCATAAGCCCATTGCATCCTGCCATGTAGAAATGAGGCTTTTGCTATATTTTGTGGGATTTTTTTTGCACAGCGAACTTTGGTGGTTTTTTTTGTAATTTTCTCACTGGAAGTTGCTTACATTGGTCTTAATTTTGTATAATGTTTTCCATGCACTGACGGCTATTGGTCTATGCACTAATGTTTTCAGATAGGTATTGGCTGCTAAAAGAATGTATTGGGGCTTGTAACTAGATTGATATGCACACATCAGTAGTAGCTTATGTTGTGAAGTTTTAAATTTTACAAGCAAACTTTGATTTTCATTATTTATTCATTTGGTTAGATCATACACCCCATGCAAATGCATTGAGTCATCCATGGCAAACCAAACATATCTTCAATAGCCAGACATCCTTCAATAAGTATCATTGTTTCATCAGTAGATAATTAATTTGGATTTAGTGAATACAAAACAACAAGAAAAGTATCCAAGCCAACGACAAAATCACAAAGTTTTTGATGAATCAATAAGGAAACTGAATGATAAGCAACAACAAAAAGTAGACCATTGTAAAGATGATTTAAATCACTAAGAACATAAAATATCTATCTGTTGGAATAGTTTATGACTATCATATTGAAAGCAAAGAACAAGCCAGTTGTAAGTTCTTATATCTTTTTTGCATAGCTTTTTGCATTTCTACATTTTATGGGCTAATGTCCATTGTTTCCTATTTTTGAGTGTTTGTGTTGTCTTTTTATTTGCTTAGATTGTTCGTGTTAGTGTGTTTATGGGTTAGTATTTCTTGTTCACTTAAAGAATGAACATGATAATGTTTTGGTCATGATCAACAATGGAAATAATATTTATTATGCATGCATGCATTGCAATTGCACTTGAATCTATTAAATGGAAATGAAAATTAGGTCTACATAATTGAAAAATGTCTAGGTATAAAATAATTGATTCTTGCATTATTTTATTAAAAGGGAGTTTCAATTGTTCTTTTCCAAATCTTCCATTCATTCCAACTCAATTGTATTTCCATAAAATAGAAAAAGTCATTGAAACATGCCTACCTATTCAAGCTATATGTAAATTTCTTTTTATTTCTTGATCGATGAGTATCGTGCACATATTGGAAAAATTAGTGTGGATATTTTTGGTGGATATAGTAATTTACATGTGTTTGCAATTTCCTGATTGGCTTGTGACATTATTTTGGCACAAGGAATTAATGTTGTCACCTTAGTCTTGCATGCTAAATTTTTACTCCAAGAATGACGCTGAGAAAATAAAGATATGGCTTTGTTGATGTTGTGGGGAATGTTTATAAAAAGTGAAAACTCAACACTATAATCCATTTATGGCAACAGTTCTTGAATCTATCCACAGTAAATGAAAATCAGACCTAGGTATGTGCAAAATGCAGAGCACATAGAGATATATATATACTTGCAAATACATACATATATATATATATGCATACAAACATACATATATATGCATATACACATATACATATGCACATATACAAACATAGAGGCCCATATATATACATATGTATACATGTATATACATATATATGTACAGATAGTTACATGAAAATATATATACAATATATACATAAGCACATATACGATATATATATGTATATGTATGTATATATATGTAAATATAAATATATGTATATACATATGTATACATATGTATATATATGTATATATACAAACATATATATATATTTATGCATCTACATACATGTATATTTATACATATTGACGAGGGAGCAAATTTGAGACACAAAAAATGATGCAAACAACCAGAGAAATTTTATTATTATCTAGAATGGAAATTCTTACATGTAGAGGATCTCAAATCCTTGAGCTTTACAATACATGCAAGTTACAGAAAATTACAGTCACTACAAAATTCCCTTTTGTAGCATACGAACTCTTTTCCCCAAAAAGCTTCCCATAAATTTTTTCCTCCTAATGCCTTCAAATTCAAAACTGCTAAAAATAGCAATTGAGCAGAAAAAGCAAAAAAATAGAACTAAAAGTGGGGAACTACATTATGACAAAAAGGATATCCAGAAATACAAAGACATCAACAAAAAACTAACAAAAAGAAACATAAATTGAAAGCATATTTTTGGGTGACGCAAGATTGCCATTACTCCACTGGATGCTTGTAACGCCCGTTGTGCAAACCCCAAAGGACAAAACAATGCACATATTTTTTTTTTTAAATAATACAAAGTACATATAATTATGAACCATCAAAAACATAATTACATTACACATTAGCATCACAACATCAAGTCCTCTGGGGCACGTGAGGTCACATCGCATAAATAAACACATAATGAAAGATTAAAGATAAAGCTAAATAATCTTATCTAATCTTACATCCAGCATAAAATTGCAATAACCATTTACAAAAGTACATCCAAGTATCCACAAGCATAATTATAAACACATTATGTGATACGACCATAATAAATCTCATAAAATGAATGGTTATAAAGGTGCATAAATAATACATCATCATTTAATACATTACATGTTGTCAATAAAGAATACAATGAAACCTCCCATCATACGCGATAAATACATAGTACAAATAATGTCTGAAATACAAGATGAATAACTAGTACAAGCTCCATCTGAAGAATACTGTGAAGAACGAATATTGATGGGGAACCCAACGGGTGTAGAGCACGTTCCACCCGACCACATGGGTTATAAATAACCCATCCCCATGTTTAGAGGTGAAAAGGAAGCAGTCACAACCATGAATGCCATAAGACAACTCCAATAAAGAATAACATAGTACAATACTCCAATAACAACATGAAGAATACATAGATCATAAACAACAACAAAGACTCAGTCACAATAACTTAAACCATAAAACACATCATAAATAAACCAAGGAAATAACCATTAACCACATGCCAAGTAAACCAAAGAGACAACAATTATGACACACTTCCAGAGGCAACCAAGAAAAAAAACATAAGGGCAACAAGTGGAGAGTGTCATCGCACAACCTACATGGGTTATCCTGACCCTTCCTCCAACATGAAGCATTAGCCCCCATCTATGGTTATCCTGGCCCTTCCTCCTACCTAATGCGTCGGCCCCGTAGGGTGACTCATGCAGAGCCATTAACCTCTCCTAAGGATGAGGTTACGACTTTGCCGACCATGGCCTTCTTAGTCTACCATTAGTCTGCAATAGCCCTAATGAATAGACAAGGTATCCAAGATTATCTTATTGTTTTATTACTACCCATCCCCCTAAGTTATATTATTAGGTTTTCACTTGTTAATCTACTCTTATGTGGGTTATCCTGAGCCCTTTTTTCATGCCTAAAATTTTATGCTAGAAAAACCCAACTATTTTTTTTTTAAAAACAAATATTAATGCTTGGGAATGAACTACTTGTCATGCCCCCAAAAATTTATCTAGTAAAACACTTTTTTTTAACAATAATAAAATATACTATCATTTAACAACCATACGTGTGCATGGTACATGCAATGCACATTGGATGGCATTGCTTGTACAACATTGTTATTAACATGTCACTCGAGAGTTGTGGTAAAGAAATGAAAAATGATTTTGGGTTGACTCCAAACATAGGGTTTCCAAGACTCTTAACTACCAATCAGAAGTTGTTGCTCACTTTTGCACAATAGTTAATGTCCTTATTGGACCATCATACTATGGGATCTCACATGAAAAAAATAAAACTTATAAATATCATCAATTTGATTTAATATTAATCCCATGGACTAATTGATGGGACATATTTTATCTTGTTCACTCTACCCATTTAAAACCACTTAGACATAATTGCTAAGATCTACATTGACATTTTAATATCAAAATTCAAGCACGAGAATAACTAAAATATTTATAATTTACTTTAAATTTAAAATTTATTTATTTATTTTTATTACTATTAACTTATTTATTCCCTTAACCTTTTATGTATATAATAAGTAATTTTATTTTACTTTCTAAAAATATAAAATAAGAATTAGCATATACAAATAACCATTTATTAATTCCTTGCATTTAACTTATATTTAGTTACCTTTAAATAAGAAAGTGTGGGGCCATGAATAAAGAGGAGTTCTAATTTATATCTTAATTTTATTTTATTTTTAAATAATTCCTACTAAAAGTAGACCTTCCCTTATATGAATATTTTTTTTTATTTAATTTGTCGGAAGCTCTTAAGATGGGAATATATTCCCATCTTCCTTATTGAAGGGACAATCTAACTTAGAGCTTGCCACGATAACTAGAGGCTTCGTATATGGGGTCCACGTAGGGCCTAAAGTGGGGTCTTTTGTTTCACCATAAATTTATTGAAAATTCATTTATTTCTCGTGGCAAGAGCATTATTACTTCACTAAGCATCGTAAACTAGTTTTATCATCACTACCCGTTCAAGAATTATTTTCCTTCTTGAATCACACACACTACATTATAGTGACAAAACTGCCCTTATAAGATCTTCGTTGGTGGAGGACGATAGTGGAAAAATTACCATATATTTTAAACATAATTAATAAGGTTACTAATTTCAGTACTATTTTTTTTGCTCGGAACAAAGGCGTTATTGGTATCATTAAAACTTATTATTAATCGATATTTTGATTTCTATGGAAAAATCTACCGCAACATCCATATTTGGATAGAAGAAAGGTATTACTCAGGGGAATTAAAGGTTTCCATAGAATTGAAAACCCATCCTTTCATCTCTGCTAGAATTTAATAATTAGTAAGCACCACAATGATCAAAATGCGAACACCATTGATTTTGTAAAAAAATGGATCTCAGAGCATGAGTTCAAGATAGTTGGAAGTTTGTGGCTTGCTGGGTTGGCCGATTCTTTTGCTTACAATTGGTCTCAACCTAACATGAAAACCAGCGTCATGATCATTTATGGAAGGCTTCATGCCCAATTTCTGACATTGGCTGCCTTGTATGGAGCTGCTCTCGTTGAATACTAAGAACACAAATTAGAAGCTAAGGCCAAGCAATATGAAAAGCACAGGTAAGGCAGTGACGACAATGGCTTTACAATAGAAATTTGATTACATAGCAATGCATGTAGCACCAAAATTCACATTCAATAATGCATATTACAAGAAAAAAATGCATAATACAGTCTTTGTTTCTTTTGCAGATTAAATATGTATTCTTGGCGACTTGATATTAATACCAGACATGAAGAGAGGCGAAGCCAGGAGATACATTAAGATGTACGTGATGTATTTTATATTATTCACTGCCAGAATTGGTCATATCAATTAGATCCGCGGGAGGAGTTATGGAGCTTAACAAGTCAAGATTGCCATCAGATTTGTGCGTACCATACGTCTTGTCCTCAATGGTGAATGACACAGCATGGGTGTCTACTGAAGTGGATGGATAGCCATAAATTTACTGCAAAAAAAAATCAGTTTGACCATACGTGCATTCAATACGGTTGATGGGTTTGGTTACTCCTACTTCTTCAGTTAATGCCTAATTAATGTGCCCAGGTTACACTTGACTTACTCTAGGTTTTATTTCTTATTTATTTATTTTATACTTCCCTGCATCATACAATTCAGGGACAAGGTTTACAGAGTCTGAATTATCTGCTATCACAAGGAGGAAGGACGTCTCACTTAATTGACCTTTATCACGGTCTTTGCGTGATCGACGATGAGAGCAGTTGTAGCCCCAGTCTCTACCTTGCTTGATGATGCAAGTTTTGGTGAGATTTGTCAGAGGAGTAAATACAATCTCGCTTGTTAGATTGGTCGATCTCCTCTTAATCGATCTGCAAGACTTTGGGTTAACTTTGATTTATTACAAATTGGTGGCTGATCTCTCAGTAAGTGCGCTGGGTAATAATTCGACTATCTGCTCTGCTGACTGATGAATTGATGGCTAGGGAGGAACCACACCCTAGCGTGAGATTCATGAGCAACCCTAACGCCTAATCTAAGTCTTAATATCGCTTCTTTAATGTTCTTTTGGAGACGACTGCGTTGGAACAATGCGGCCAATGATTCTATTCTTTATTGTGCATCTCCTCCTTACTCCTGCGGTTTCCTAGAAACACATTCGACTGGATGTAGAGAGAGCTTATCAGCCTGAGTCTTTCCTTTATGTTTTTCCCCAAAACCCCGATACTCATTCTATATATTAACATTTATGGGGGACTTCTGCGGCAGGAGATATGCTAAGCTTGAGTCCATCCATGCTAGTCCAATGAAGGGAGGTGGGAAGAAAAAAATAGTGTAACAAAAGGGAGGATCCCTACTGATACAGAGGCTTCTACCCAACTCGGCACAAATGGAAGTTAATCTTCATATCAGTCTTTTCTTCGACCCAAGAAAAGAGTATTAAAATTGTATGGCCTCTCTATTGCCTCTACTGGCCACTCTCTCTTAGCAGCAGGTTTGGTAGGGGTTTAGAAAGAAATAAAATATATTTTGGACAATCATTCATTCATCTCCCATCTTTTAACTGACTTCAAATCTATGTTTTCTTTTACACTTCATAAATATTGAATATATTTGGTTAAGCGTATTGATGCAAGAGCATCCAGTGGTGTAAGGGCAATCTTGCATCACCCAAAAATAGTTAAATTTCAACTTTCTCAGTTTTTAGATGTTTTTACATTTTTGGATACCCTTTTCATCATAATAAAATTTTTAATTTACGGTTTTTATTTTCTATTCCTGGGTTGAAAGATATTGAAGTTTTAGTTTCTCAGATTTGCACCTGAAAATCTTCTAAGTTAGATTTGAGGCACTTAGAGTTCCCGGATCGGCCCTGAAACTTGCCAAAATTTGCGTAGAAAATTTTAAGCGCGTTATTGATTTTGAGACCTTTCCAACGATTCAAACGGTTCATGAATCGGAGTCCCGGATCAAAAGTTATGGCCCCGGGAAGTTGGCGCACTTTCTAGAAGATACAATTGCAAATGTTCTTTTGAAATTTGAACTTCAAGTTGTAATTTTTTGGTGCCAAACCACCTAAACTCAAATTTGAATGTTGTTTTGGCTCCAAACTAAAGAGGAACTCTATTTATGGGCGGGTTTCTAATTTTTGGGTAACTTTTTGGGGACAAGCTTCGCATATTGCGAAAGGGTGATTCTGTAGCTTTCTGTAACTTGCATGTGTTGTAGAACTTTGGGATTTGAGATCCTCTGCATGTAAGAAGCTCCATTTTTCTGAATAATAAAATTATTCTCTTGTTTGTGGGTTATTTTCTAAGTCTCGGGCTGCACCCTCATCAAGTGTGGTATCGAGCGAGGGTTTTCTTGGCGTGTGGACAAAATCCCGATCGTGAGGTAGTTCGCACCGGAGGACCATGGTTGTGGGTTGAGGTCAAGAAAGATGCCTCAAGAGTGATGCAGTAGGTGTGGTGGTGCCAAAAGGTGGTTGAGGCGGTAGAAATGCTGGTGGAAGAGATGCACTGGAAGCCCTCCAAAGATAGATTGATGTGTTACAAGAGCAGTTGAGAAGAGGGTTAAACCTGAGGGAAGAAAGTGAGGAGGAAGGAGAGGAAGAAGGTTCAAATGTAGAAGAGGAAGAAGAAGCAATTGATCAAGACCAAATGCGGCTAATAAGGGCCATTTCGAAGATCAGGAAAAGACCCAGAGCAGAAGTCCCCAGTTATTCTAGAAGTCTAAACCCAGAAGAGTTGATCGACTGGATCAACGAGCTAGAAGAATATTTTAAGTATGAGGAAATAGAGGACCCAGATTGGGTTAAGTTTGCAAAAATGAAGCTGAAGGGCCATGCTATTATTTGGTGGAAAGAGGTCAGAGTTGGAAAGAAATTGAAGAAGGAAAAGGAAATATCACTAGGTGGGATATGGTAGAAGTAGTTCATACCCAGTGGACTACGAGTTACATCTGTTGAAGAAATTGCAAGGGTTGAAGCAAGGAAGCAGATCTGTGAAAGAATATACTGAAGATTTTCACAAGATAATATCAGAACGGGCCACACAAAGGCCAATAAGGAGAAGGTAGCCTGATATCTTAATAGGTTATGACCGAGTATTCAGGAGGAGTTAAGCCTAGTCAGAATGAACACCATTGAAGATGTGTATCAGTTTGCTTTGAAGGTGGAAGAGAAGCTGAACAAAAGATTTGTCAAAGTAGAAGGGGCCATGGAAGACCTTCAGGAAGCTGAAATGATGATGAAAAGAAAAGTGAAGATGTGGATACCAGCCGAAACCAAAGGAATGACAACTTCTACGCCCTGGTGATCAAAAGCGATTGGTGCTCAAGGAGTAGAAGGATAGAGGAGATATAGACGAGGGATCACGGAAGAGGGTGGCTTCAAAGAACATGTTTCGATTAATGGTGAAGAAGGGCATCGAGCTTATCAATGTCCACAACACCAAGGAAGGGTAGACAAAGGAAGAAGGTCATGGAAGGGTTACGCATGCAGATGAGGAGGCCCAATCTGAACATTCAGATGATGCTAAAAGGGGAGAAGCCCTAGTGATTAGGAGAGCCCTGGTGACTGAAGAAAAGGAGCCAAAACAGAGAAAGAATTTGTTCCACACAAGGTGCAAGTGTGAAGGAAAATGTTGTGATGTCATTATTGGCCGATTAAGAACCTTGTGTCACGGTGTAGAAGAAATGGTCACAAAGTTGGTGAAGAGGAAAAGACACCGCGTCGTATCGAGGATTTCTTGGTTCTTGAGAAAGACCACAAAGTTTGTTCAATGGTAGTGAGTGCCTAGTAAAGTTCAAGATCAGGAGCTACCATGATGAGGTACTATGTGATATCATCCCCATGGATGTATGTGATTTCTTGGTTGCAGAAAGACCACAAAGTTTTGATCAATGAGTTTTGTTCAATGACACGCTGTGGAAAAATACCTCCTACTTATCAATTGATGAGCTAAAGGGGCTCTATAATGAATGGTTCATAAGGCACAACACTTGCTGAAGGTTTTGCAAATGGGGTAACAACTCAAGCGGGCTTAACCTTGGAGAAAACTCCCTGGTTAAGCGCGCTTGAGCTGGAGCAGTACCGAGATGGGTGACCTCCCGGGACGGACAAGTGCTTCACCTCTGTGAGCATCACCTAGATGCAATGAGTGCTAAGTGGACCATTCGATATCATGAGAGATGGGTTCTTGTTGAACCACTACTCATGAAACATGGGTCAATGAGTTTGACTCAAAACTACGGTTGAATCCTGATAGCAATATCATAATTTGACACGCTGTGGAAAAATACCTCCTACTTATCAATTGATGAGCTAAAGGGGCTCTATTATGAATGGTTCATAAGGCACAACACTTGCTGAAGGTTTTGCAAATGGGGTAACAACTCAAGCGGGCTTAACCTTGGAGAAAACTCCTGGTTAAGCTTGAACTCTTGTACCGGGATGGGTGACCTCGGGGCGGACGGTCTTCACCTCTGAGCATCACCTAGATGCAATGAGTGCTAAGTGGACCATTCGATATCATGAAGATGGGTTCGGTGAACCACTACTCATGACACATGGGTCAATGAGTTTGACTCAAAACTACATGGTTGAATCCTGATAGCAATATCATAATTTGACACGCTGTGGAAAAATACCTCCTACTTATCAATTGATTAGCTAAAGGGGCTCTATAATGAATGGTTCATAAGGCACAACACTTGCTGAAGGTTTTGCAAATGGGGTAACAACTCAAGCGGGATTAACCTTGGAGAAAACTCCTTGGTTAAGCGTGCTTGAGCTGGAATGCGGGATGGGTGACCTCCCAGGATGGACCAATGCTTCACCTCTATGAGCATCACCTAGATGTAATGAGTGCTAAGTGGACTATTCGATTTCATGAGAGATGGGTTTCGGTGAACCACTACTCATGAAACATGGGTCAATGAGTTTGACTCGAAACTACATGGTTGAATCTTGATAGTAATATCATAATTTGACACGTTGTGGAAAAATACATCCTACTTATCAGAATAAATCTTATTTTTTAATAAAAGGAAGCAATAAAACTAAATCTTATTTAAAGTGAAGGTGATGCAACATATCCCAACACTTTCTCAGCATGCTGTCATTTACTGTTTTATTAGTAGGTCCGTAGCATGTCAGCTGCCGTAATTTTCAGACCTGCACAAATGTCACAGGCTATCAGGTGGAAAGATAAGGACGGCAGGCTACTACAGGATGTCTGGCAGACTATTAATGCAGGTCATGGCATGACAGCCCATCAGATGGGCATCCGATTTTGTAGGCTGCATAGCTAGCTCCTCTGTTGACTGATGAATTGATGGCTAGGGAGAAACCACACCCTAGCATGAGATTCATGAGCAACCCTAACACCTAATCTAAGTCCTAATATCACTTCTTTAATGTTCTTTTGGAGATGACTACGTTGGAACAATGCAGCCAATGATTCTATTCTTTATTGTATATCTCCTCCTTATTCCTATGGTTGCCTAGAAACACATTCAACTAGATGTAGAGAGAGATTCCAAGAGATGATTAGCTCGAGTCTTTCCTTTATGCTTTTCCCCAAAACCCAAAAACTCATTCTATATATTAACATTTATGGGGGACTTCTGTGGTAGGAGATATGCTAAGCTTGAGTCCATCCATGCTAGTCCAATGAAGGGAGGTGGAAAGAAAAAATAGTGTAACAAAAGGGAGGATCCCTACTAATACATAGGCTTCTACCCAACTCGGCACAAATGAAAGCTAATCTTCATATCGGTCTTTTCTTCGACCCAAGAAAAGAGTATTAAAATTGTATGGCCTCTCTATTGCCTTTACTGGCCATTCTTTCTTAGCAGCAGGTTTGGGAGGGGTTAAGAAAGAAATAAAATATATTTTGGACAATCATTCATTCATCTCCCATCTTTTGACTAACTTCAAATCTATGTTTTCTTTTACACTTCATAAATATTGAATATATTTGGTTAAGCAGTATTAGCAGTTTTATGTATATAAGTACAGTATGTACATACTTTTAAAGTATGATTATCTAACATTTATCTATTATTTTGAATGTAATTTATTTGTTTAATGCTGAAATTGATATATCATTATTGAAATTCCATATATGAAAAGGAATCCATGTTTGGTAGTAATAGGTTATTTTTTTCTATTTTTGAAAAATATAACTGATGGGAAAAATATTCGTTTCATACAGATTTACTATGAAGTTCATTTGGCTTACCACATATATAAAATTTTGATGTGAAAAACAAAGAGATCTCTATTTATATAGATCTACAAGAGGATGGTCAATTCATTTATGCTTTTGAACAAATATGCAGGTTCACATTTTCAAGCATTGAAAGAGGATCAAAACTAAATTGTTGTTTTTGGTGCATCAAGTGCAAACTCCTATTTATCTTGAACACTTCCTTTGCTGCAAACCATAATACCTATTTACAAATAAACTGGAATGGAGGAGGCATATAATAAGGTTAATTAAGGGTTCCTCTCATATGCATTTTCTTTGTTACAAGAGCCCAACTCGTTAAAATCTAATTCTCTTCTCATATTTAGTTCACAAACTCTCTCCCATTCTTTCTTACAACTTAGTGGAACTTATGGTTGTCTATTCCAATGTAGAAGAGAGTATAACCCAATTCACACAATACTTTCTTCAATGACAAATGAAAGTGTCTCCTCTTTCCCACAACTTTACCCCAACTCATAAAATATTTTCCCTTCCCTAGTGCATTAAGATACAAATTCCTCACTTAAGTTTTATGTGTCACATATGATAAGTATAAAATAACTAATAACATGCCAATGAATGCAAGCTTGCTCTCTGTTGTGCCCTTAGCACACACGCCCCATTCGGAACGGGGACCCTCTTTTCTTTTGCCTCGTCGGGTCTTTTGGGGCCGCCTCATTTTTCATGCCCCTCTTTCTTGATGTTTCGTATGGTCGATGTTGCTACAAAGTTCCATCATAAATCGATCATGCCTCTGCTTTTGGTTTTGCTGCCTTCTGGGGCCTCGGAGCATCCCTCTGGCATTTTGGACCTGAAATGGCCCTGGGCCCCTTTGGGCTCAGGCGTCCAGGGTTCCCTCTTCGGGATTCCCCTCTAGAATTTTCGTCCCTTTGGCACTCGCTGAGCATCTTTCCGGACCTCGGGGTCCGCCCTGCCACCCGCTATCTAAAACTTGTTGCAAATTTTCGGAGCAATGCCTGCCCCCCGGCCCCTGGACCCCAGAAGTTTGCTTCTGGACTTTCGTATTGGTTTTACTGTCCATGATGGTGAACCTCCTGCGGTGACCCGCCCCCGGGTCCCGCCATTGTCTTCGCCGCCCTCGGTGCAACCTCGCCCACTGTCTGCCGTGGGACCTACCGGGCCCGGCCGTCTGGAGTTCCATTCCTAGAATTCCGTGATGGTTCTGCCGTCCTCGACGGTGGATCCTTGCCGGCTTCCTGTGCTTCTGGACCTGAACCGCTTGCCACCACCGTCGCCCAAACAATGCAAAAATCATAAGGCGGCCATCACCTCATGTCTTCCTAGCCGTTGGGCCCCGGAGTCACCGCTGCCACCGCCGACCTAAATTCAAATCTCACCAACTTTTCCCGCGGCCGTATAAGCATTTATTGCGGTCATTTGTGGTGGTTTGGGTATAAAAAGCCCAATCTAGGCAGTCATTATCATTCTGCAGGATTGGAGCGAGTTGGATAAACCATCATCTAGAGCCCACAACCTTCGACAAACATCGTGATCATCGCCGTCAACATCATTTTGTCGATCCCCGGTAGATCCCACATCTCCCCACTCCGTGTGTTCGAGGTAGGCCATTGGTTGCCTTCCCGTGCATCTTTTTCATGATTTTTGAAGATTTAAATGAATGAACAAATTCCTAGGAGGGCATAGATTGGTAGAACACCAAATGACGCCCCAAACCCATGTCTTGAAAAGTCGGCAAAACCCCATGAAAAGCCTTCGCTGCCGATTCGAAACTTTTCTGTGGCACGTCTATTCTTCGTGTAGGGCGAATCCTCACCCCGGGCTCGGGACCCATCTTCACCATCGAACTCAAAACTTCAAACACACTCGGATGGTAATCCTCCTCACCAGGCCCCGTTGGTCGGATTTCCTCCCTCGGACTTCCATTTAACATTTGTTGCACTTGAACTTCCAAACCACATTGCCTCCCTGGCTTCCGAATCCCGGTATCGGCTCCGCCGTGAAACCTGAAAATGAACATGCGCCCTTCGGTCGTCCCGGGCCTGGAACCCCGGAGTTTTGTCTCCAGAGTTCTATGGATTATTTGTCTTCTTCAAACGGCGGGCATCCTTCGGCGTCCCACCTTCCAAGTTCCACCTTCGCTTCCACCTTCGACCTTTGGCGATGAGAATTACTGCGTCTTTTTTACCTTCAGGCCCCGAACAGCGGGTTTCCCTACCCCTTTTTCCATTGTTCCAGCTGTGCGGTCTTTCGGCGAACTTACCAATGCTTTCCGGGCCCCCGGGCCATGCCTTCCTCTCCGCCGTCAGCTTTGTTTTTTTGAACCGTGGCTTTTGCCTCCCCGGGCCCCGGCTCCCGGACTTCCGTCTGCGGAAGTCCGTGGATCTCCTGCCGGCGGAATCTTCACCCCATCCGCCCGGTCGTCGGACCCCAAGCTTCAAGCTGCCGAATGTTCATGTTGAATCTCCTCGCTACCTCTATCACGTCGGGCCCTGTGCCCCGGGATTCTGGTCCTCGCCCGCCGTTCCAAATGGAGATTCCCGCTCGGCCTTTTGCTCCCCGAGCGCCAATGCCCGGACTTCCGTCCTCGGAAGTTCGTCTCTTGCCCGCCGCTGCTAGCAGAAAATGTCGACCGACACCCCGGCATCCGGGCCCCGCCACGCCAAATTCCGCCAAGCCTAAATGATAAATGCATGTTAGCCGCCCTTTGACCCCCTGGACCCCAGCCCTCGAACTTCCGCCGTCAGATTTCTGCCCACTGTCTGCCGTCACCAACGGCCGTCTCTTGACAGCTTTCCGGCCTGAAACCTCTGAGTCCTCCTAGATCGATCCAAACAAACTCCAATCTGGAATCTAACCTCGACCCACATGCTAATTTTTGGCCCTCTTCATCATGAGCTTCTCGAAACATGAAAATTCGGCCAAGAAGGGCCTTCGGGAGCTTTCCGTTGGATTTGCCCTGCCATACAGCATTCCTGCCAGGGAAGTCCGGCCCTCCGAGCCTGGATTGTCCAAATGCCCTGAAACAAAGATCAATAACGTCTAGAGATAAGATTTATGATATACTTGATTGATTATTTAGATGTTATTTTCAAAATATGGACTAACATGAACGCTTTTGATGTTTTATTGCACTGACTTTGCCCTTGCTTGCAGAATATATGGAATCGGCTGCAGGAACTTCAGGGGCCTCCGCCGAAAAGGACAAGGGCAAAAAGTTAGGAAGGACCCCTCAAGGAAAGGAAGATAAGGATCAAATGAAGTACCAGTTTCAGGGTGAGCCACTCCACTCAAAGGTCTCAACGGACTGGAAGGAGATTTCAGATACAAATATTGGTCAGGTTGACATAGATGAATTCACTTAGAGAGTCAAGGTCAACCCGACAACAAAAAATGCCAGATTAATACGACAGAATGGAATTGCCAAGGCTGCCGGTTTCCCTCCCTCACTCGTGGCACCTAAATTAGTGATGGCTTGTCGAGAAGCCTATCAAACTGACACCAGAACGATCATGGATAAGGAGGGAAACATCCTCGCAGACATGTCACCAACAGGGATCACCAAGACATTCCACATTCCCACGTTCCAACAGATGGAGGTCCCCACATTAGAAGAATGCCAAGCGGTGTGGGATGCTAATCCATCGGGGTGCAAAAAGTCAATCAACCTCCTTTGACTTAAGGAAAAAAGGGGCAACACTATGAAGGTTCCCCAAGAACTCTTCCGTAACGATTTCCGTGAGGACTACCATGACTTGGTGACCATGTTGAGTAGGGTCATGGGTCTTCCAATGACTACCTACTTCCAAGAGTGGATGACGTACTATATTGAACAAATCTTGCGGGGAAATGAGGATGCTACAACCAAGGTCTCATTCGACTGGGGAAGCATCACTAGCAACTGCTTCCATGAGCAGTTTGTCAACATGAAGAAGAGTTCTAAGTTCTACATGACCTCCTACCTCGTCTACTCCATGGCAGATCAAAGATAATACAATGGGTTGTTTGTGGCACCCGATCAAGGCCAGAAGTGAGGGCTCAAACCGTTTGACAAGTATCCATAGCTCCAATACTGCAACTTTAAGGAGTACTGCAAGGTCAATGACACCTTCGTTGACCATATCATCAGGTTGATCACTGGAGATTTCGAGAGGAGAGTCTCCCACAGCACCAGAGCGCTCCTAAAGGAATACGCTTTTCTGTTCATCAAGTTCCCCAAGTTTACCTACATCTGGGCCTAGGGTTTCACAAAATGACCAAATTGATTGCGACAATACCCAAATGACAGGATCATCTTCCTGAAGCTTTCTCGATAGCTCCAACATATCCAGGCTGAGAAGACAACCCCAGTGCTGAAGGACCCAAGGGTGAGATTGGAGGCCATCTTGGCTCGATCCTTGATCATGACAAAGAAGGATAAGAAGCCCAAGGTCTGATCCAAGGTAACCATGGACACTTCTGGTTCCCGAGTGGCATAAATTGCAATGCCTACAGTTGGCCAAACAGGGGTGAATTACAATATCTCCACCATTGACCTAGGGATAGCAACCAGAGAGCAAAAGGATGGGCACCTTGAAGAATCAGTGGTCACAGTGGCGCACCTGATAAAGCAGGACAAGGTCTCCAAGGATGAGCTTAAAGTGCAGGTTGCTGCCCTAACAGACTACATACAACAATGGTCCTCAGTGGACGACTTGCCCACCACCTCCACAACCACATCGTAGTTGCCCTCCAAAGAACAGATTGACAAGCTAGAGAGAAGGATGAACTTGGAGAAAAATACTGAGGATTGGTTCTAACAAGTCGCATACGTCGGAAACATGGGAATCAACAAGGCTGTGCGGATAGCCAACAAGTTCTTAGACCTGATCGAGTCCCTAGAGAGCACAAAGAGACTCTACACCAATTTCCTCGCCACCTATGACTGCACCTTCCTAAGAATTGAAGCCATCCTTCAGATGCCTGAGGACATGTGGGAGGAGAAGCTAGATCTGAAAAAGGAAGATCACTGGCTAGTGGATGTGTGGCGTAGAGACCTCGACAACTAAAAAGAAAGGTTGGAGCAAATCCTCAACAAAGTGGATCCAGATATTAAGTGGATCAAGGAAATCCGGGTGGAATGCACCCAATACCTTAAGCTGATGATGGGCTATGATATGCCCACTATGCAAATGGACCCAAAAAAGATCAAACCATACTTCCAGGAGAAGATGAAGGATGGGACAGCTGGAGAAATCACAACGGAGTTCCTAAGTTTTTCTACCCATGCCTTCGACCGATCTGAGTTATTTAGGGACCAAGGCTCGAAGTATGACGAAGATTGGAAAAGGCTGGAGGAGAACGTCAAGGAGTGGAGCTACCAGGCATTACGATGTGAAATCCTTGAAATCGACAAGCTCCAGGCTATCATCCTCAAGTAGATAGAACACACAGCTTCCAAGGAGCAAGAGGACAGCCCAGCCAAAGATAAAGACATTCCTAAAGAATAGCTACAGCAAAGGAAACATCAATCAGCTACAGGACGAAAGAGCTATAGTATCATCCACAAGAGGATAAAATAGGGAAGAGACAGAAATGTAATTTTAAATTGAGATCTATTTGAGGGTAGGTGAAACCCTATTTTGTAATGAATCTTGGCCACATAATGAGAATGAATCTTGACCATTCATTTAACTTTTTGAAAACTATAAATAGGGCACTCCTCTCATTTGCAAAAGTGAGAGTTGAGTTGTTGTAAAGGCATGCTACAAAAATTTATAAGAAATATCATTGACTTGGTGTATTTTCTTGGTTTCTCCCATGTGACTTGATTCATTCTCCAATATCAGATGTTTAGCTTAGATCTTACTACTATTTAGTTAGCTATTTACTTTATTTGGATAAATCTTAGGAATGCTATTAGGTGATTGTGAAAATGCCCGCCTTGTTGATGATCCCTTAGTCCATACTTTTTGCTATTTGCTGAAGGTAGATAGCTGTGCAAAGTTAGCCTGGACTTGATTTGAAGCTGTTCCAAACATTCATCTTTGATTCATGCATGTATGTGGTGGATGAAGGATGAAATATCTACAGCCCTTAGAAGATAGCACAATTTCCATGATACTGTGAAATCACTGGTTAAGTGGGATATTGTTTTAAAGAATTATCCATTGCAAGAACTCCATTGTCACTATTCATAGCAAGCTTCAGACTTATGAACTTTTCCTCTACTTCACCTTTTCCCTTTTTTTTAGTAGCTGATCTATGTTAAGGTTCATTGGACATTGTAAAGCCAAATCCAACACATAAATGGAGTTCAAGATTGTTGTTTGAACCTACAACCAGTGCATAACAACTTCCCATTCTAAGGACTCCATTCCAAGATCCAACTTCATGCTTTGTGTCCACACTTTGTATTTTCTATAAGACTGCCTTGTGATTTCAATAAATCACATCAAACTACTGAGGTATCTAAGCACTATTATGACCTGACATCCGAGAGACCTTGTGATAGTGTTCTACAATTCGATTGTGGGAGATTGTCTTTCAAGAGAGGTAGTGTGCCTATGCACTGCCTATGTTGAGAAGTGCATAAAAACACCATCAATAGAACTGGCGCTAGAAGGAGGGTCAAGGTGAAAATGCTAAGTTGAGGGATAAAGTGAAGCTGAATCGAATTGGGTCATTCTCCCTAGAGAGATTTCAACGGATTCTATGGTCAACACCAAACAAGGGGGAATTTGAAGAATTGCAGCCCCCACGAGGGCAAAGCGGGCTCAAGGAAGTATTGTTGCCTCTTCCTCTTCCCCCATTCCATCTGCCTCCATCTCACCCTCACCTTCATTTGGCTGGCCTTCATCTTCCACCCAACCATCTCAAACAACATTTACACCTTGTATCTCCGGCAGTCAGGGGATTGCTCCTCTCCCAGGCCTTCCAGCCCAAGGCACAGTCTAGATAGCCATAACTCAAGGGCAGCCCCATATTGCTATTATGTTGCAAATACAGCCCCAAATTCCTATTTTCCAACAGCAAGTACCACCTCCGCCACCCTCCATGGCTTGGTTAGCACATAACTCTTCGCTGATACATTTTGCTGTCTACAATGATATGCCCAAGAATTCAGAGGGATTTTGTTCAAAGTTCCATCCACGCGATATGCAGAGAACAGCTGAGGAGCATATCAAAATATTCGAGACAACGATCACTGAAATGTAAGTCAACCACGAAGACGTTGCTTGCTGCCTTTTTCTGCATTCATTAGGGGAAGAAGCCTTCTATTGGTACATTAATCTATCGAAGGGATCCATCACCTCGTGGAACCTGATGAAGAATACCTTCCTACAGAAATACAAGATTCCCATCAACCCTTCAGACCTTTAATACCAATAGTTTATGTCTATCAGAAGGAAGGTCAATGAACCTATTGGCTCCTTCAATTATTACTTCCATCGGGCTCACACAAAGCTTTAGGATCCATACCTCCATGATGATGCAGTGGCTCTCCTAGTCTACTATGCAGCATTGGACAACCTCACGTCAGCCTTGGTGAAAAGGATGCGCCCACCGCCTGCTACCCTATTGGCTACCTATGCAGAAGCTGTTGTCACTAGTGCAGACTTGGGGAAAAATATCTCTGGCCCATTGCCTTCTTTGGGGCCGGTGGCCCATCCAATGTAGATTCAGGGGCTTAATCAGGCGTTTGCTCACCAAAACCTCTTATGAACCAGGTACCTCAATTGTCTATAGTGCTGCATTCAGGGCAGCCGTTAAATTATGCACCTCCCGCGTCTTCCTATTTGCAGCCCCAGTAGCAGCACAACTATTCCCAGATTGCCCCGCAATAGCAGGCGTATTCCCAATAGCCCTAGGTGCCATTGTACCTGTCGGGACCAGACTTTCCTCCGGCCTATCAAAATTAGCTGGCAGCCTTGCCCGCTTTTCTCCAAAATCTAGCCCCGTCTCCTAGAGGCGCGACTGAGAAAAACAAGCTAGAGGAGCTGACTGAGATGATCAGGAAAATGTCCACAGAGATGACACATCTAAATAATTAGAATAATTAGTTGCAGGCCTCCCAGCATAATTTCAGGCTAATCTCAACAGGGACAGCCAAGATAATAGAGACAACAGAGATAATCGGGAAGTAGGCACTTCCTCCGGATAGAATTATGAGAGGGGACAAAACGCCAATCAAAATGCAGAAAGGAGACCTTCTCAAAGGTAGAATCGTATGTGGAACACCAGGCCCAACAATGGTGGTGTACCCACACCATTTGATCAACTGGAAAGCAATGACAAAATATCTAGCGGCGTATATCTCGCCGAAGCAGCTTTGTCTGGGTAGTGTCGACTTCACAAAACTAGCAGACATTCTGAGCTGGATTGTCCTGAGTTCCAGACAGCTGCTGAAATTTTCTAGGTGGAGGTACAAAATGTAGTCGATAATGCCAACTGCGGGGACATCATCTCGTCTGAGCCATATGATTCCTCCTGTCTCGTGGTCAATCAAGCGCTATTTCCGCAAGGTGACTACAACAAATCCGAGGTTGAGCCTACTCCTATTGAGGATAAAGAAGCGCAAGAAGTAAGTAATGAAAAAACATTGACTCAGCTCTTTGATTCAATAGATAATGGTCTGGTAGATGAAGAAGAATCATTTGTAGATGAGGTCCACATGTTCTATCAATGGTCGAGTCCCTACTTCCTTAGGAATAGACAAGCGGGCAAACCCTTTACAACTTCTACCCCACCAAACAATTTTGCCACCCCACCTTATCCAAATGCTAGTAACAACCCTAGGCTTCCTCATGTACCTGCCCAATACCTCAACAAGAACTAGTCACAAAATTAGCCTCAAGGCCAACCTCAAAATCCATCTAATCAAACAAAGGTTCAAACCCCTAGTTCTGCTATAGGCCAAGCTTTTAGCTCCGAAATTGAACAAATGGGTGAATATGTGGCAGAAGAGTTCAAGAAGGTAAAAATCAGCTTATCTGCCTTCGAATTACTCAAAGTTCCTGTAGTGAGGCATGCTTTCTTTAGGGTTTTGAATGGGACTCCATCCTTTAATACGACACAAGAAACCCCAGCTAAGAGGGTAACCTTTGAAGAGCCTAGGAAAGAACCTGAGATACAGGATAATACCTGGAAAAGAAAGGATGTTCTCGTGAGCCAATCAGCAAGTACAAAGGAGCTAGAAAGGGCTAATAGGCTGCTTTCCAAAGATCAGTTGTTTAAGAAGACCAGGGATATGGACAATGAAAGGAACAAAGGTCAAATAGCTCATATGGACACGCCTACATGCATCCTCTAGGGAAGACCGAAAACTCCCCCTTTCCTGACTACCATTAGAGTCTTTAGGAAGAACCTGCATAACTGCCTGCTAGATTCAGGAGTGTCTGCCAATGTCATGCCTTTGGCTATCTACAAAGCCCTTGGCATCACTCCCACACCTTCAAAGAGAAAGGTGACCCAGCTAGACAAAACAAAGATCAACATCATGGGTGAAATAAACCGTATCCCGATGCAGATCACCGTAGACCCACAGATACAATAGGTCATTGATATTCAAGTGGTTGATATCCCCGATGCATATGGAATCATTCTAGGAAGGGAATTCACTAAGGCACTGAATGGGTACACCGCCATAGACCTTTCTCACATGTGGCTGCCATGGAAAGGGCTGCCAAATCAGATCTGTATCGACTGTGAACCCCGTATGAAGTACATGATTACGGAATACAATAATCTCAGTGAGGTGTTGTTTGCCGAGACTGATTTGGAGAATTATTGTCCTTTTTCCTACCAAAATGAGATCGGACTTCAGGAAGAATGTGCAGATGAAGTATTCCTGGTGTTGTGTAGTCCTTCGACCAATTCTACATGAATGCCCCCAGACACAGAAATATTGGTGGAAGCTGATGATGAGCTGGATAGGGATGATGACTAGGGACTACTTAATGGCTTCCAGGAATTCATGGAGAAGTGTGCAAGGGATCAGCTTAGTCTAGGGGCCTGAATGAATTTCTAGGATCTCTTATTGCCAAACTGGTGGAAGGTTCACAATGCTGCACACTCTGAGTTCAATTGTTGCTTGTGTCAAGCAACAGTGGTGCATGTTAGAAAATTAGCTGCCCCCAGATAGAATGCCAAAGGAGATGCCTATAGAACCACCTATTGATCATTGCATTGAACCAAAAAACTCCCCTAAGATCAGAAGGCCAGCCGTCCAGCTGAAAGATAATAGAAGCTCAATCAGACCCAAAGATAAGGAACCCTCCGTGTACTGGACGCTCCGGTTTGATGGATCCAAGTGTAGGCAAGGGGCTGGAGCTGGATTCGAACTCATTAGTCCAATAGATAAAATATTTCTCATGGCCCACAGATTATAGTTTTATTGCACCAATAACGTAGCGCAATATGAGGCCTTAGTCCTTGGCCTTCTCATGGCCTTAAAGAAAAACGTAAAAATGTTGTAAGTTTTTAGAGATTCTGTGCTTGTAGTTAAACAAGTTAGGAAGTTGTATTCCTATCATGATCAGAGACTCACAAATTATAAGCATAGGGTTTAGGATCTCTTAGAGGGTTTAAATGCATTCAACATATAATTGATTCCTTGTACTTAGAATCGCACAGCTAATGCCCTAGCTCAAGCAGCTAGCACGCTACAACCCCTCTCTTTATCTGGGCTCAAAAAATTCACTGTTGAGCTAACTTCCACACCATCGGTCCTAGATAATGTTACCCACCTGCAACTCTTCAATGATGACAAGTATATCCTTCAATTCATCATAAGTTCTGATGTCTTCGTAGCTCAAATAATTGATGAAGCTGATCCACAAGAGGCCGAACTAGACATAGAGGGGGTTATCAACCTTAAGACTAACATAATCCCCAGAGGTATGGTTCAGCTAGATTGCATATTCGACTTAGATCAGATCAGATACTAGGATTAGTAAACAGAAAAGGAGGCCATAAGCAACCAGTGCAATGCTCATAACCTTGGGATAGTCAAGGAGACAAAAAATGTTTTTATCGGCAAAGTGTGCATGCTTGAGGAAAAGAAGGGAATCATGGATGCGTTGCAAAGATACCATGATGTGGTGGCATGGAGCTATGAAGATTTGAAAATTTATGACACTTCTGTCATTACACACACTATCCCTCTTAATATAGAAATGTGGTCATTCCGCCAGCGACAACGCCCTATCAATGCCTTGCTGGAACCTATCGTTTACAAGGAAGTGCAAAAGTTGCTCTTGGCTAGAATAATTTTTCTAGTCAGGCACTCCACATGGGTGGCTTACTTGGTCTCGGTCAGGAAAAAGAATGGGGAGATTAGATTGTGTGTAGATTTTCGCAATCTGAACCACACCTTAGAGAAAGACAACTATCAAGTACCTTCGCTGGATGAGGTGCTGCAAATCGTCAATGGCTCCCAAATGATGTCGTTCCTCAACGGATACTCTGGGTATAACTAGGTAATGGTACAATATGAGGATCGTCACAAAACGGTGTTCACCACTAAGTGGGGAACATTCGCATACAAAAGAATGTCTTTCAGGCTCATCAACACTAGCGCCACTTTCCAACGCACCATGGATATCACCTTCAAAGACCTAATTGGCAAGTGCATAATCATCTACATGGATGATTTGACCGTATTTTCTAAGAAGCGGGGCGATCACAACTCTAACTTATGCAAAATATTTCAGAGATGCAGAGAGTTCAAGGTTTCCCTCAACCCCAAGAAGTGCATTTTCAGAGTGACTGAAGGAAGATTGCTCGGGCACATCATTTTGGAAAAAGGAATCTCCATTGATCCTGAGTCCATCGAGTCCCTACTCAAAGTTTAGCCCCCGGGCAGCAAGAAAGAATTAAAATCTTTCTTCGAAAAGATCAATTTCGTCCAGAAATTCATCACGGGTTTCACCGATATTGTTAAACCCCTCAATGCCATGCTCAAACAGGATGCCAAAGTTGAATGGACACCTGACGCCAAACAATCCTTCAAAGAAATCAAATGGGCTATCGCTAAGGAACCTGTGTTAGTTAGCCCAGATTATCTGAAGCCATTTTACATCTACTCATTTGCTTCAGAGCATTTTGTGTTAGCATGTTGACCCAGAAGGACGATGAAGGAAACGAGCATCTGATCACCTTCATGAGTGCTCCCCTCAAGGATGTTGAATTGCATTACCACAACATTGAAAAGTAGGCATATGCTCTCGTCAGAGGAGTGAAGAAATTTAGACACTATATCCTACGCAATAAGGTGTTTGCCATTGTCCCCAACCCAGTAGTAAAAATACTACTCATGTAGAATGAATTGGGTGAACGAAGAGCTAAATAGGTCACCACCTTTCGAATAGTATGATATGGAGATCTTGTAATGCACGAAAATGAAACAAACTGATAGACAACAAAGAAGATTAGTAGATTAAAAGCACACATGCAATACAATACTAGATCTAGAATGCAAATTCATACGTTAAGCAACAAAGAACATGGGAAAGTAAAAAACGTAATTAAAACTAGAACAATCTCACCAATTCCAAACGTATTTCCATGATTCATCTCGATTTCCCTTCTCCATTTTGCTTGTGTAGTATAATTGCCCTCAGATTTTCAAGTTCGTGCAAGTATAGCCTAAGATAGTGATTAGCAAAATATCGAAGATTCAAGACAAAGTGCTCTCCAAAGTTACAAAATTCGCGAGAGAGATTGGAATGAAGAATGACAAATCAATTTATAGAAAATTGATTATTTGATTATTTGAATGACAGGTCAAGATTGAAAGATCAATGGATGGTTGAGATTGACTGATTAGACATGCATCTCATAAATCGACAGCTGATGACATGAGTGATTCGAATTAGAATAGAATTAAAGATTAAATAAATGATTTAATCTTCACCGGTATCTCGAAAAACATAAGAACATCTTTGCATGACAAAGATGAAGATTGATTAAAGCAACTCTCTTCTTCGACGCACGATAACACTTAATTAATTAAACAAGAATATTTAATTAATCCACACATGTACACGCTAATTGAGTTAGTTAGAAGTGGGCTTAATTGCATAATTAGGACTAAGAGATTACTGAAGATTTCACCTCGACATTAAATCAATAGTTAACCTAACGCATTAAAAATAGATGTCGAGTTGAGTAAAGTGAATATTTAGATAACCTCAACACACTATCTAAAATATATGAAGAACGCTGCTAAAATAGAATTAATGAATTAAATAATTTTATTTAATTCAAGATTTGATACTTGAAGAATAATTAAATAAAAAAGATTTATTTAATTAAGTAATGAAGGGATTTAAATGAATAATTAAATAAATAAAGAATTTATTTAATTATAGTTGAAGCATGATAAATAGTAAATTAAATAAGAATTTATTTAATTTGACAAGAAGGATAAGGTTAATTAGTAATATAATTAAATAAAAAGCGTTTATTTAATTAATGAGATAGAATAAAGAAAAGTGTGAATTAATCAAATAATTAAGATTATTTAATTAATAGAAGAAATAAAAGAAGATGAATTAATTAAATAATTAAGATTATTTAATCAATAGAAGAATTCACGTTATATGAATTAATTAAATAATTGACATTATTTAATCACACCATGAAGAATATTGGTCGAGGCTAATAACCGTGATTTCTAAGTAGTTCAAGATTTGCCCCTTGATACAACAATGTCATTTCACAGTCAAAAAAGCCTATTGCAACATGCCCTACCATGCCCGTGATTAGAATAGGTGAAGGTATAACCGAAAGTGACAAATTTCCAAAATGTGCAGTAAAATTTGGAAATGCGCCCGATTAGTCCAGTAGATAGGCAGAAATGCAATGTAGTTGACGGAATTGGGTTCGGAAATGGGAGGGACAGGTACGGGATGATAGAAAATGGAAGTTTACATGGCCAATAGGAAAGAAATGCCACCTAAGCCCTAGGTATATATTGGAATTGGGGTGAAAAACTATTCATTTGCACCCACCCAGCTTAGAGATTTCAAAGTTTGCTTTGACTTTCAGCGAGGATGTCTCCAGTTCCAGCGACCCATCATCGTGCATACAGGATCAGGACGTTCCAGAGACCAGCCGGCGCGGACCCCCCGGTATGGACCTAAAACTTACCTTTTGAAAATTTTTCCTCTGCGCGTATTTTAAGATATTTATAGCATTTTTAGTTATGCGTCGCTTTTCATTTTGCACCGCATGTGTATGCGCGAACGACGCATGTGTTTGCGAAAAGCCGCATTTGCATTTTAACACCGGTCGATTAGATTAGGTTTAGAAAATAACCACATGTGTTTATTTTGTTACGCATCTGATAATTGTGATACGCATTTGAACTTTTGCAACGCATGTGTTTATTTTGATATGCAAATGTATAGGTAGAAACACATTTGTTGTTTTAAGATGCATGTGCATGTTTAGCGACGCATTGGAATATTTAGACACGCATTTGTCATTTTGATACGCAAATGTAATTTTTACGACGCATGTGATGATTATTAACCGCATTTGATTAATAATGACGCATATGTGATTTGTGAACCGCATTTGTGGAAAAGCGACGCAATTGTAAGAGAATGACACATTTGCAAAATAACGACGCATTTGCATTTTATGTTAAAACAGCCATTTTGCATTAGAATAGATGATTCAGGCTAACATGAGGCATGTATACTTTTGTTGCAGGTTGTACTTGACCCTATCTATACATGTGAGTCGAGACCCACGATGTTTTGATTCAGAGACAGCCTACGGCCGGCCGAGCGACGGACTCTATGGCATTTGGGTTTGTTGCACGTGACCGATATGCCCCAGATTAGGGAAAATCGGGGATTGCTGACAGCACTATGTGAGCGGTGGCACTCACAGACATCGTCGTTCCATCTTCCGACTGGAGAGGCTACAGTGACTCTAGAGGATGTTTATAGGATACTGAGACTGCGGATTAGAGGCACACGGGTAGTCTATGATACCCAGAGGGGTATAGCTGAGATGTGCAGATACTACCCCCACGTTGACGTTAGACAGCTAGGGGTGGATGATTATGAGATTAGATGGCGGACATTGGCTCAGAGGTATAGACAGTTAGACTGTCTAGTAGCGACCTTGATAGGCGGTATAGTACTGCCTGACCGCCGAGGACATGGATTCCCTATGGGATGGGGGGAGATGTTAGTGGGCATGCTTGAGCGCCGAGTCGTATATGCTTGGGGTTCATGTGTGCTAGGGATGTTATACTTCCACTTGCATGACATTGCCTATAGAGGCACAGTCTATGAGCTGCGGTACCACGCTTCTGATGGTTTGGGCGTGGGAGCATATCGCCATTTTTCAGACCGCCTGTTACAGTTGATGTACCTCATGGAGCACCATACGCCTTCCGTTATGCGGGGGCTACCACATAGCACCATATTGGGGACACAGGATATTTCAGACATGCGATAGATTTGATGCAGGAGTTCACATGGAGACCGTACCTGGGCTGCGAGGTATGGTCAGATGAGGACGAGCATCTGCCATATTGTAGACAGACACAGTATCTAGTGGGACGAATAGTGTCCCATATGCACATTATAGAGCGGCAGTTGCCGGACCGGGTCCTGAGACAGTATGGAGAGGTACAGGATGTACCTCGAGGGAGAGCAGAGTTTGCTCGGTCTTCGCGAGAGGTCCTATTATGGGGGCCAGAGATTCCAGTCGCCACTGCAGAGGCGGATATTGATGGATTACAGGCACAACCATGGGGATGGAGGGGTGGACCAGCAGATCCAGGGACGACCCCAGCTTATGATCAGTGGTGGGCATTGCACAGGCTGATTCCCTTGACAGATCCAGGGCAGCCAGCATCGGTAGAGCGACGTGGTACAGGTCCCAGAGGCAGACAAGGTAGAGGAGGTGGTCGAGGAGGCAGAGGTGGCCGAGGTGATGGTGGGGATGATGGCAGAGGTGGCCGACGTGGAGGTAGGAGAGGGAGGCGTGGTCGACGGGGAGGAGGACTAGCCTTGTCACCGATCCGAGAGGAGAGAGGAGGAGAGGAGGATGTGGCCATGCTAGATGTGGCCAGAGGTGGCAAGGAGGAGCAGCCGGCAGAGGCAGTTATCCCAGACATCCCTGACATCCCAGCAGAGGCAGAGGTAGGTGCCGAGGAGGCCATTGCAGAGGAGGCCGTTGGAGAGGAGGTAGTGGGAGAGGAGGCAGAGATCGATGCCCTTGGATTGCTAGGTGCCTACCAGGAGGATGATGAGGAGGAGGATGATCATGAGAGAGAGATCAGGGATCAGATCCTAGAGGAGATGGATGAGGAGGAGGATGGGCGAGATAGGGTCCGTCAGGATGAGACAGAGGCAAAGGTGCCCGACACTGATATATTATGAGTCCAGGTTGCCTCCTTGGAGGAGCAGATGAGGGTGCTGATGGCTGAGAGAGATGCCTACAGGGTGGAGAGAGACAGAGCCTTGATGGAGAGGGATCAGGCAGTAGCCCGACGGCAGGAGACAGAGCAAAGATTCACAGAGCTCAGGTCATTATGTACAGGACCATCAGCAGCATTTGCCAGAGAGTTGGTCAGAGCCGGCGAGAGGGAGAGATACTACCGAGACTTGTATGAGGCAGAGGTTCCCCTAGAGAGACGGGCTCCCAGTTTCTCAGCGGCACAGAGTAGTAGGTCCCAGACCAGGACCCACACACGGACAGTGAGCACAGAGGGAGTGGATCAGCCACGTAGAGCAGGGCCCTATGACAGACCTCCCACAGCTCCGAGATTAGCCGATTCTCAGCATCAGTCTCCCACACACTCCTGACATGATGGTAGTGGCAGTTCAGGATAGAGATACAGTTTTGAGGTCCATTTGAGACATTGTATTTTGATCCGATAGCCTGCGGGCTTCCATGTACTTATGATACATTATGACATTGTGATGTGACACATATGAGCAATATATATATATGATTTTGGCGGCGATTCTCATGATATGCATTTGTATTTATTGATTATGTAGTCTTGATTTATACATGTGATGTTTATATGATATGCTTATGTGATGGATGATTGTATGTTTTGTATGATTCTATATGATTATGAGATGCAATGTGATGTTATATGTATGATGTTTTTAATGATTATTTTTCTATTATGCCATGATGATCTAAATATGAAAGATGCCTATATGAATGTATGTTTCTAACATGTATGTTGATGCAGGATGATGTATACCATGTTTGTGTCACAGGACTCTGTCATAATGCAGGAAGGAAGAACTGTTAATGCGGAAAGAAAGATCGACATAGAAGAAGATAGAAGATAGATGTTAGTGTTAGGAATCTTTGATACTTTACCATATCACAAAAGGTATTGCACTTTATCATCATTGGGCGGGACTAATACAAATGGAGACAAACACTGTGATATGATATAAATCAAGGCATGCAAGGTCATCATCCAATTTACATTAACAGATACCAAGTAGACAATGACTATCATTAACTCCATACTAGCAAGTAATAAGTTGCCCCAGCCTCTTTGTCGTAGACAAACCACGATAGCAAAAACAACAAAAAGAAAAAGACGGGTCATGAGACGTCATTGCTCCTCTAAATCCTTCATGGGACATTCTTGAGGAAACTAGTAACATGACTCAAAATCAAATTGAAAAGATAGTCAACAGACAGCAGTCAAATAAAATAGAATTCTGATATGTCGTTGCTTCTCTAAATCCTTCATGGGACATCCTTGAGAAAGCTAGTAACATAATTCCCAGTCATCAATTCAAGATAAATGATAAGATAAATAAGCCATAAAGTAAAAAAACTAGTAAAATATTTGCCAAAACATTATTTGTTTGTTTGATTTGTTTGATTGATAAAAGGATTGATTGATAGATCCTGATTTCAGGAGATACACATACCGGATAAGACTTTGAGTCTGATTTCGATGTTATAAATATCTGTATAAGGCATGACAAAGCCTCGTTTCAAAAAGACATGTATCGTATAAGACGTTGAGTTAGATGTCATTGATGCGGGATAACCCGCGCGCTCATGTTTGATTGTTTTTCCCCTTGTCGACACCTAAGAAGGACTCATCCTCAATAAGACATAGGTTGATTGTTTTGATAATGTATGTTTCCAAGAAGGACACATCCTGTAGCAGACTGTTGGTTGATCTGTTTGGATTGTTTTGTTTGGCAAGGTGTTTGATTTGACTCAGAGACATTGCTGACTTGTTCACCAGATTGATGCATGAATTGATATGACGCATTGACAGTTGACTGTGCGTGGCGATAAACCCTAAAGGACTGACCTAGTGCGGCCTCGGGGGCTCATCGATTGATGGCCTTGCCTACGTTATACACGCAGAGACCTCGTAGTTTGACTTGACTGCAACCGACAAGACTGACTAAAAATAGAAGACGTGTGTGAAAGTGAATGCGACGAACCCTAATGGACTGACCTAGTGTGGCCTCGGGGGCTCATCGATTGATGGCCTTGCCTACGTTATACACGCAAAGACCTCGTAGTTCGACACAACCAATGACCTTGTCATATATACATGATGGATTGAATCATGACTTTATACAGATAAACCTAAACAGACTAACCTAATGCCTCGGGGGCACATCGGCAGATGGCCTTGCCTACGTTCAGTCATAGAGGCAACGTAGTTCGACAAACGACAAAGACTGACAAATGCGACTGACTCTGACTCTATTTTTTGGATTTTTGAAGTTTTTCGATGTTTTTGTGTTTTCTCAGGTCATTTTGCAATGTTTGTGGATTTTCCATGATGTTTCGTCTTCCACATAGCCAATGTAAGAACCAATATGACGCACGTCAAGTGTTTTCCCCCAGTCGAGTATAAGACCAATTGATTATGAATAGGGTAAAACGAGGGATATGAAATGCGCTCGATGTCAATCATTCCAGGTCATGGGAAAGACTACCACTTATTATGAATGATATATACAAGCAATGGTCAGGGTAGTGGACTATCTACAAGGAAGTGGGCTATGTGCACAAAAGTGGACTATGTACACGGTAGTGGACTATGTACGGGAAATTGGACTATGTACAGGATAGTGGACTATGTACAAGGAAGTGGACTATGTACAGGGATAAGGAATATGTACAGGGTAGTGGACTATATACAGGGTAGATTAGAATAATAGTAGACACAGGAGCAGAATTGAGTACACATGGTGCCTGTTTGCCAGGTTTTCACCATGGTACCTATCCAAAGTGCCACCGAAGTGGTTTTCACTATTGGATGAATGATTTGTCTTTACTATTTTCCAGATTATCTAATTTTTTTGGTGTTACCAAGATGCCTGTTTGCCAGGTTTTCACCTTGATAACGATTTTTTTGTGATTTTTTTTTTGATTTTTTTGTATTTTTTGCTAATTAAGACAAAGGCTCCTAGAAGCTATGCGTAGAACTTCTTCAGATGCATACTATTGATCGGTGAGGACAATGGTTCCCCGCAAAGAGTATAGAGTTGGCACGCTTGATCCAAAGCTTCGCGGACAACATAAGGTCCTAAATCCAA
>VDFB02256132.1:165403577-165475126 GCA_007258455.2 Sequoia sempervirens | reverse complement strand
ATCATTTCTAGACGAGGCATTGAAGTAGATCCTGCTAAGGTAAAAGCAATCATGGACATGCCACCACCCAACAATCTCAGTCAACTAAGGACATTACAGGGAAGGTTGCAATCTATCAGAAGATTTATAGTGCAATTAGCGGACAAGACGTACCCTTTTCAACATCTACTTAAGAAAGGAGTACCCTTTGCATGGACACCTAGGTGCGAGGAGGCTTTTCAACTGATTAAAGAATATTTACTTACACCACCTATCTTAATGCCACCTGTTGAAGGGAGACCATTGATTCTTTATATCACAGCAACCCATTCATCACTCGGAGCATTGCTTGCACAGAATGACGATGAAGGTCATGAAAGGGCAGTTTATTATATCAGCCGGACTTTGGTTGGTTATGAGCTCAACTATAGTAACATTGAACGTGCCTGTCTTGCAGTAGTATTCGCTACCCAAAAACTGAGGCACTACATGTTAAACCATCAAACAATGCTGGTTGCTAAAATAGACCCTCTGAAATATCTTCTTAGCAAGGCAGCATTAACAGGGCGACTGGCCAAGTGGGTTATGATACTTAGTGAGTATGATATACAGTATGTAGAAAGAAAGGCTATTAAAGGACAGGTCATTGCTGATCAGTTAGCTGATGCACCCATACAGGAAGATCACCCATTAGTTGCAGACTTTCCTGATGAGTTCATATTCACATTTGACACAAACATAACATGGAAACTGTACTTTGACGGTTCACATACAAATCATGGTTCAGGGGCTAGGATATTGTTTATCACACCACAGGGTGATTCCATCCCTAAGTCATTCAGGATTGCATTCCCATGCACTAACAACATGGCAGAGTATGAAGCTCTAGTGACAGGGTTACGCATGGCGGTCAAGTGGAAAATTAAGGTTTTGCAGGTTTATGGTGATTCTCAACTAGTAATTAGGTAGGTAAATGATGATTATGAGACTAAGGATGAGAAGCTTACTCCATACAAGCGCATGGCAGATAGTTTTAAAGAGTACTTTGACAAAGTCGAATTTCATCAAATACCTCATGTTTTAAATAGGGCAGCAGATGTTATGGCTACAATTGCATCACTTCTTGACATTCCTAACAACGTGCCTAAGTTTGAGTTCTTGGTAGAACAACTTTTGATCCCAGCCTACGATATCCCGGATTCTGAAATGGTGTGTGACATCGTTGGTCCCGATTCCCCATGGTACAAAGAAATCTATGATTACCTTCATGCTGAAGTCATACCCATTGGCCTATCCAATAACCAACGTAGAACATTCCTCTGCAAGTCAGCCAAATATACCATCGCCAGACACCTATAGGCAGCGCTTTGGAACAATGCCTTCGCGAGATGTCATCTTGATTCTCTTTGAAGCACAAGCAGCCTTCGTGGGGTGCATGAGGTATATGTGTGGTTCCCATTCATGGTCCTACGGCCAAAGATTATGAAATTTGGGTTATTATTGGCCTCTACTATGGAAAAGACTCATATGTCTTTGTAATGAAATGCCGCCAATGCCAAGTTCATGGAGACTTGATACATGTCCCAGAACAAGAGCTCCATCCTATAACATCACCATGGCCCTTTGCCCAATGGGGACTTGACCTCATAGGTAAAGATCCACCCCACATCATCTAATGGACACAAGTTCATTATCACTGCCACTGAGTACTTTACGAAGTGGATTGAAGCCATTCCTATGACATACATTACCGACACACAGATTTCTAGATTTATCTTAAACTATATCATCTGTCGGTATGGTGTCCCTCAGTCCATAATCACTGACAATGGCCACCCATTTAAGAACCAAGAAGTCTGCCACCTGTGTGAGGAATTTCATATCCAACATCACTTTTCCACCCCATACTACCCACAAGGTAATGGCCAAGCAGAGGCATCTAACAAGACCATCATTAGAATCCTCAAGAAGACTGTCAATGATGCTGGTCCTGACTGGCATTTACAGCTTAATCCTGCCTTATGGGCTTATCGTACAAGTATGCGTACTCCCAGCGGTGCTACCCCATATTCACTTGTCTTTGGATGCGAAGTCATTTTACCTATTAGGGTTGAATTCCTTCCCTATATCCTGAAAGGCCACATTGATGATGAAAGTACGAGTGTCGAGGACTCCATGAGCTAAATTTTAGATGAACAGCGACATAAGACGGACCATCTTCAAGCATACTAGAAGATAGCCTTCGTTAATAGCCTTTATAGCGGGGAGGGTTTAGCGAGCGGGAACCCCCGACATTGAGGTGACACGGTTTTATTGGAGAGCCAAGAATGGCAGAAGAACAAAACCCGGGGAAAATTTGAACCTAATTGGTTGGGACCTTATGTTGTTACAGAAGCTTTTGGATCAGGAGCGTACCAACTCTCTACTCCTGAAGGGGAACCATTGTCCTCACCAATCAATAGTATGCATCTGAAGAAGTTCTAAGCATAGCTTCTGGGAGCCTTTGTCTTATTTAGCAAAAAATACAAAAAAATCAAAAAACTGAAAAAATTGTTATCAAGGTGAAAACCTGGCAAACAGGCATCTTGCTAACACCAAAAAAATTAGTTAATATGGAAAATAGTAAAGACAAATCATTCGTCCAATGGTGAAAACCACTTCGGTGGCGCCTTGGATAGGTACCATGGTGAAAACCTGGCAAACAGGCGCCATGTGTACTCAACTCTGCTCCTTTGTCTACTATTATTCTAATCTATCTTGTACATACACCACTTATTTGAACATCATCCCTACCATGTATATAGCCCACTTCCCTGTACATAGTCTCTACCATGTATATAGCCCACATTCGTGTACATAGTCTACTATCCTGTACATATCCCTTACCTTTTGTGTCCATCACTTGTATATATCATTCCTAATAAGTGGTAGTCTTTTCCATAGCTTGGAACGATTGACATCGAGAGCATTTCATATCCCCTATTTTACCCTATTCATAATCAATTGGTCTTATACTCGACTGGGGGCAAACACTTGACGTGCATCATTTTGGTTCTTACATTGGCTATGTGGAAGACGAAACATTATGGAAAATCCACGAACATCGCAAAATGACCTGAGAAAACATCAAAACATTTCAAAAATCCAAAAACAGAGTCAGAGTCAGTCGCGTTTGTCAGTCTTTGTCGTTTGTCGAACTACGTTGCCTCTGCCGACAGGCCGCCGTCTTAGAGGCGATAGGTCGGTCGGTTAGGTTTGTAAACGCCGTTATGAGTCAATCCATATGTCATGGCGTAGAATTAGTAGTCAGAGTCAAACTTCTGAGGTCTGCGTGTACAAGCGTGAAGCCAGGTCATCAATCGATAGACCCCGAGGCCACTAGGTCAGTCCTTTAGGGTTTGTCATCACACACAGTCAATTGTCAACGCATCATATCAAGTCATGCATTACTCTGGTGAACAAGTCAGCAATGTCTCTGAGTCAAATCAAACAACTTGTCAAACAAAACAAATCAAAACAGATCAACTACAGTCTGCTACAAGATGTGTCCTTCTTGGAAACAGACTTTATCAAAACAGTCAACCTATGTCTTATTCAGGATGAGTCCTTCCTGCGTAATTGACAAGGTCAAAACAATCAAAGCGTAGCCTTACGGGTTATCACATCCATGACATCTGTCAACGTCTTATCACGATACATGTCTTTTTCTGAAACCAGGCTTTGTCATGCCTTATACAGATAGTCATAACATCGAAACCAGACTCAAAGTCTTATCTAGTATGTGTATCTCCTACAATCCAGCTCTATCAATCAAACAAATCAAACAAACAAATCATGTCTTGGCAAACATTTTACTGGCTTTTTGACTTTATGGCTTATTTATCTTATCATTTATCTTGAATTAATGACTAGGATTCATGTTACTAGCTTTCTCAAGGATGTCCCATGAAGGATTTAGAGAAGCAACGACATATCAGAATTCTATTTTCTTTGACTGCTGTCTGTTGACTGTCTTTTCAATTTGATTTTGAGTCATGTTACTAGTTTCCTCAAGGATGTCCCATGAAGGATTTAGAGGAGCGATGACGTCTCATGACCCGTCTTTTTCTTTTGATTGCTGTTTGTGGTTTGTCCTGACAAAAAGACTGGGGCAACTTGTGCCTTTAGTATGAGTTAATGACAATCCTTGTTTGCGACTGTCTGTTATTAGCAAGTGGATGACCTTGCACACCTTGATTTATGTCATATCTTGGTGTTTGTCTCCATTTGTATTAGTCCCACCCAATGATGATAAAGTGCAATACCTTTTGTGATATGGTAAAATATCAAAGATTCCTAACACTAACATCTATCTTCTGTCTTCTCCTTCTGTGTCGATCTTTCTTTCCGCATTAACAGTTCTTCTTTCTTGCATTATGATGACGTCCTGTGACACAAAATGGTGTACATCATCCTGCATCCACATACATGTTAGAAACATACATACATATAGGCATATTTCACATTTAGATTATCATGGCATAATAGACAAATAATCATTAAAAACATCATACATATAACATCACATTGCATCTCATAATCATATAGAATCATACAAAACATACAATCATCCATCACATAAGCATATCATATAAACATCACATGTATAAAACAAGACTGCATAATCAATAAATACAAATGCATATCATGAGAATCACCGCCAAAATCATATATATATATATCACTCATATGTGTCACATCACAATGTCATATTATCATAAATACATGGAAGCCCGCAGGCTATCGGATCAAAATACAATATCTCAAATGGACCTCAAAACTGTATCTCTATCCTGAACTGCCACTGCCATCATGTCGGGAGTGTGTAGGAGACTAATGCTGGGAACCTGCTGATCTTAGAGCTGTGGGAGGTGCGTCGTAGGGGCCACTGCTCACGTGGCTGATCCCTCCCTCCTATGCTCCTTTAATAAAGGTGTGTGGAGTCTGATGCAGGACCTACTACCTGTGGCCCGAGGCTGGAGCCCATCTCTACGGGAACCTCTGCCTCATACAAGTCTCGGTAGTATCTCTCTCTCTCATCGGCTCTGACCAACTCTCTGGCAAATGCTGTTGATGGTCCTGTACATAATGACCTGAGCTCTGTGAATCTCTGCTCAGTCTCCTACCACCGGGCTACTGCCTGATCCCTCTCCATCAAGGCTCTGTCTCTCTCCACCCTATAGGCATCTCTCTCAGCCATCAACACCCTCATCTGCTCCTCCAAGGAGGCAACCTGGGCTCGTAATATATCAGTGTTGGGCACCTCTGCCTCTGTCTCATCCTGACGGACCCTATCTCGCCCATCCTCCTCCTCATCCATCTCCTCTAGGATCTGATCCCTGATCTCACTCTCATGATCATCCTCCTCCTCATCATCCTCCTGGTAGGCACCTAGCAATCCAAGGGCATCGATCTCTACCTCCTCTCCCACTGCCTCCTCACCAACTGCCTCCTCTCCAATGGCCTCCTCTGCAACGGCCTCCTCGGCACCTACCTCTGCCTCTACTGGGATGTCAGGTATCTCTGGGATAACTACCTCTGTCGGCTGCTCCTCCTTGCCACCTCTGGCCACATCTAGCATGGCCACATCCTCCTCTCCTCCTCTCTCCTCTTGGATCGGTGACAAGGTTGGTCCTCGTCCCCGTCGACCACACCTCCCTCTCCTACCTCCACGTCAACCACCTCTACCATTATCCCCACCATCACCTTGGCCACCTCTACCTCCTCGACCACCTCCTCTGCCTCGTCTGCCTCTGGGACCTGTACCACATCGCTCTACCGGTGCTAGCTGCCCTAGATCTGTCAAGGGAATCGGCCTGTGTAATGCCCACCACTGATCATAAGCTGGGGTCATCCCTAGATCTGTTGGTCCACCCCTCCATCCCCATGGCTATGCCTATAATCCATCAATATTTGCCTCTGCAGTGGCGACTGGAATCTCTAGCCCCCATAATAGGACCTCTCGCAAAGACCAAGCAAACTCTACTCTCCCTTGAGGTACATCCTATACCTCTCCATACTGTCTCAGGACCCGGTCCGGCAACTGCCGCTCTATAATGTGCATATGGGACACTGTCCGTCCCACTAGATACTGTGTTTGTCTATAATATGGCAGGTGCTCGTCCTCATCTGACCATACCTTGCAGCCCAGGTACGGTCTCCATGTGAACTCCTGCATCAAATCTATCGCGTGTCTGAAATATCCTATGTCCCCAATATGGTGCTGTGTGGTAGCCCCCGCATAACGAAAGGCGTATGGCACTCCATGAAGTACATCAACTGTAACAGGTGGTCTGAAAATGGCGATATGCTCCCATGCCCAAACCATCAGAAGCGTGGTACCCCAGCTCATAGACTGTGCCTCTCTATAGGCAATGTCATGCAAGTGGAAGTATAACATCCCTAGCACACATGAACCCCAAGCATATACGACTCGGCGCTCAAGCATGCCCACTAACATCTCCCCCCATCCCACAGGGAATCCATGTCCTCGACGGTCAGGCAGTACTATACCGCCTATCAAGGTCGCTATTAGACAGTCTAACTGTCTATACCTCTAAGCCAATGTCCACCATCTAATCTCATAATCATCCACCCCTAGCTATCTAATGTCAGCGTGGGGGTAGTATCTACACATCTCAGCTATACCCCTTTGGGTATCATAGACTACCTGTGTGCCTCTAATCGGCAGTCTCAGTATCCTATAAACATCCTCTAGAGTCACTATAGCCTCTCCAGTAGGAAGATGGAACGACGATGTCTCTAAGTGCCACCGCTCACATAGTGTTGTCAGCAATCCCCGATTTGCCCTAATCTGGGGCATATCGGTCACGTGCAACAAACCCAAATGCCATAGAGTCCGTCGCTCGGTCGGCCGTAGGCTATCTCTGAATCGAAACGTCATGGGTCTCGACTCACGTGTATAGATAGGGTCAAGTACAACCTGCAACAACAGTATGCATGCCTCATGTCAGCTTGAATCATCTATCCTAATCCAAAATGACTGTTTTAACATAAAATACAAATGCGTCGTTATTTTGCAAATGTGTCATTCTTTTACAATTGCGTCGCTTTTCCACAAATGCGGTTCACAAATTACATATGCGTCATTATTAATCAAATGCGGTTAATAATCATCACATGTGTCGTAAAAATGACATTTACGTATCAAAATGACAAATGCGTGTCTAAATATTCCAATGCGTCGCTAAACATGCACATGCGTCTTAAAACAACAAATGCTTTTCTACCTATACATTTGCGTATCAAAATAAACACATGCGTTGCAAAAGTTCAAATGCGTATCACAATTATCAAATGCGTAACAAAATAAACACATGCGGTTATTTTCTAAACCTAATCTAATCGATCGGCGTTAAAATGCAAATGCGGCTTTTCGCAAACACATGCATCGTTCACGCATACACATGCAGTGCAAAATGAAAAGCGACGCATAACTAAAAATGCTATAAATATCTTAAAATACGCGCAGAGGAAAAATTTTCAAAAGGTAAGTTTTAGGTCCATACCGGGGGTCCGCGCTGGCTGGTCTCTGGAACGTCTAGATCCTGTATGCATGATGATGGGTTGCTGGAACTGGAGACATCCTCGCTAAAAGTCAGAGAAAATTTTGAAATCTCTAAGCTAGGTGGGTGCAAATGAATAGTTTTTCACCCCAATTCCAATATATACCTAGGGCTTAGGTGGCATTTCTTTCCTACTGGCCATGTAAACTTCCATTTTCTATCATCCCGTACCCATCCCTCCCATTTCTGAACCCAATTCTGTCAACTGCATTGCATTTCTGCCTATCTACTGGACTAATCGGGCGCATTTCCAAATTTTACTGCACATTTCAGAAATTTGTCACTTTTCCCGAGGGGGCATACCTTCACCTATTCTAATATGGAGCACGACTGGGGCATATTTTCATCGACTTTCTTTGACACAACGCCAAAATGACCTTGTATCAAAGAGGGGCAAATGTAGATACTGAAATCTGGTTATTAGCCTGCGACTTCAATATTCTTCATGGTCGTGATTAAATAATGTCAATTATTTAATTAATTCACCTTAACATTAATTCTTCTATTGATTAAATAATCTTAATTATTTAATTAATTCATCTTCTATTAATTCTTCTATTAATTAAATAATCTTAATTATTTAATTAATTCACACTTTCTTTATTCTATCTAATTAATTAAATAAACGCTTGCTATTTTAATTCATATTACTAATTAACCTTATTCTTCTTGTTAAATTAAATAAAATTGTTATTTAATTTTACTTTGTCATACTTCAACCATAATTAAATAAATTCCCTCTTATTTAATTATTCATTTAAATCCTTTCATCATTTAATTAAATAAATATTATTTACTTAATTATTCTTCTAATATTGAGTCTTGGAATTAAAATGAATTATTTAAATTCATTAATTCTATTTTAACGATTCTTCTATATTTTAGATAATTATGTGAGTTATCTAAATATCTTCACTTTTACTCAACTCACATCTATTTTAATCGCTCACTAACTATTGATTTAATGTCCGAGTGGCGCCTTCGAGTAATCTTCGGCTCTTAATCATGCAATCACTCTAACTCAATGCGGTACATGCTGATTAATTAAATATTCTTATTTAATTACTGTTGTGCGTGCATTCGAACAGAGTTGTTGACCAATCTTCATCTTCTTTGTCATGCAAAGATATTTCTTATGTTTTCGAATACCGAACTGAAGATTAAATCATTTATTTAATCTTTAATTCTATTTCTAATTCGAATCACTGATGTCATCACTATCAGTTAACAGAATGCATGACTAATCAGTCAATCTCAATCGTCCGTTGATCTTTCAATCTTGACCTGTCGTTCGAATAATCAATTTTCTATAAATTGATGTGTCATTCTTCATTCCAATCTCTCTCGCGAATTTTGATAACCTTGGACAGCACTTTTGTCTTGAATCTTTGATATTTTGCTAATCACTATCTTAGGCTATACTTGCACGAACTTGAAAATCTGAGGGCAATTATACTACACAAACAAAATGGAGAAGGGCAATCGAGATGAATCATGGAAATACGTTTGGAATTGGTGAGATTGTTCTAGTTTTAATTACGTTTTTACTTTCCCATGTTCTTTGTTGCTTAACGTATGAATTTGAATTCTAGATCTAGTATTGTATTGCATGTGTGCTTTTAATCTACTAATCTTCTCTGTTGTCTATTGTGCAAAATCTTGTTTCATTTTCAGGCATTACATTTTGGTGAACCCGATGTGAAGACACCATCTTCGCGAATCCGTAGATCTTTTAATTTTCATTTTTGTAGATTTTCGTACGGAACGACGCATGTGAAGTTTCTGCACCTAATTGACTTTTATGAACCGCATGTAAAGTTTATACACCGCGAATTGGTTTTATGAACCGCATTCAACAGATAAATGACCTATCCGACAATTCCTAACCAACTAGTATCCTGAGCCGCGAATCAAAATAAACGGCGATCCGACCGGTAAACTAAACGACACAATTGACTGTACCTTATTCTCGCCAAGTAATCTAGAATTTTCAATTGATTTTCGTGGTTACTGATATTTCGATTTCGCCAGGTGGCCATTTGAGTTACCGCTTTTAGAGGATGATTGACGAAGACAAAATTAAAAATTACTAATGATATCTCTCAGGGACGCTTTGTCGGATCTCTAGTTGTAACTTCGAAACGACTGTTTGGTAGCCGCATAAAATCTTTATTTCCATTAAAATCAGTGCCTACTGTTTGGTGCTAAAGACAAGTCTGGTTACCCCACGATTTGGTATATCGAAGTATCCTCTCCCCTTGCGCATCCGTGCGATCCCGGGTGTAAGAGAAATGGTTACCAACTCTAGAACTTGGGCCTGTTCTGGTGGGAAAAAGTACTCACCCTAGGATGACTCAGACCGGTAGCACCCTAAACCCCGAGGGACTTCCAAACGGTATATAAAGTGGGTCTGGGAAACCCCAAGAATCACGAAAGTGTGGTTCTCTACGGATCCTAAAGGGGACCCATGTCAGATGGATCACACCCCACCTAACGGAATGCCCTAATTAAATAACTTTCTATTGTAGAGACCAACCCATTTTGTATCGCTGTTTGGTATCACAAGGTGGCACAAAGATCATGCTCAAGATACTCACCATCATCCCCTTTGAGTAGAGATAGCAGTTCTTGGGAGGTCATTGCCCAAAGAATTCAGAATTGGTGTGCTCGAAAGACGTTAATGAGCCGTGGAGGGGAGCCAATGCCACCAAATTCCTAAGCTATCCGCTCTCGAGAAGGAAAGGTGTTCATCACCAATCCGGGGTATAATAGGTGGGCTATACCAAGTATACAAACCCTAGGCCTTTGGCCTATTAGAATGTGCTTATCTGTTATCACTTTAAATGTTCTTTGAGTCCAAAATTGAAAATGAAAACACTTTGTCTTACGATTGTCTTTGATTGTTAGAATTTGATCACGGAAAACAGAGTCAGTTTAAATTTCATGTCACTGAAAATTCACAGAGAGTTGTAACTGTTCACCAAAAACACGCATCTGATTTTTAGAGTCGCATCTGTTATTTTTAAGTCACAACTGTAAATCCCGAGTCGCATCTGTTAATCTTGAGTCGCATCTGTCAATTTGGCTCGCATATGCTTTCGGGAAACCGCATGCGTTATATTTTGAGTCGCAAATTTAAATTTGAGTCGCATCTGGTATATTCTGAGTCGTATCTGTCAGTTTGAACCGCAACTGTTAATTTTGAGCCGCAACTAAAAATTAAACGACGCATCTGTCTGATTACCAGAAAACCAAAATTTACAGTCACTGTCTAGTCAACACGGTTATACCAGTTTCAGTGGTCTTCACACAAACAGTCTTTGAAACAGAAACCTGAAATGATTTGCTCAATTTTGCATCCTTTAGGTTCATTTGGTCATTACCATAGTTGTCTTCAGTTAGAGTTTACCTTCATCTTAGGGTATATATCCTCTTGCATTATATTTCTAGAAAGGTCACTTTTACAAACTTTGGGAGTAGTCCACCATCTATACTCTAGAAAGGTCATAGTGTCAATGAAATCTGTCATTGAACCTAGTCTTATCATCTTATAACTTTTTCCTACAGAGATTCATCCTAGCTCATCAATCTAGTTAGGAAACTCAGCTTGTCTTTGATCTTCGTCCTACAGTGGTTCCTTGACTTAACTATATTGACACCTTGGTTTGACTTTAGGCAGTTGGTCCCTTCATCTTGGGTTTATAGAGTTGATCACTTTAGGGTCTTTCTTAGACTTTGCATCTTTAGAGTCTAGACTAGTGTCATCCTAGAACATTCATTATTTGCATAAGAAAACCCCAAAAAAACATAGACTAGAGTCATACAGTTTCTAGATATAGTCTAGCATTTCCGACATATTGAGCTTGTCTTACATGGTTGAAACTAGGTCTAAGAGAAGAGAGAGAGAAAACATGTCGAACCCAAATGAGTTCATCAATCCATTTTCTTCAAGACCTCATAAAACTCTATTAGACAAATTCACCACTAGAAACACTCAAGGACATGTTACAATAGAAGACTCAATGTTGTGGTAATGCAATTCAACATCCTTGAGGGGAGCACTCATGAAGGTGATCAGATGCTCGTTTCCTTCATCGTCCTTCTGGGTCAACATGCTAACACAAAATGCTCTGAAGCAAATGAGTAGATGTAAAATGGCTTCAGATAATCTGGGCTAACTAACACAGGTTCCTTAGCGATAGCCCATTTGATTTCTTTGAAGGATTGTTTGGCGTCAGGTGTCCATTCAACTTTGGCATCCTGTTTGAGCATGGCATTGAGGGGTTTAACAATATCGGTGAAACCCGTGATGAATTTCTGGACGAAATTGATCTTTTCGAAGAAAGATTTTAATTCTTTCTTGCTGCCCGGGGGCTAAACTTTGAGTAGGGACTCGATGGACTCAGGATCAATGGAGATTCCTTTTTCCAAAATGATGTGCCCGAGCAATCTTCCTTCAGTCACTCTGAAAATGCACTTCTTGGGGTTGAGGGAAACCTTGAACTCTCTGCATCTCTGAAATATTTTGCATAAGTTAGAGTTGTGATCGCCCCGCTTCTTAGAAAATACGGTCAAATCATCCATGTAGATGATTATGCACTTGCCAATTAGGTCTTTGAAGGTGATATCCATGGTGCGTTGGAAAGTGGCGCTAGTGTTGATGAGCCTGAAAGACATTCTTTTGTATGCGAATGTTCCCCACTTAGTGGTGAACACCGTTTTGTGACGATCCTCATATTGTACCATTACCTAGTTATACCCAGAGTATCCGTTGAGGAACGACATCATTTGGGAGCCATTGACGATTTGCAGCACCTCATCCAGCGAAGGTACTTGATAGTTGTCTTTCTCTAAGGTGTGGTTCAGATTGCGAAAATCTACACACAATCTAATCTCCCCATTCTTTTTCCTGACCGAGACCAAGTAAGCCACCCATGTGGAGTGCCTGACTAGAAAAATTATTCTAGCCAAGAGCAACTTTTGCACTTCCTTGTAAACGATAGGTTCCAGCAAGGCATTGATAGGGCGTTGTCGCTGGCGGAATGACCACATTTCTATATTAAGAGGGATAGTGTGTGTAATGACAGAAGTGTCATAAATTTTCAAATCTTCATAGCTCCATGCCACCACATCATGGTATCTTTGCAACGCATCCATGATTCCCTTCTTTTCCTCAAGCATGCACACTTTGCCGATAAAAACATTTTTTGTCTCCTTGACTATCCCAAGGTTATGAGCATTGCACTGGTTGCTTATGGCCTCCTTTTCTGTTTACTAATCCTAGTATCTGATCTGATCTAAGTCGAATATGCAATCTAGCTGAACCATACCTCTGGGGATTATGTTAGTCTTAAGGTTGATAACCCCCTCTATGTCTAGTTCGGCCTCTTGTGGATCAGCTTCATCAATTATTTGAGCTACGAAGACATCAGAACTTATGATGAATTGAAGGATATACTTGTCATCATTGAAGAGTTGCAGGTGGGTAACATTATCTAGGACCGATGGTGTGGAAGTTAGCTCAACAGTGAATTTTTTGAGCCCAGATAAAGAGAGGGGTTGTAGCGTGCTAGCTGCTTGAGCTAGGGCATTAGCTGTGCGATTCTAAGTACAAGGAATCAATTATATGTTGAATGCATTTAAACCCTCTAAGAGATCCTAAACCCTATGCTTATAATTTGTGAGTCTCTGATCATGATAGGAATACAACTTCCTAACTTGTTTAACTACAAGCACAGAATCTCTAAAAACTTACAACATTTTTACGTTTTTCTTTAAGGCCATGAGAAGGCCAAGGACTAAGGCCTCATATTGCGCTACGTTATTGGTGCAATAAAACTATAATCTGTGGGCCATGAGAAATATTTTATCTATTGGACTAATGAGTTCGAATCCAGCTCCAGCCCCTTGCCTACACTTGGATCCATCAAACCGGAGCGTCCAGTACACGGAGGGTTCCTTATCTTTGGGTCTGATTGAGCTTCTATTATCTTTCAGCTGGACGGCTGGCCTTCTGATCTTAGGGGAGTTTTTTGGTTCAATGCAATGATCAATAGGTGGTTCTATAGGCATCTCCTTTGGCATTCTATCTGGGGGCAGCTAATTTTCTAACATGCACCACTGTTGCTTGACACAAGCAACAATTGAACTCAGAGTGTGCAGCATTGTGAACCTTCCACCAGTTTGGCAATAAGAGATCCTAGAAATTCATTCAGGCCCCTAGACTAAGCTGATCCCTTGCACACTTCTCCATGAATTCCTGGAAGCCATTAAGTAGTCCCTAGTCATCATCCCTATCCAGCTCATCATCAGCTTCCACCAATATTTCTGTGTCTGGGGGCATTCATGTAGAATTGGTCGAAGGACTACACAACACCAGGAATACTTCATCTGCACATTCTTCCTGAAGTCCGATCTCATTTTGGTAGGAAAAAGGACAATAATTCTCCAAATCAGTCTCGGCAAACAACACCTCACTGAGATTATTGTATTCCGTAATCATGTACTTCATACGGGGTTCACAGTCGATACAGATCTGATTTGGCAGCCCTTTCCATGGCAGCCACATGTGAGAAAGGTCTATGGCGGTGTACCCATTCAGTGCCTTAGTGAATTCCCTTCCTAGAATGATTCCATATGCATCGGGGATATCAACCACTTGAATATCAATGACCTATTGTATCTGTGGGTCTACGGTGATCTGCATCGGGATACGGTTTATTTCACCCATGATGTTGATCTTTGTTTTGTCTAGCTGGGTCACCTTTCTCTTTGAAGGTGTGGGAGTGATGCCAAGGGCTTTGTAGATAGCCAAAGGCATGACATTGGCAGACACTCCTGAATCTAGCAGGCAGTTATGCAGGTTCTTCCTAAAGACTCTAATGGTAGTCAGGAAAGGGGGAGTTTTCGGTCTTCCCTAGAGGATGCATGTAGGCGTGTCCATATGAGCTATTTGACCTTTGTTCCTTTCATTGTCCATATCCCTGGTCTTCTTAAACAACTGATCTTTGGAAAGCAGCCTATTAGCCCTTTCTAGCTCCTTTGTACTTGCTGATTGGCTCACGAGAACATCCTTTCTTTTCCAGGTATTATCCTGTATCTCAGGTTCTTTCCTAGGCTCTTCAAAGGTTACCCTCTTAGCTGGGGTTTCTTGTGTCGTATTAAAGGATGGAGTCCCATTCAAAACCCTAAAGAAAGCATGCCTCACTACAGGAACTTTGAGTAATTCGAAGGCAGATAAGCTGATTTTTACCTTCTTGAACTCTTCTGCCACATATTCACCCATTTGTTCAATTTCGGAGCTAAAAGCTTGGCCTATAGCAGAACTAGGGGTTTGAACCTTTGTTTGATTAGATGGATTTTGAGGTTGGCCTTGAGGCTAATTTTGTGACTAGTTCTTGTTGAGGTATTGGGCAGGTACATGAGGAAGCCTAGGGTTGTTACTAGCATTTGGATAAGGTGGGGTGGCAAAATTGTTTGGTGGGGTAGAAGTTGTAAAGGGTTTGCCCGCTTGTCTATTCCTAAGGAAGTAGGGACTCGACCATTGATAGAACATGTGGACCTCATCTACAAATGATTCTTCTTCATCTACCAGACCATTATCTATTGAATCAAAGAGCTGAGTCAATGTTTTTTCATTACTTACTTCTTGCGCTTCTTTATCCTCAATAGGAGTAGGCTCAACCTCGGATTTGTTGTAGTCACCTTGCGGAAATAGCGCTTGATTGACCACGAGACAGGAGGAATCATATGGCTCAGACGAGATGATGTCCCCGCAGTTGGCATTATCGACTACATTTTGTACCTCCACCTAGAAAATTTCAGCAGCTGTCTGGAACTCAGGACAATCCAGCTCAGAATGTCTGCTAGTTTTGTGAAGTCGACACTACCCAGACAAAGCTGCTTCGGCGAGATATACGCCGCTAGATATTTTGTCATTGCTTTCCAGTTGATCAAATGGTGTGGGTACACCACCATTGTTGGGCCTGGTGTTCCACATACGATTCTACCTTTGAGAAGGTCTCCTTTCTGCATTTTGATTGGCGTTTTGTCCCCTCTCATAATTCTATCCGGAGGAAGTGCCTACTTCCCGATTATCTCTGTTGTCTCTATTATCTTGGCTGTCCCTGTTGAGATTAGCCTGAAATTATGCTGGGAGGCCTGCAACTAATTATTCTAATTATTTAGATGTGTCATCTCTGTGGACATTTTCCTGATCATCTCAGTCAGCTCCTCTAGCTTGTTTTTCTCAGTCGCGCCTCTAGGAGACGGGGCTAGATTTTGGAGAAAAGCGGGCAAGGCTGCCAGCTAATTTTGATAGGCCGGAGGAAAGTCTGGTCCCGACAGGTACAATGGCACCTAGGGCTATTGGGAATACGCCTGCTATTGCGGGGCAATCTGGGAATAGTTGTGCTGCTACTGGGGCTGCAAATAGGAAGACGCGGGAGGTGCATAATTTAACGGCTGCCCTGAATGCAGCACTATAGACAATTGAGGTACCTGGTTCATAAGAGGTTTTGGTGAGCAAACGCCTGATTAAGCCCCTGAATCTACATTGGATGGGCCACCGGCCCCAAAGAAGGCAATGGGCCAGAGATATTTTTCCCCAAGTCTGCACTAGTGACAACAGCTTCTGCATAGGTAGCCAATAGGGTAGCAGGCGGTGGGCGCATCCTTTTCACCAAGGCTGACGTGAGGTTGTCCAATGCTGCATAGTAGACTAGGAGAGCCACTGCATCATCATGGAGGTATGGATCCTAAAGCTTTGTGTGAGCCCGATGGAAGTAATAATTGAAGGAGCCAATAGGTTCATTGACCTTCCTTCTGATAGACATAAACTATTGGTATTAAAGGTCTGAAGGGTTGATGGGAATCTTGTATTTCTGTAGGAAGGTATTCTTCATCAGGTTCCACGAGGTGATGGATCCCTTCGATAGATTAATGTACCAATAGAAGGCTTCTTCCCCTAATGAATGCAGAAAAAGGCAGCAAGCAACGTCTTCGTGGTTGACTTACATTTCAGTGATCGTTGTCTCGAATATTTTGATATGCTCCTCAGCTGTTCTCTGCATATCGCGTGGATGGAACTTTGAACAAAATCCCTCTGAATTCTTGGGCATATCATTGTAGACAGCAAAATGTATCAGCGAAGAGTTATGTGCTAACCAAGCCATGGAGGGTGGCGGAGGTGGTACTTGCTGTTGGAAAATAGGAATTTGGGGCTGTATTTGCAACATAATAGCAATATGGGGCTGCCCTTGAGTTATGGCTATCTAGACTGTGCCTTGGGCTGGAAGGCCTGGGAGAGGAGCAATCCCCTGACTGCCGGAGATACAAGGTGTAAATGTTGTTTGAGATGGTTGGGTGGAAGATGAAGGCCAGCCAAATGAAGGTGAGGGTGAGATGGAGGCAGATGGAATGGGGGAAGAGGAAGAGGCAACAATACTTCCTTGAGCCCGCTTTGCCCTCGTGGGGGCTGCAATTCTTCAAATTCCCCCTTGTTTGGTGTTGACCATAGAATCCGTTGAAATCTCTCTAGGGAGAATGACCCAATTCGATTCAGCTTCACTTTATCCCTCAACTTAGCATTTTCACCTTGACCCTCCTTCTAGCGCCAGTTCTATTGATGGTGTTTTTATGCACTTCTCAACATAGGCAGTGCATAGGCACACTACCTCTCTTGAAAGACAATCTCCCACAATCGAATTGTAGAACACTATCACAAGGTCTCTCGGATGTCAGGTCATAATAGTGCTTAGATACCTCAGTAGTTTGATGTGATTTATTGAAATCACAAGGCAGTCTTATAGAAAATACAAAGTGTGGACACAAAGCATGAAGTTGGATCTTGGAATGGAGTCCTTAGAATGGGAAGTTGTTATGCACTGGTTGTAGGTTCAAACAACAATCTTGAACTCCATTTATGTGTTGGATTTGGCTTTACAATGTCCAATGAACCTTAACATAGATCAGCTACTAAAAAAAAGGGAAAAGGTGAAGTAGAGGAAAAGTTCATAAGTCTGAAGCTTGCTATGAATAGTGACAATGGAGTTCTTGCAATGGATAATTCTTTAAAACAATATCCCACTTAACCAGTGATTTCACAGTATCATGGAAATTGTGCTATCTTCTAAGGGCTGTAGATATTTCATCCTTCATCCACCACATACATGCATGAATCAAAGATGAATGTTTGGAACAGCTTCAAATCAAGTCCAGGCTAACTTTGCACAGCTATCTACCTTCAGCAAATAGCAAAAAGTATGGACTAAGGGATCATCAACAAGGCGGGCATTTTCACAATCACCTAATAGCATTCCTAAGATTTATCCAAATAAAGTAAATAGCTAACTAAATAGTAGTAAGATCTAAGCTAAACATCTGATATTGGAGAATGAATCAAGTCACATGGGAGAAACCAAGAAAATACACCAAGTCAATGATATTTCTTATAAATTTTTGTAGCATGCCTTTACAACAACTCAACTCTCACTTTTGCAAATGAGAGGAGTGCCCTATTTATAGTTTTCAAAAAGTTAAATGAATGGTCAAGATTCATTCTCATTATGTGGCCAAGATTCATTACAAAATAGGGTTTCACCTACCCTCAAATAGATCTCAATTTAAAATTACATTTCTGTCTCTTCCCTATTTTATCCTCTTGTGGATGATACTATAGCTCTTTCGTCCTGTAGCTGATTGATGTTTCCTTTGCTGTAGCTATTCTTTAGGAATGTCTTTATCTTTGGCTGGGCTGTCCTCTTGCTCCTTGGAAGCTGTGTGTTCTATCTACTTGAGGATGATAGCCTGGAGCTTGTCGATTTCAAGGATTTCACATCGTAATGCCTGGTAGCTCCACTCCTTGACGTTCTCCTCCAGCCTTTTCCAATCTTCGTCATACTTCGAGCCTTGGTCCCTAAATAACTCAGATCGGTCGAAGGCATGGGTAGAAAAACTTAGGAACTCCGTTGTGATTTCTCCAGCTGTCCCATCCTTCATCTTCTCCTGGAAGTATGGTTTGATCTTTTTTGGGTCCATTTGCATAGTGGGCATATCATAGCCCATCATCAGCTTAAGGTATTGGGTGCATTCCACCCGGATTTCCTTGATCCACTTAATATCTGGATCCACTTTGTTGAGGATTTGCTCCAACCTTTCTTTTTAGTTGTCGAGGTCTCTACGCCACACATCCACTAGCCAGTGATCTTCCTTTTTCAGATCTAGCTTCTCCTCCCACATGTCCTCAGGCATCTGAAGGATGGCTTCAATTCTTAGGAAGGTGCAGTCATAGGTGGCGAGGAAATTGGTGTAGAGTCTCTTTGTGCTCTCTAGGGACTCGATCAGGTCTAAGAACTTGTTGGCTATCCGCACAGCCTTGTTGATTCCCATGTTTCCGACGTATGCGACTTGTTAGAACCAATCCTCAGTATTTTTCTCCAAGTTCATCCTTCTCTCTAGCTTGTCAATCTGTTCTTTGGAGGGCAACTACGATGTGGTTGTGGAGGTGGTGGGCAAGTCGTCCACTGAGGACCATTGTTGTATGTAGTCTGTTAGGGCAGCAACCTGCACTTTAAGCTCATCCTTGGAGACCTTGTCCTGCTTTATCAGGTGCGCCACTGTGACCACTGATTCTTCAAGGTGCCCATCCTTTTGCTCTCTGGTTGCTATCCCTAGGTCAATGGTGGAGATATTGTAATTCACCCCTGTTTGGCCAACTGTAGGCATTGCAATTTATGCCACTCGGGAACCAGAAGTGTCCATGGTTACCTTGGATCAGACCTTGGGCTTCTTATCCTTCTTTGTCATGATCAAGGATCGAGCCAAGATGGCCTCCAATCTCACCCTTGGGTCCTTCAGCACTGGGGTTGTCTTCTCAGCCTGGATATGTTGGAGCTATCGAGAAAGCTTCAGGAAGATGATCCTGTCATTTGGGTATTGTCGCAATCAATTTGGTCATTTTGTGAAACCCTAGGCCCAGATGTAGGTAAACTTGGGGAACTTGATGAACAGAAAAGCGTATTCCTTTAGGAGCGCTCTGGTGCTGTGGGAGACTCTCCTCTCGAAATCTCCAGTGATCAACCTGATGATATGGTCAACGAAGGTGTCATTGACCTTGCAGTACTCCTTAAAGTTGCAGTATTGGAGCTATGGATACTTGTCAAACGGTTTGAGCCCTCACTTCTGGCCTTGATCGGGTGCCACAAACAACCCATTGTATTATCTTTGATCTGCCATGGAGTAGACGAGGTAGGAGGTCATGTAGAACTTAGAACTCTTCTTCATGTTGACAAACTGCTCATGGAAGCAGTTGCTAGTGATGCTTCCCCAGTCGAATGAGACCTTGGTTGTAGCATCCTCATTTCCCCGCAAGATTTGTTCAATATAGTACGTCATCCACTCTTGGAAGTAGGTAGTCATTGGAAGACCCATGACCCTACTCAACATGGTCACCAAGTCATGGTAGTCCTCACGGAAATCGTTACGGAAGAGTTCTTGGGGAACCTTCATAGTGTTGCCCCTTTTTTCCTTAAGTCAAAGGAGGTTGATTGACTTTTTGCACCCCGATGGATTAGCATCCCACACCGCTTGGCATTCTTCTAATGTGGGGACCTCCATCTGTTGGAACGTGGGAATGTGGAATGTCTTGGTGATCCCTGTTGGTGACATGTCTGCGAGGATGTTTCCCTCCTTATCCATGATCGTTCTGGTGTCAGTTTGATAGGCTTCTCGACAAGCCATCACTAATTTAGGTGCCACGAGTGAGGGAGGGAAACCGGCAGCCTTGGCAATTCCATTCTGTCGTATTAATCTGGCATTTTTTGTTGTCGGGTTGACCTTGACTCTCTAAGTGAATTCATCTATGTCAACCTGACCAATATTTGTATCTGAAATCTCCTTCCAGTCCGTTGAGACCTTTGAGTGGAGTGGCTCACCCTGAAACTGGTACTTCATTTGATCCTTATCTTCCTTTCCTTGAGGGGTCCTTCCTAACTTTTTGCCCTTGTCCTTTTCGGCGGAGGCCCCTGAAGTTCCTGCAGCCGATTCCATATATTCTGCAAGCAAGGGAAAAGTCAGTGCAATAAAACATCAAAAGCGTTCATGTTAGTCCATATTTTGAAAATAAAATCTAAATAATCAATCAAGTATATCATAAATCTTATCTCTAGACGTTATTGATCTTTGTTTCAGGGCATTTGAACAATCCAGGCTCGGAGGGCCGGACTTCCCTGGCAGGAATGCTGTATGGCAGGGCAAATCCAACGGAAAGCTCCCGAAGGCCCTTCTTGGCCGAATTTTCATGTTTCGAGAAGCTCATGATGAAGAGGGCCAAAAATTAGCATGTGGGTCGAGGTTAGATTCCAGATTGGAGTTTGTTTGGATCGATCTAGGAGGACTCAGAGGTTTCAGGCCGGAAAGCTGTCAAGAGACGGCCGTTGGTGACGGCAGACAGTGGGCAGAAATCTGACGGCGGAAGTTCGAGGGCTGGGGTCCAGGGGGTCAAAGGGCGGCTAACATGCATTTATCATTTAGGCTTGGCGGAATTTGGCGTGGCGGGGCCCGGATGCCGGGGTGTCGGTCGACATTTTCTGCTAGCAGCGGCGGGCAAGAGACGAACTTCCGAGGACGGAAGTCCGGGCATTGGCGCTCGGGGAGCAAAAGGCCGAGCGGGAATCTCCATTTGGAACGGCGGGCGAGGACCAGAATCCCGGGGCACAGGGCCCGACGTGATAGAGGTAGCGAGGAGATTCAACATGAACATTCGGCAGCTTGAAGCTTGGGGTCCGACGACCGGGCGGATGGGGTGAAGATTCCGCCGGCAGGAGATCCACGGACTTCCGCAGACGGAAGTCCGGGAGCCGGGGCCCGGGGAGGCAAAAGCCACGGTTCAAAAAAACAAAGCTGACGGCGGAGAGGAAGGCATGGCCCGGGGGCCCGGAAAGCATTGGTAAGTTCGCCGAAAGACCGCACAGCTGGAACAATGGAAAAAGGGGTAGGGAAACCCGCTGTTCGGGGCCTGAAGGTAAAAAAGACGCAGTAATTCTCATCGCCAAAGGTCGAAGGTGGAAGCGAAGGTGGAACTTGGAAGGTGGGACGCCGAAGGATGCCCGCCGTTTGAAGAAGACAAATAATCCATAGAACTCTGGAGACAAAACTCCGGGGTTCCAGGCCCGGGACGACCGAAGGGCGCATGTTCATTTTCAGGTTTCACGGCGGAGCCGATACCGGGATTCGGAAGCCAGGGAGGCAATGTGGTTTGGAAGTTCAAGTGCAACAAATGTTAAATGGAAGTCCGAGGGAGGAAATCCGACCAACGGGGCCTGGTGAGGAGGATTACCATCCGAGTGTGTTTGAAGTTTTGAGTTCGATGGTGAAGATGGGTCCCGAGCCCGGGGTGAGGATTCGCCCTACACGAAGAATAGACGTGCCACAGAAAAGTTTCGAATCGGCAGCGAAGGCTTTTCATGGGGTTTTGCCGACTTTTCAAGACATGGGTTTGGGGCGTCATTTGGTGTTCTACCAATCTATGCCCTCCTAGGAATTTGTTCATTCATTTAAATCTTCAAAAATCATGAAAAAGATGCACGGGAAGGCAACCAATGGCCTACCTCGAACACACGGAGTGGGGAGATGTGGGATCTACCGGGGATCGACAAAATGATGTTGACGGCGATGATCACGATGTTTGTCGAAGGTTGTGGGCTCTAGATGATGGTTTATCCAACTCGCTCCAATCCTGCAGAATGATAATGACTGCCTAGATTGGGCTTTTTATACCCAAACCACCACAAATGACCGCAATAAATGCTTATACGGCCGCGGGAAAAGTTGGTGAGATTTGAATTTAGGTCGGCGGTGGCAGCGGTGACTCCGGGGCCCAACGGCTAGGAAGACATGAGGTGATGGCCGCCTTATGATTTTTGCATTGTTTGGGCGACGGTGGTGGCAAGCGGTTCAGGTCCAGAAGCACAGGAAGCCGGCAAGGATCCACCGTCGAGGACGGCAGAACCATCACGGAATTCTAGGAATGGAACTCCAGACGGCCGGGCCCGGTAGGTCCCACGGCAGACAGTGGGCGAGGTTGCACCGAGGGCGGCGAAGACAATGGCGGGACCCGGGGGCGGGTCACCGCAGGAGGTTCACCATCATGGACAGTAAAACCAATACGAAAGTCCAGAAGCAAACTTCTGGGGTCCAGGGGCCGGGGGGCAGGCATTGCTCCGAAAATTTGCAACAAGTTTTAGATAGCGGGTGGCAGGGCGGACCCCGAGGTCCGGAAAGATGCTCAGCGAGTGCCAAAGGGACGAAAATTCTAGAGGGGAATCCCGAAGAGGGAACCCTGGACGCCTGAGCCCAAAGGGGCCCAGGGCCATTTCAGGTCCAAAATGCCAGAGGGATGCTCCGAGGCCCCAGAAGGCAGCAAAACCAAAAGCAGAGGCATGATCGATTTATGATGGAACTTTGTAGCAACATCGACCATACGAAACATCAAGAAAGAGGGGCATGAAAAATGAGGCGGCCCCAAAAGACCCGACGAGGCAAAAGAAAAGAGGGTCCCCGTTCCGAATGGGGCGTGTGTGCTAAGGGCACAACAGAGAGCAAGCTTGCATTCATTGGCATGTTATTAGTTATTTTATACTTATCATATGTGACACATAAAACTTAAGTGAGGAATTTGTATCTTAATGCACTAGGGAAGGGAAAATATTTTATGAGTTGGGGTAAAGTTGTGGGAAAGAGGAGACACTTTCATTTGTCATTGAAGAAAGTATTGTGTGAATTGGGTTATACTCTCTTCTACATTGGAATAGACAACCATAAGTTCCACTAAGTTGTAAGAAAGAATGGGAGAGAGTTTGTGAACTAAATATGAGAAGAGAATTAGATTTTAACGAGTTGGGCTCTTGTAACAAAGAAAATGCATATGAGAGGAACCCTTAATTAACCTTATTATATGCCTCCTCCATTCCAGTTTATTTGTAAATAGGTATTATGGTTTGCAGCAAAGGAAGTGTTCAAGATAAATAGGAGTTTGCACTTGATGCACCAAAAACAACAATTTAGTTTTGATCCTCTTTCAATGCTTGAAAATGTGAACCTGCATATTTGTTCAAAAGCATAAATGAATTGACCATCCTCTTGTAGATCTATATAAATAGAGATCTCTTTGTTTTTCACATCAAAATTTTATATATGTGGTAAGCCAAATGAACTTCATAGTAAATCTGTATGAAACGAATATTTTTCCCATCAGTTATATTTTTCAAAAATAGAAAAAAATAACCTATTACTACCAAACATGGATTCCTTTTCATATATGGAATTTCAATAATGATATATCAATTTCAGCATTAAACAAATAAATTACATTCAAAATAATAGATAAATGTTAGATAATCATACTTTAAAAGTATGTACATACTGTACTTATATACATAAAACTGCTAATACTGCTTAACCAAATATATTCAATATTTATGAAGTGTAAAAGAAAACATAGATTTGAAGTTAGTCAAAAGATGGGAGATGAATGAATGATTGTCCAAAATATATTTTATTTCTTTCTTAACCCCTCCCAAACCTGCTGCTAAGAAAGAATGGCCAGTAAAGGCAATAGAGAGGCCATACAATTTTAATACTCTTTTCTTGGGTCGAAGAAAAGACCGATATGAAGATTAGCTTTCATTTGTGCCGAGTTGGGTAGAAGCCTATGTATTAGTAGGGATCCTCCCTTTTGTTACACTATTTTTTCTTTCCACCTCCCTTCATTGGACTAGCATGGATGGACTCAAGCTTAGCATATCTCCTACCACAGAAGTCCCCCATAAATGTTAATATATAGAATGAGTTTTTGGGTTTTGGGGAAAAGCATAAAGGAAAGACTCGAGCTAATCATCTCTTGGAATCTCTCTCTACATCTAGTTGAATGTGTTTCTAGGCAACCATAGGAATAAGGAGGAGATATACAATAAAGAATAGAATCATTGGCTGCATTGTTCCAACGTAGTCATCTCCAAAAGAACATTAAAGAAGTGATATTAGGACTTAGATTAGGTGTTAGGGTTGCTCATGAATCTCATGCTAGGGTGTGGTTTCTCCCTAGCCATCAATTCATCAGTCAACAGAGGAGCTAGCTATGCAGCCTACAAAATCGGATGCCCATCTGATGGGCTGTCATGCCATGACCTGCATTAATAGTCTGCCAGACATCCTGTAGTAGCCTGCCGTCCTTATCTTTCCACCTGATAGCCTGTGACATTTGTGCAGGTCTGAAAATTACGGCAGCTGACATGCTACGGACCTACTAATAAAACAGTAAATGACAGCATGCTGAGAAAGTGTTGGGATATGTTGCATCACCTTCACTTTAAATAAGATTTAGTTTTATTGCTTCCTTTTATTAAAAAATAAGATTTATTCTGATAAGTAGGATGTATTTTTCCACAACGTGTCAAATTATGATATTACTATCAAGATTCAACCATGTAGTTTCGAGTCAAACTCATTGACCCATGTTTCATGAGTAGTGGTTCACCGAAACCCATCTCTCATGAAATCGAATAGTCCACTTAGCACTCATTACATCTAGGTGATGCTCATAGAGGTGAAGCATTGGTCCATCCTGGGAGGTCACCCATCCTGGTACTGCTCCAACTCAAGCGCGCTTAACCAAGGAGTTTTCTCCAAGGTTAATCCCACTTGAGTTGTTACCCCATTTGCAAAACCTTCAGCAAGTGTTGTGCCTTATGAACCATTCATTATAGAGCCCCTTTAGCTCATCAATTGATAAGTAGGAGGTATTTTTCCACATGTGTCAAATTATGATATTGCTATCAGGATTCAACTGTGTAGTTTTGAGTCAAACTCATTGACCCATGTTTCATGAGTAGTGGTTCACCGAACCCATCTCTCATGATATATCAATGGTCCACTTAGCACTCATTGCATCTAGCTTCACGAGGTGAAGCATCGGCTATCCCCTCACCCCATCACCCATCCCAAGACAGCAGCAAGCGCTTTAACTGTGGAGTTTCCAAGGTTAAGGCGCTTGAGTTGTTACCCCATTTGCAAAACCTTCAACAAGTGTTGTGCCTTATGAACCATTCATTATAGAGCCCCTTTAGCTCATCAATTGATAAGTAGGAGGTATTTTTCCACAACGCACAAATTATGATATTGCTATCGATTCAACTGTAGTTTCGAAGTCAAACTCATTGACCCATGTTTCATGAGTAGTGGTTCACCAGAACCCATCTCTCATGATATCGAATGGTCCACTTAGCACTCATTGCATCTAGGTGATGCTCACAGAGGTGAAGCACTGGTCCGTCCCGGGAGGTCACCCATCTTGGTACTACTCCAACTCAAGCACGCTTAACTAGGGAATTTTCTCCAAGGTTAAGCCCGCTTGAGTTGTTACCCCATTTGCAAAACCTTCAGCAAGTGTTGTGCCTTATGAACCATTCATTATAGAGCCCCTTTAGCTCATTAATTGATAAGTAGGAGGTATTTTTCCACAGCGTGTCAAATTATGATATTGCTATCAGGATTCAACCATGTAGTTTCGAGTCAAACTCCCATTTGCCAGTAAAGGCAATAGAGAGGCCATACAATTTTAATACTCTTTTCTTGGGTCGAAGAAAAGACTGATATGAAGATTAGCTTTCATTTGTGCCGAGTTGGGTAGAAGCCTATGTATTAGTAGGGATCCTCCCTTTTGTTACACTATTTTTTCTTCCCACCTCCCTTCATTGGACTAGCATGGATGGACTCAAGCTTAGCATATCTCCTACCACAAAATTCCCCCATAAATGTTAATATATAGAATGAGTTTCTAGGTTTTGGGGAAAAGCATAAAGGAAACACTCAGGCTGATCATCTCTTGGAATCTCTCTCTACATCTAATCGAATGTGTTTCTAGGCAACCACGGGAGTAAGGAGGAGATGCACAATAGATGGAAATTGGAACAAGTATGTAAATTTTTCCATTAAAAATAATAGTAATAATTTATTTACTTATTTTAAATAAGTTTAATGTATATTTTTTATGTAACTTTTTATTTTAAATTTTGGTGAAGGGGTATGACAAATTCATCTAAATAAAGTGCACATAACCATAGTCTAATAGTTGAAGTTGTTAAATTTGGGCATTATTACTTTCAATTTTATTATTGGTTTCTTAATATAATAATAATTTATTTCATCTATTTTCTATCTATCTATATATTTATGAGGATACATGAATTATAAAGAGTCCCCCATAAAAGATGAAGGTTGACTCAAAATAGTGTAAATTTGGTAGAATGAGTATGCTTAATCTTTTAAAAAAATGATCAAATATCAATCAACCAACTAAAATCATTATACAACAAAAAATTAAATAATTATCTTAAAAAATATTGTACATATATAATCTATAATATATATTTTTATAAAAATATATAAAAATATATTTTTAATATCTATATTGAAATTTAAAAAATGATTTGATCTTTCAATCTATTTCTTAGCCACAAATAGTTGCTTAAATTTTGACACAAAGATAAACGAAAAATATATATATATACTTATATTATTTTAAAATGTTGTAATCATTTCATGTGTGAATATGGTTAAAGATAAAAGAGTGATTTTTCTTTCTTCCTTACATTGATATTCATATTTCTATTAATCAAAACAACTCATCTCAAATTATCAACTATTTAAGCTATATTTTATTATTATTAATTCATACATAAGATACATTTTGAAGTTTGAGACAACATTTTCAATATTTATAAGGTTCTAAAGTTTATAATAAAACTCTATTGGTTAATTAAAAAATATTGAAGCCAAATAATATTATCATTAAAAATCAATAAGTTAATGATATAACATTGAGTCATATTCATAATAGTTGAATTGAATCAAAAGATTTATTCTATTGTTAATTTAATCCAATAAAAAAATAATTTAAATAAATATTGTTCTTGTTAATACTTAATTTAGGTTCATGAGAGCCTATGATCTTATTAATATGCTAGGTAAAATTTATCTAGTTTTCTAATTAACTAGAAATTAAGAGGTTATAATAATTATTAATATTAATGTGCCATTATGCCAAATTTATATTATTATAATAATATTTATAAAATATATCTAAATTATATCAAGTGTTTATCTTTCAATTGCTTATAATAATATTTATATAATATTTATACAATATTATACAAATATAAATTATATTGATTTTAAAATTTGTATATTTTAATATTTTTAAAATGATATTATAAAAAATTATCATATTGTATAAATATTGTTATAATAATATAAATTTGTCATAATGGCACATTAATATTAATAATTATTAATTTTAGTTGAATGGACAAAAAAATTGACCAATAAGTAGTTCATAATAATGACAATATATAAATTTAAATCTTAAATTTCTAAATTTGAAAATTACCTATACTTTACCTATTTGTAAGCAAGGTACAATTCATTTCTAAAAAAGGTTAAATAATAGTTCACCTTGATTTTTCTAAAAATCTCATTTATAACACACAAAACTTTTTAAATTATTTAAATTTTAAATTTTAACTACAAGTAAGTTGTATAAGTGGTAATGTCCATTCAATATATTAGTTGTCTATTTGATTGTAAATAAAAAATGAAATTTTACAAAAAAAAAATAAAAAATGGTTGTTTAAAGCAACTATAAGGTAAAATCAATTACATTCAAACACTATTTGATGGAGTGAATTTTTTTTTTTTTTTATGTCTAATATCATACTTCCTTTAAATAGTTATGTTTTATTGTTGAATTTTATTTATTATTTTGAGTTGAGTAAACATCAAATATGCTAAATAGATAGGGTACAAATATCATCATATATATTAATTTAATATTGTATATTATATAAAGTTATGATATAATAATTGTTTTGTATAAATTCTATATTAATATTTTTCTATATATTATTTTTATTTAGAAAAGGTTCTATTAGGTCACCTTGAATTGTTATTAATTTTTTTAATTTTTCTTTTATATTTTTTGATATAAAAGAATTAAAATTTTGATGTCTAAAAAATAATCCATATAACGTCTTAATTTCTAGTTAGTTAAAAAACTAGATAAATTTTACCTAGCATATTAATAAGATCATAGGCTCTCATGAACCTAAATTAAGTATTAACAAGAACAATATTTATTTAAATTATTTTTTTATTCAATTAAATTAATAATAGAATAAACCTTTTGATGATTTTCAATGGATATTAATGAGAGATTTGTTTTGATTAAAGAAATATGAATATCAATGTAAGGAAGAAAGAAAAATCACTCTTTTATCTTTAACCATATTCACACATGAAATGATTACAACATTTTAAAAATATATATAATATATATATATATATATATATATATATATATATATATATATATATATATATATATATATATATATATATATATATATATATATATATTTTCATTTATCTTTGCGTCAAAATTTAAGCTCCTATTTGTGGCTAAGAAATGGATTGAATTTAACCTTTATAGTCAATAAGTTATTATTTAAAGAAATACTAACATGGTTATTGCATTCCACGTTCTTCTTTTGAAAGATCAAATCATTTTTTCAATTTCAATATAGATATTAAAAATATGTATATATATTATAGATTATATATGTACAATATTTTTTAAGATAATTATTTGATTTTTTGTTGTATAATGATTTTAGTTGGTTGATTGATATTTGATCTTTTTTTGTTAAAAGATTAAGCATACTCATTCTACCAAATTTACACTATTTTGAGTCAACTTTCATCTTTTATGGTGGACTCTTTATAATTCATGTATCCTCATAAATATATAGATAGATAGAAAATAGATCAAATAAATTATCATTATATTAAGAAACCAATAATAAAATTGGAAGTAATAATGCCCAAGTTTAACAACTTCAACTATTAGACTATGGTTATGTGCACTTTATTTAGATGAATTTGTCATACCCCTTCACCAAAATTTAAAATAAAAAATTACATAAAAAATATACATTAAACTTATTTAAAATAAGTAAATAAACTATTACTATTATTTTTAATGGAAATATTTACATACTTGTTCCAATTTCCATTTAAAATTACTGTGAGCGTGAAACAAAATAATACTTAAATAAAATATTCTTACATACACGTTAATGCTTATTTTGAACAATAAAAAACATAAATCTTATTTTTTAATAAAAGAAAGCAATAAAACTAAATCTTATTTAAAGTGAAGGCGGTGCAGCATATCCCAACGCATTCTCAGCATGCTGCCGTTTACTGTTTTATTAGTAGGTCCGTAGCATGTCAGCTGCCGTAATTTTCAGACCTGCACGAATGTCACGGGCTGTCAGGCGGACAGATAAGGACGGCAGGCTGCTACAGGATATCTGACAGACTGTTAACGCGGGTGATGGCATGACAGCCCATCGGATGGGCATCCGATTTTGTAGGCTGCGTAGCCAGTTCCAATTAAGTGAGACGTCCTTCCTCCTTGTGATAGCAGATAGTTCAGACTCTGTAAACCTTGTCCCTGAATTGTATGATGCAGGGAAGTATAAAATAAATAAATAAGAAATAAAACCTAGAGTAAGTCAAGTGTAACCTGGGCACATTAATTAGGCATTAACTGAAGAAGTAGGAGTAACCAAACCCATCAACCGTATTGAATGCACGTATGGTCAAACTGATTTTTTTTTGCAGTAAATTTATGGCTATCCATCCACTTCAGTAGACACCCATGCTGTGTCATTCACCATTGAGGACAAGACGTATGGTACGCACAAATCTGATGGCAATCTTGACTTGTTAAGCTCCATAACTCCTCCCGCGGATCTAATTGATATGACCAATTCTGGCAGTGAATAATATAAAATACATCACGTACATCTTAATGTATCTCCTGGCTTCGCCTCTCTTCATGTCTGGTATTAATATCAAGTCGCCAAGAATACATATTTAATCTGCAAAAGAAACAAAGACTGTATTATGCATTTTTTTCTTGTAATATGCATTATTGAATGTGAATTTTGGTGCTACATGCATTGCTATGTAATCAAATTTCTATTGTAAAGCCATTGTCGTCACTGCCTTACCTGTGCTTTTCATATTGCTTGGCCTTAGCTTCTAATTTGTGTTCTTAGTATTCAACGAGAGCAGCTCCATACAAGGCAGCCAATGTCAGAAATTGGGCATGAAGCCTTCCATAAATGATCATGACGCTGGTTTTCATGTTAGGTTGAGACCAATTGTAAGCAAAAGAATCGGCCAACCCAGCAAGCCACAAACTTCCAACTATCTTGAACTCATGCTCTGAGATCCATTTTTTTACAAAATCAATGGTGTTCGCATTTTGATCATTGTGGTGCTTACTAATTATTAAATTCTAGCAGAGATGAAAGGATGGGTTTTCAATTCTATGGAAACCTTTAATTCCCCTGAGTAATACCTTTCTTCTATCCAAATATGGATGTTGCGGTAGATTTTTCCATAGAAATCAAAATATCGATTAATAATAAGTTTTAATGATACCAATAACGCCTTTGTTCCGAGCAAAAAAAATAGTACTGAAATTAGTAACCTTATTAATTATGTTTAAAATATATGGTAATTTTTCCACTATCGTCCTCCACCAACGAAGATCTTATAAGGGCAGTTTTGTCACTATAATGTAGTGTGTGTGATTCAAGAAGGAAAATAATTCTTGAACGGGTAGTGATGATAAAACTAGTTTACGATGCTTAGTGAAGTAATAATGCTCTTGCCACGAGAAATAAATGAATTTTCAATAAATTTATGGTGAAACAAAAGACCCCACTTTAGGCCCTACGTGGACCCCATATACGAAGCCTCTAGTTATCGTGGCAAGCTCTAAGTTAGATTGTCCCTTCAATAAGGAAGATGGGAATATATTCCCATCTTAAGAGCTTCCGACAAATTAAATAAAAAAAAATATTCATATAAGGGAAGGTCTACTTTTAGTAGGAATTATTTAAAAATAAAATAAAATTAAGATATAAATTAGAACTCCTCTTTATTCATGGCCCCACACTTTCTTATTTAAAGGTAACTAAATATAAGTTAAATGCAAGGAATTAATAAATGGTTATTTGTATATGCTAATTCTTATTTTATATTTTTAGAAAGTAAAATAAAATTACTTATTATATACATAAAAGGTTAAGGGAATAAATAAGTTAATAGTAATAAAAATAAATAAATAAATTTTAAATTTAAAGTAAATTATAAATATTTTAGTTATTCTCGTGCTTGAATTTTGATATTAAAATGTCAATGTAGATCTTAGCAATTATGTCTAAGTGGTTTTAAATGGGTAGAGTGAACAAGATAAAATATGTCCCATCAATTAATAGTAAAGAAAATTGATGATATTTATAAGTTTTATTTTTTTCATGTGAGATCCCATAGTATGATGGTCCAATAAGGACATTAACTATTGTGTAAAAGTGACCAACATCTTCTGATTGGTAGTTAAGAGTCTTGGAAACCCTATGTTTGGAGTCAACCCAAAATCATTTTTCATTTCTTTACCACAACTCTCGAGCGACATGTTGATAACAATGTTGCACAAGCAACATCATCCAATGTGCATTGCATGTACCATGCACACGTATGATTGTTAAATGATAGTATATTTTATTATTGTTAAAAAAAAAGTGTTTTACTAGATAAATTTTTGGGGGCATGACAAGTAGTTCATTCCCAAGCATTAATATTTGTTTTTAAAAAAAAAATAGTTGGGTTTTTCTAGCATAAAATTTTAGGCATGAAAAAAGGGCTCAGGATAACCCACATAAGAGTAGATTAACAAGTGAAAACCTAATAATATAACTTAGGGGGATGGGTAGTAATAAAACAATAAGATAATCTTGGATACCTTGTCTATTCATTAGGGCTATTGCAGACTAATGGTAGACTAAGAAGGCCATGGTCGGCAAAGTCGTAACCTCATCCTTAGGAGAGGTTAATGGCTCTGCATGAGTCACCCTACGGGGCCGACGCATTAGGTAGGAGGAAGGGCCAGGATAACCATAGATGGGGGCTAATGCTTCATGTTGGAGGAAGGGTCAGGATAACCCATGTAGGTTGTGCGATGACACTCTCCACTTGTTGCCCTTATGTTTTTTTTCTTGGTTGCCTCTGGAAGTGTGTCATAATTGTTGTCTCTTTGGTTTACTTGGCATGTGGTTAATGGTTATTTCCTTGGTTTATTTATGATGTGTTTTATGGTTTAAGTTATTGTGACTGAGTCTTTGTTGTTGTTTATGATCTATGTATTCTTCATGTTGTTATTGGAGTATTGTACTATGTTATTCTTTATTGGAGTTGTCTTATGGCATTCATGGTTGTGACTGCTTCCTTTTCACCTCTAAACATGGGGATGGGTTATTTATAACCCATGTGGTCGGGTGGAACGTGCTCTACACCCGTTGGGTTCCCCATCAATATTCGTTCTTCACAGTATTCTTCAGATGGAGCTTGTACTAGTTATTCATCTTGTATTTCAGACATTATTTGTACTATGTATTTATCGCGTATGATGGGAGGTTTCATTGTATTCTTTATTGACAACATGTAATGTATTAAATGATGATGTATTATTTATGCACCTTTATAACCATTCATTTTATGAGATTTATTATGGTCGTATCACATAATGTGTTTATAATTATGCTTGTGGATACTTGGATGTACTTTTGTAAATGGTTATTGCAATTTTATGCTGGATGTAAGATTAGATAAGATTATTTAGCTTTATCTTTAATCTTTCATTATGTGTTTATTTATGCGATGTGACCTCACGTGCCCCAGAGGACTTGATGTTGTGATGCTAATGTGTAATGTAATTATGTTTTTGATGGTTCATAATTATATGTACTTTGTATTATTTAAAAAAAAAAATATGTGCATTGTTTTGTCCTTTGGGGTTTGCACAACGGGCGTTACAAGCATCCAGTGGAGTAATGGCAATCTTGCGTCACCCAAAAATATGCTTTCAATTTATGTTTCTTTTTGTTAGTTTTTTGTTGATGTCTTTGTATTTCTGGATATCCTTTTTGTCATAATGTAGTTCCCCACTTTTAGTTCTATTTTTTTGCTTTTTCTGCTCAATTGCTATTTTTAGCAGTTTTGAATTTGAAGGCATTAGGAGGAAAAAATTTATGGGAAGCTTTTTGGGGAAAAGAGTTCGTATGCTACAAAAGGGAATTTTGTAGTGACTGTAATTTTCTGTAACTTGCATGTATTGTAAAGCTCAAGGATTTGAGATCCTCTACATGTAAGAATTTCCATTCTAGATAATAATAAAATTTCTCTGGTTGTTTGCATCATTTTTTGTGTCTCAAATTTGCTCCCTCGTCAATATGTATAAATATACATGTATGTAGATGCATAAATATATATATATGTTTGTATATATACATATATATACATATGTATACATATGTATATACATATATTTATATTTACATATATATACATACATATACATATATATATCGTATATGTGCTTATGTATATATTGTATATATATTTTCATGTAACTATCTGTACATATATATGTATATACATGTATACATATGTATATATATGGGCCTCTATGTTTGTATATGTGCATATGTATATGTGTATATGCATATATATGTATGTTTGTATGCATATATATATATATGTATGTATTTGCAAGTATATATATATCTCTATGTGCTCTGCATTTTGCACATACCTAGGTCTGATTTTCATTTACTGTGGATAGATTCAAGAACTGTTGCCATAAATGGATTATAGTGTTGAGTTTTCACTTTTTATAAACATTCCCCACAACATCAACAAAGCCATATCTTTATTTTCTCAGCGTCATTCTTGGAGTAAAAATTTAGCATGCAAGACTAAGGTGACAACATTAATTCCTTGTGCCAAAATAATGTCACAAGCCAATCAGGAAATTGCAAACACATGTAAATTACTATATCCACCAAAAATATCCACACTAATTTTTCCAATATGTGCACGATACTCATCGATCAAGAAATAAAAAGAAATTTACATATAGCTTGAATAGGTAGGCATGTTTCAATGACTTTTTCTATTTTATGGAAATACAATTGAGTTGGAATGAATGGAAGATTTGGAAAAGAACAATTGAAACTCCCTTTTAATAAAATAATGCAAGAATCAATTATTTTATACCTAGACATTTTTCAATTATGTAGACCTAATTTTCATTTCCATTTAATAGATTCAAGTGCAATTGCAATGCATGCATGCATAATAAATATTATTTCCATTGTTGATCATGACCAAAACATTATCATGTTCATTCTTTAAGTGAACAAGAAATACTAACCCATAAACACACTAACACGAACAATCTAAGCAAATAAAAAGACAACACAAACACTCAAAAATAGGAAACAATGGACATTAGCCCATAAAATGTAGAAATGCAAAAAGCTATGCAAAAAAGATATAAGAACTTACAACTGGCTTGTTCTTTGCTTTCAATATGATAGTCATAAACTATTCCAACAGATAGATATTTTATGTTCTTAGTGATTTAAATCATCTTTACAATGGTCTACTTTTTGTTGTTGCTTATCATTCAGTTTCCTTATTGATTCATCAAAAACTTTGTGATTTTGTCGTTGGCTTGGATACTTTTCTTGTTGTTTTGTATTCACTAAATCCAAATTAATTATCTACTGATGAAACAATGATACTTATTGAAGGATGTCTGGCTATTGAAGATATGTTTGGTTTGCCATGGATGACTCAATGCATTTGCATGGGGTGTATGATCTAACCAAATGAATAAATAATGAAAATCAAAGTTTGCTTGTAAAATTTAAAACTTCACAACATAAGCTACTACTGATGTGTGCATATCAATCTAGTTACAAGCCCCAATACATTCTTTTAGCAGCCAATACCTATCTGAAAACATTAGTGCATAGACCAATAGCCGTCAGTGCATGGAAAACATTATACAAAATTAAGACCAATGTAAGCAACTTCCAGTGAGAAAATTACAAAAAAAACCACCAAAGTTCGCTGTGCAAAAAAAATCCCACAAAATATAGCAAAAGCCTCATTTCTACATGGCAGGATGCAATGGGCTTATGCATTCCTATTTTTTTTTGTTCCTAAACACATGTTCAGTCCAAATGTTTTGGTTGATAAGCTGCATTATTCATAATATTTTACATGCCTTGTCTAGAAACTCATGCTATAGTTGACCATTGGAAATTGGAATGCATTCTTATACAAATTTTCTATTTATGATTAAGATTGATAGGTACCTTGTTTTTTTTTTCTTCAGGTGGCAATTGTAACTTAGACTATTTGCGTTGTATATGAGTAGATAAAAAATCAAGTTCATGGCGTGTTATGGTGCACACTTGTAAGTTCAACCTATTCTTTACTTGTATTCTATATTATCACAACATATTCTTCTAGCAAGAGAATTGTTTTGGTTGGATATAGAAAATGTACTACATTGTAGTTATCTTTTTCTTGTGTTGTTGTTTGCAGCTATATTATTTTTGCATTATAGGCTTGTCTTGCTTTGTGCTTTATCCACTATTATTATGTTCTGCTTCTATATTATTGCAATGTTAATCAATAAACATATTTTACTTGGTATTTACATATTTCAATGAATATTTCACTTTTATTTCAATTTATACATAAAATCATTTGATCATTTTATTTTGACCGTTAGTCATAGACTTTGTTTCACTACAAAAAGCAACTTCGAAAAAGAAAAGAAATTTAGCAAGGTGTGGTGCATGAGCACTTGTTTGATTTTTGCCTCCATGAGGTCATTTGTAATAGTTGCTTTATTTTGTGTATTGGTTCCTATAATAAGGTTTATCAAACCATTTTAAAGGTTTTTAAGTCTTAGGAAGTAATATTTTAAGTCATTTTTCAAATAATGTTTAAAGTTGTTCCATATTGTAAAAATTGTCAAAAGTGCAAAATTAGGTAGATGAAGTGTCATTAAGGTGTTTTGTCAACAAAATAATAAAAAGGTGGTTGAAAATAGTTGTTTTTTGTTTTAAATGTATAAATACACCCTCCAAAACTTGAATTGGGGGTTGGAGACACTATTTTTTGAAGTTTGATGAATGGCAACCTCAAATTTTGTGTGCATTTTCTAATTTTTACATTGTTTACAGGATGAAGTTGTGCTTTGTACGGCCTAGTATGGACAAAAATAATGAATTATGATACATGGATGGAAATATATATGTTTCTAGTTTCCAATTATTTTTGTCTCATTGAATTTTATTGAGTTTTGTGGAAGATATGACTATTTTGGTGAGACTGTCCTATTCTAACAATATTGTGCAGAATTTACAGTCTAAAAAATGTGATGGTATAGATTGTAAAGCTTATATTTTGGATATTAAACCAATTGTATTTTGTTTCCATGTGAATATAATTTTATTTTCTTCAAGTCTCATCAAATTTCATTAAGTTTTTAATAAGTTATGACCATTTTTGTGAGGGCAAGTCTGAACCCTAGCTAGGGTTTGTAGTTTTGAGGAAAATGTAATAACTTTCTTTTCTACCGTTGGATCTTCATAAAAACTGGAGGAAAGGTCTATGAATATTTTTTCTTAAATCTCACCAGAGAGATTGGATTCATTATTTGTTTTGTAGAATTTATTAATGACCATTCGTTGCATTAAATTGTGGGCTGCCATAGTTATGTTACCAATGTGATATAGAATGCCTAATAGCATGTGTTATACAAAGATTTCTTTGAATTATTGTGAAGGTTTGTGAGATGTGTTGTTGAATCCTATTTTTCTCTACATCAAATTGGTATCAAAGCCTAGGAAATATTTGAGCTAGTGAGTTGTAGTTGTGGTTGTGTGTTTGGTGTTGTGTTGTGGTTGTATGTAGGTTGAGAAGAAAATCTTGTTGGTGGCCAAAAGACTAGGTTGAGGATGAGCGGAAAGAACCTAGGTGAGGCTGAGAAAGTTGAGAAAAGTGAGATGTGAAGAAAGGAGAGACTTGCTGAAAGATGGAGAATTTGAGAAGGAATTTATAGACATAAGAGGAAAGAAAGAAGAGGAAAAGGCAAGAGAAGATGGACAAAGATATTGCTAAGTTGAAGCAAGAGTTAAATAGATTGGAAAAAGAGTTCCAAGAATCCATGATGAAGATAAAAAAAATGATGAAACTAGAGACAAGTTGGCATTTGACATTGAAAAGAAATATGGTTTGGCCTATAAAGAAGATTGTGAAAAGAAGAAGACACAAGAAGATGAAAGAGGAAGAAGAAGCATATGAAGATGCACATGAAGAATTCCTAGATGAAGACAAAGATGTTCTTGAGCATGAAGATGAAGAAGTAGAGATGAAGAACCTCATTTTAGAGGGAGAATATATTGAGTTGGTGTCAATATTTGAAGAAGAAATGATTAAGGATGAATTGCTTTTGGAAACCTATAGAGAGTTGAAGAAAGATGGAGGTATTGTGGTAGAAGCCATATTTCATTTCTTTATTGTGCTAATCTTTTGGACAAGAAAAAAAATATAGGTCAAGGTGCAACATATTGAAGAAGAAAAAAATAAGGTTGAAAATACAAAGGAAAAAGTGCAAAGGAACTGGAAGATCAGGAAGAAGACAATTCAAAGGAGCTTGAATTCTTTTTCCCTCGGGAGTTTGGTGCATGAGCACTTGTTTGATTTCTTGCCTCCATGAGGCCATTTGTAAATAGTTGCTTTATTTTGTGTATTGGGTCCTATAATAAGGTTTATCAAACCATTTTACAGGTTTTTAAGTCTTAGGAAGTAATATTTTAAGTCATTTGTCAAATAATGTTTAAAGTTGTTCCATATTGTAAAAATTGTCAAAAGTGCAAAATTAGGTAGATGAAGTGTCATTAAGGTGTTTTTTCAACAAAATAATCAAAAGGTCATTGAAAATAGTTGGTTTTGGTTGTAAATTTATAAATACACCCTCCAAAACTTGAATTCGGGGTTGGAGACACTATTTTTTGAATTTTGATGAATGACAACCTCAAATTTGTGTGCATTTTTTGATTTTCACATTGTTTCCAGGATGAAGTTGTGCTTTGTACAGCCTGGTATGGAAAAAAATAATTTATTATCATATATGGATGGAAATATATATGTTTTTAGTTTCCAATTCTTTTTGTCCCATTGAATTTTATTAAGTTTTGTAGAAGATATGACTATTTTGGTGAGACTATCCTATTCTAACAATATTGTGCAGAATTTATAGTCTAAAAAATATGATGGTATAGATTTTAAAGCCTATATTTTGGATCTAAAACCAAATTTATTTTGTTTCCATGTGAATATACTTTCATTTTATTCAAATCTCATCGAATTTCATTAAGATTTGAATAAGTTATGACCATTTTTGTGAGGGTAGGTTTGAACCCTACCTAGGGTTTGCAGTTTTGGGGAAAATGCAATAACTTTCTTTTCTACTATTGGATCTTCATAAAAATTGGAGGAAAGGTATAAAACTATGTTTTCTTCAATCTCACTAGAGAGATTCGATTCATTATTATTTTTTTGGAAGTTATTAATGACTGTTCGTTGCATTAAATTGTGGGCTTCCATAGTTATGTTTCCAATGTGATATAGAATGCCTAATAGCATGTGTTATACAAAGATTGCTTTGAATTATTGTGAAGGTTTGTGAGATGTGTTGTTGAATCCTCTTTTGTTCTGTATCAAGGTGCCATATCTTTTGCCCTCTGAGGTGTATTCTATTAATATGGTCGCAAAATTTTTTGTTAAAAGACACAACATATTACAAGAGCTAATTGTGTTGGGAACTTATAAAGCAACTGCAAATTATGCATCTCTAACACAATTGATGGAGTTCTGCATTTTGCACTTTTTTTTTGATAGGAATTTTTCAATTGGAAGCCTGTCAATTGGTTGCTTGACATAATACATGTTTTCCTTAATTGCTATTATACATTTTAGCATCTACGCAATGGCTTCATGGATCATTACTTAAATTCTCTTCATAGTCATTGTCTTATAGCTTGAAGGATTTGCAGTTCTGGCTTGCACTTGACAATGCTAATGAGTTTGCATAATTTGGTTGACTAGAACTGCGTATCTATGAAGAATGAGGGTCTCCAATGTAAAAATTAAAACTAGTCAAGAAAATAGGCTTTCAGATGACACAACCTCCCTAAAATGGATAGCATATTGACTAAACATTGCAATATGCACTTGTGCTTTAGTAAACAGAACAAAGTATTTTCACTTGAAGAATGTCTCATGTAATACTTCCATATCAATTCCTTTGCATGACAAAACTGCTATTGATCACCACTATAAAATTGCACTAGGAAAATCCACCTACACTTGCATACAAACATTACATAGTGAAAAAAAATTCTCAAAGTTCCTTCCATGAATTTGAAAAAAAAAATAATAACTACATTAAAATGCTTCGATCGACGTTTCCATGCAAAAAAATATCATGACAATGAACAAGGCATTGCCGAAAAACTTGGACTTTGCAATAGTGTCAACAAATTCTACTTTACCACTCTCTTTACCATTTTGAATTTTTTTTCCAAGCTTTGGTTTTTTACCCAAGCAACAACTAAAAAAATCATGTCTCATTAGGCACACTATGCTGAAAATCTCTTTGACGTTATTCTAGAAAATATTTCTTGCAAGTATAATGTGTTGTTTTCAATTAATCCCTTTGTAAGAATTCCATATCTTTGATTGACTACTTAGAGAAAAACTGCTCTTTGAGATCATAAAGTTGTTTGTTCTTGATGAAGGCCATCGAGCTTGAATTAGTGGGTGAATGATGTGGAGTTTATGCAAAAGTATTAATTCAAAATTGCACATTATATTGTCAAGAACTCTTTTCTAGATTAAATTCAAAGTACTTTTCAACATATTATATTTGACGAGACCAAATTTTCTCAACTCCTGCCTGGGAAAAAAACTTGAAGCTATATTGAGCACTTGCTAAATTTATGGCTATGAGCAACAACTACAGACTAGAAAATTTCTTCATGGATGGAATTGGAGATAAAATTCATCATGCAAAAGATAGTGGAAAAGTCCAATTTGTTGAGACTTTTGTAAAGCTCATGTTAATGGCTCATGCTTTTGTTCACTATTATGGTGAGAAGGTTATGAATAACCTTCCTGCAGTAAAGTGTTTTATTGTCATTTTGAGACCATCTTCTATATAGTAGACTATTTATCAACATGGCCTTCTCTACATTGCTTTATCACATGTGGGAGACATTGAGTCACTATATCTAATGCAAAAGATGTAAGAATGAAACTGCAAAGTGCAAAAAAGTAAAAAAGCAAAATGCAACGCCTTATGGATTTTGCACAATACAAACAAGAACACACCCTTTTGCTTTTGTTTGCAAATTTTTTTTCATATGCACAAAGTATAAACCAATATCATGATATGCTTCAAGCTATTGTCCTTTTCTCACAACAAGCCAAACATAATATGTTCAATTGTATTAGCTTTGTAGATGGAATATACAATTTCTATACCACTACATACTTTCATCCCTTTGCAACTACTTGGAGAATAACCGCTACAATGCAAACAAAACATAATTCCACAACAAAATATATAGAATCAATAACCATTGAGCTAATGTATATACATATTACTATGCACACCTTCAATTTGTACTTGATATCAAAACCACATTTTTATGATCTACCTAGTTATATACAAACACTATTATCCCATTGCCACCTAATCCAAATTCCATATTTCCTACAATAATTTAACATTGACATCTTAGAATCCATAAGGACAAGCAATTCTTTTCATTTGGAAGTTGTATCATGTCAATGAGCAAAGGCATAAGTGATTAACTTGAACTTTGCAACAGTGTCATCAAATTCTACTTTCTCACTCTCTTTACCATATTGAATTTTTCCCATGATTTAATTTTTAACCCAAGCAACAATTGACACAATTAGGCCTCATCAAATAAAATATATTGAAAATATCTTTGATGTTATTCTAGAAAAGAGTTCCTAACAGTGTAATGTGCCATTTTGAATTAAGCACTTTACATGAATTCCATATCTTTGATTGGCTACTTGGAGAGGAAACTGCTTTTGGAAAGCACAAGCCAACACATTCTTGGTCAAGATCAATGAGATCAAAATAACACATCAATGATATGGAGTTTATGCAAAAGCATTAATTCAAATATGTACATTATATTCTGAACAACTCTTTTCCAGAGTAAATTCAAAGTGCTTTTCAACATATCATATCCGGTGAGACCAAATTTTTCCAACTATTGCCTAGGTAAAAATTCAAAACCATACTTGACAACTGATAAAATTATGGCTAATATGAGTGGAAACTATGAGTTGAGGGAGTTCTAGATGGAAGGAATTCAAAATATAATTCACAATGAGGACAATGGAAAAGTAGAATTAGATGAAACCTCTGCAAAGTTCATGTTAATGGCTAATGCTTTTGCTCACTGTTATGATGAAAATATTTTGAATAGTCTTCCTACAATAAAGGGTTTTATTTTCACTTTGAACCCATCTCCTATACAGTAGACTATCTAACAACATAGACTTGTCTACATTGCTTTGTCACATGTAGGTTTAGCAATGCAAAAAAAAAGTCCACAATTTTAGTGAGTATAAAAGCATTGTTGGGTCAATTGTTGTTCATATTGTTCATGTCTCTAATAAGAATTATTACTATTCCATTGTACTACTTATGTAGATATTCACTTTGTTATTGTTTTGATACAAGAGTATCAACCATATTTTGGGATATATCTTGCATAGTTGTCCTATTGCAAATGAGTTCACAATTGTTCCTGAGTAGGTATGCTACTATGCAAAACATCACTAAAGCATTTCATAGCATAAATTTCTTTATCGGGACCAAATTGGAAAATTAAAATTGTTATGCATCACTGAGCTAGGTTGTAGCTAAATCATATGAGTTTTTTGCATGCATGTGAAGTTTTTGAATTGCTCCTTGTAGATTACAAATATGTTGCAATTTCATGCAACATATATCTTAGTAGTTCCCAGCATGTACATAGCATCTAGAGCATATGAAAATATGTAGATACCTGGCATTTGACATCAGCAAACTTCAAAATATCTTAATAATTTTTTTCCCTCTTTGTTTAAAGACATGCTTGACATAAATATCTCATTGCATATGCTTGCTAGAACATTTGGAACATGTATACTACATTTACTACACAACAAAAAATGAATCAATCGCTTGACAAACAAGATGAAAGGAGGCAAGTATAATATCTTACTTATGTGTGAACACATAGGTTTACTCTTCATATGTTTAAATTTTATCAATGTACTTCTTCTCATTGTTCGATTTGTAATGTACAAATTGGAAATAGATACCACAGAGCCATCAAGCATTATCACATATGCACAAAAAAATCAACTTTACTATTTGAGGGTGATGATATGGTCATTTATGGTTATGCTACTACCACATTTCTTGGAAAACCAAAAAAAGAAACAATCATGCATGTCAATTTAGTTGGCAACCATAGTCAAATGACAATAACTGTAAACAACAACAACAAACTATTTGACACATTTTTTCCATTGTTATCACCTCATCAAAGTGTCTTTTATACAAATTTTTTCATTGAGAAAAAACACAATATGAAAGAGGCAATTTTGATTATCCCCTTCTTCTAACTGCTAAAAGAACCATTGAGCACATTGACAAAGTCATTTGTAAGTTCCTAAACCTTTTATGGTCTCAGTTTTTGCATTTTTTATTCACTTATTCACACTGTTTCATAGCAATGAAATCTATGTCTTGTAACAAGATTTATGTCTACATGTTGATAGAAAAAAAAAATCAATTGTAGCTTAGTATATAATTTAGATTGTTATGCTATAGTATTTTACAGCTTTGCATTTTATGTATTAATGTCTACTGTTCATTGCTCTCTACATTCATAATTGCCTGACCTTCAATAATTGCAAGTGCCCTGAATTGTAGGTGTCTTTGATGAATAATGCTATGAAGCTTTAAGTCTTCCAAGCAAAGGATAGTTTCAATTGTTCTCACCAAATGAAAGAACAATGCAAATAATACTATGGTTGACAGGCTTAAAGCCACAAAGCCAAGAAATATTCCAAATACAAACAAGTCTCATTTTTTATCATATAGATTGAATTACAAATAGCTACTTGCAATCTTAATCATGGTTAGTAGAGAAATTGACATTGAAGTTTAAGGTTTGTTGACTAAACTATTATTTGCATTGTTTTCTCATTTCCTCAGGTTGTTTAATGAGGCTAGAATTTGTGTCTCTTGAGAGAGTTTACATCTACTATGTAGCAAATAACAAAAGGTGGAAGTAGTAAGTTCCTCTAACACTATCATTTTTTTCATTTTTTATACTCTTGATTTATACTACCATTTTATACTTGTTAATATCTTTGCATTGTATCTGCTCATTCCTACTACTTCTTGCTTCCTCCATTTTACCATCTAATGTGTATTCTTTGTTGTCTTTGAATGTTTTTATGATTCACTCACTGTTATTGAATTAAACACTAAACACTGATTCATTAATGGCACCCTCTCTACTACTCACGATTAAGGTTGGAACTAATATTGTCTCTCAATGCAAAGATGCAAATAACTATAAAAAAGAACATTGTAAAAGATACAGGAACTTAAAAAAACATGCAGCTAGGTATTTCCATTCTTAATCATGGATATCAAAGAAATACAAATTAATGAATTAATGGTGTTTAGTATTTAACTCAACAACAATTACTAGCCCACACAAGCAATCAATGCTAGTGAAGAATAGAAATTAACACACAAAATGCAAACAACAACAAACACTAGACATTAACCCATTAAATGAAAACATGTAAACCACTATAAAATGACATTGTAAAAGATATAGCAACTTAAAAACGCCTCATTTCAAAAGACACAAATTCCTATGGCTTTCTAATAATCTTTCATATACTTGTCCTTTTGCATCCATTTTTACTACCAATGCATATCATCATAATGACACCCTTATGCACATATAGTAAATCATTTTCATTCTTTCTCAATGTGCCATAATACAATAGCCATTAATGCATTATGGTATAAAGTTTTTACTTTCCTTAGAAAATAATGATTTGCAATGTTTACTCTATTCACTCAACAAAGAAAGAGTCAACTGTATTTTCACACGCCTATGAAATCCGTGTTTGTTGACAAGGTAAAAATCTATGATATTGAAAACCAAGAAGAAACAAAAAACTCACAAATAGTATATGCAAATGCAATACTTTAAATGCCATGCATCCCCAAATAGGGTGCATGCAAAGAAAAAATTATACCAAAAATGAGAAAACCCATGAAATATTTCCAATAGGAAGATTTGCTTGAATAATTTTTAAATAAATTAAAAAATTAAAAAATGATGATGGAAATGCCTGTAGCGAATGGAAAAATGGAAAAAAAAAATCCAATAACTTGTCTCTAATAAACTAATCTTGGTAACATTGGCATATCAATGTGTTACTTTGTTGGCATATTCATCGATGGGCCTTTCTAATGGGCACCATCCTACCAGAATGAAAATTTGCAAATCGTAAATGCAATGTGGTGGTTTCTATTGGAAATGTTTCATGGCTTTTTGAAGTTCTTTGATATGGTTGTGCTCTTGCAGCTACTCTTTCTATGCATGCATATCACACTCATAATCAGCCTATGCATATATAACCTTCCATTTCTATTTAATGCCAATAGATTGTAATGCAACTGCCATTAATGGATTATGGCATAAAGTTCACTGATTTTTAATGTATATTCAATTGATTACAATGGCTCACAAGCATTACATCTTTTTCTACTGACACAGCCTATATCCATCATAGTTCAGAATGGGGGGAATTGGAAAGTAGTTGATATTCTTTGCTTGCCTTCCCAGATGGATTTCCAAATAACCTAATTAGCTTTGATAGAGATAAATGCTTTGACACATAGCATTGCTATTTACTAGCAACTACCTACTTGCATGTGGTGACTCGATATTTGTCCATAAAAGCAATTTTTTTCACTCAATTGTCAATGTATCTTCTCTCCTCTAGTATGTTATTCAAATTCATTCAAGATCATTGCATCCACAACAAAAAGCAATAGATTTGTAAGTTACTATATCTCTTACATTTTCATTTTTTGGTGTTGCTTACTCAATGGCTTGTATTGTTCGATGAAAGAGACATTTGTGTCTATTGACAGGATCTATGTCTCCCATCTTTGAAGCACCTTTCCTTGTTACCTTCTCACAAACATTCAAAAGGGAATTTGTAAGTTTCTTTTTATCTTGCCTCTCTTTAATATTTAACAATTTCTCTTTCTAATATTTTCATTCTTTATTCTTTTAACTATTTCTTGCATGAACTAATTAGTACTTTTAATCTTTGGATGTAGTCACTTGAATCAGTAAAGTTTCAAAAAAAGTCTTAGTTGGTGGTCAATGATATGCATGCAGCTATAGTCACAATGAAATTTTTATTTCCATATGCATCAAATTGGCTGATTCTATGTATATAAAACTCTTTGGATTTCTATAAATTATATATCTCATAATTCATTGTAATCTATCAAATACCATGTTTTTTAATTTGGAAACTTGATCGAGGGTATTTATCCTAGTTTGGATAAGACTTATTGAACAAAACTTATGTCAGCATAAATATTTTTTAAAATAGTTGTTTATACAAACATTATTTGATTTCATCTCATTTCAATGCAGCATCACATTCTGCTACACTCATTTATCATTTATCTTATTGCAAGTTCCTTAAGAACTTTTCATTATGTCTTCATAAAGACTTGACATGATAGCGTGTTGATCATGATTAAGAATGGAAGTAATATTTCCTAGACACACATGCAATGCAACTACACTTGAATTTATTAAATGAAAATGAAAATTAGTTGTTTGTAATTGGAAAATTTCTTGATGTAAAAAACGTTAAATCTATGTCTAATGTTTTTCAAGTGTAAAATGAGGCATTTCTAACATCATATGGCTTTTATAGTGTCATTTTATACTTTTTCCATACAGTTCCATTTTATACTTTTCCCACTCCTTAGTATTTTATCTGTTAATGTCTATTGTTTTTTGTTGTATGCATTTTCTATGTAGATGTGTTCCAATTGACTTTGAATTTAAAACCTAAATTGGATATGAGTAATTGGGGAATATCCAAGTCTTAAATCATTCAATCAATGTCTTTTCAAACAATTTATGATTGTGTAGAACCCCGCCCCACAACCTAGAGGATGATGCAACACTACGGAAGTACAACTAATTTTTTTCTTAAAAAGAGTAACAATAACAAGTAAAGTAATATACTCTAACACGTGCATCCTCTAGGCCACACAACACGTCTACATGTGAATTCCAAAACTTACATTTAATTAAACTAACCATAGCATAAGAAATTAACTCATGCTAAACAACATCCATCAAAACATTAACCCATTGCATAATAAATCTAACACATAGAAATGTAATGAACATATTTCCATAGATACAACACCATATAAACAATATATACCATTTAGTCCAATAATGAATAGATCATACATAATGTTACAATTACAACACAAGGAATCCTCCTTGATTACAAATGAGGAATACAAATACATAGTGTCCCACTGTTACAATGAATATAAGAGAAGTACAAATCTATAGAAACACACAAGCTCCTCGAACTAGAAGATCCCGCCATCATGAACAAGAAGAGAAAACCCAACAATGTAAGGTGCACGATCCACCCACCGTGTGGTACCCATAGGCTTAGCCCCCATGCTAGGAGATAGTAAAAGGTAACCAAGACAACCCTACTACCTCTAAACACAGGCAATATACAAACATCACTATACCACTAAACATAAAACATAAGGTTACATTGCTTCCAAAATCATTGAATCAAGAACAACCATTATACAATACAAACCAATTTTTGTCATAGGAGGAGTTTCATCACAAAGGTTGCATTGGTTATCCTAAAGAGATCTTCCTAGGTCTTGGCCCCCATCTTGGGTTATCCTAGTAACCTCTCACGAACTTCGGCCCCACATGCACACCAGTGCAAAATCGATTATCTTTCGAGAAGACAAGATAATGATCTTGCCATTCTAGGCCTTCCCAACTCATCTCAAGTCTAAAACAAGCCCTTGAGCCAATGAGCGAGGCTAAATTATCTGGTTAAATGTATTAAGCTACTCTATCCCTAACATAGGTTATTTAATTTCCACTGATTAAAATAACTCTCACATGAGTTGTTCTGGGACCACTTTGTGTCCCAACCCCTATTGAAAGCCACTCCCTTATTGAAAACACAATAACATATTCCACAACCTAAGGGTAGACAAGTTGCACAAAAATACGATAACAAATATCAACTATTCTGTAAAAAATAACACATCATGTTCGTAGTAACTGGGTGGTCAAATTAAATCACACAACCCATTCATAGTAACTAGGTGTTCAATCTAATTCACACATCCCTATAGATGTTCAAATATTGAATCCCAAATATGTGCACTACCCAAGGAAATATCAAAGGGTGAACAAAAGATACAACAACCCTTTCACAATTTAACAATCTCTAGAAGGCTTACATTTTCTCTAGAACAAATATCCCCACAATTCATAATCACAAAAATACATGTAATTTAAATAAACAACTCATGCAATTAAAAATCACTACCATTCAAATTTCCTAAATCTAATAGATATATATCTCATATTTAAAATACATCGTTAAAGCATAATTATAATTAATAAATCAACAACGGAATAAAACTAAACATTTACTATCAATTTCACATCTACTCATAATAATTAACTCCATTCCCACAATTAAAATAATAAAAAAATTAAAGTTAACAAATCGTGCTTGCATGCACTTATGACAATAACAACAATTAAATAAATATATTTAATATGTATATATTAATTATATATACATATAAAATATATATTATTCAATTTATAAAATCAATTATACTTTTCCCAAAATTCATTTAAAAATAATTACTTAACGAATTAACCATTTTAAATAAATATATTTTAAAATATATTTATTTATTTATTTAAAAATAAAATACAAAGAAGGTAGATACCCCTTACTAATTCATGTAATTACCCATAAACATACTTACATATAAAAATACATACCTATATCTATTTATTTATAATTAACTATTACTTATTTTACTTATTAATAATTTACCCCAAAAGTAGTTTACCCTAAAAGCAATTTAAAAGAATTATAAGTATGAAAGGAATTATATACAAATTATTATAATATTCCTACATACATACAATATTATTTCCTTCTCCCTAGAAAGGAGATGGTCTAAGGGAAACCTATTCATACTAACATAGTTTAGTTTTTTTTTTAAAGATTCCTTGTAATGAACATGAGAATATACTCCCTTTCCTTTATTTAAGGGATAACTTTAAGTTAATAATTTCCACGATTAGTTTCTTCCCCTTCATAAACTTAAGAGCCTAATTTAATTCACTTTATTTTAAGGATTGTACTATAAAGTGAAGCTTTCCAAGACTATGACCTTCCTCTTCTACTTTTAAACTTTAACGCACGGACATGGGCCAAATACCATTCAATTTAAAGTCTAGTGAATGGAAGCTAAATTACTTGCATTAGCTACAGGGAATTCACATTACTTAAACACATAGTTCCATATTACCTATGGAGGGGTTGGTGGCCATTTTATACAGTCTAAGCATGCAAATTTCAATGTGACTTAAACTCAGCCAACTAAGAGATCATCGACAGGCATATAAAGCAAAGTGTCAAATGAAACACATACTGATATAACAAACTATTTTGAACGATCAAGAGTATGGTAATACGATAAATGATGTTGTTCTGATTCCCATATACGATGTCATGGTTCCAACTCATGCAACGGCCACCAAGAGTGTTACAAGCCAATAAGGTGGAAGAAATTATTATAAGAATACTATACAGTGTTCCAGATGGTGGCCATTACATGCCAACTTTGAATCACACTAGCAGTATTTATGTTTAAGAAATTTCCTTTTGTTCCAAAGATTCATAGCACATCAACCTTGCGGTTTGAATGCAATCAAAGCTACATTTCCTTATGAAGGTGTCAACATCTGAAGGAGTGTACATACAAGCTCACAATAGACGTGATGGTGAGATGGTTGCTTTATAATGGTCAGCGTAGATGAAGTAAATATCCAGGTCGTTGTTGTCAAAAAATAATTCTTTGATACAGAACTTTGAAATGAATTATTTACTAGGCATGAACTTGGTTGAAGACGTCATTACAAACCACAACTTAACTGAATGATGAGAATAGAGCGACGGTGGTAGTCTATTAATAACAATTAGTAACGAACACTTATGAGTATATATTGCACAAAACCAACGACTACATGTTAATAACTATAAAGGACTAACTTTTAAATACCTATGGATAGTTGAATACACATGCAATATGGCAGGAGGTTTCCTATAATGTAGGCTATATGTCTTGACATGATGGTAAACCAAAGTAGCGGTGGAAGCTCAAGAGTCAGTGAATCACAACTAGCTAACCACAGTGCTCTCAATAATTGTCGATGGTAAGGGAGTCTCGCCTGGCCAATCTATGCATGCAAAGGAGTAAGAAGTAAAGCACAATATGTGATATAACATGCGTCCCACTCAACATATAAGCTTATATGCATCTAATATACATTTAACACCACCTCATAACAGACATTGAATACCAACCCATTTAATTGACAGCATTAAAAAAAACAAAGGCCGACTGCAAAAGTAAACACAACGAACAAGTCTGATAAAACTTAAGGCAGCGAACAATGCATGTCAATTTCACTGACAAAGATTACAATTCGATTTTATAGAGATTTATAAATATTGCTATTGTTTTCTTTTGAAATTTTATATTGCATATATTAATTTTTTGTGATGCTGTAAACATTCATGACAATTTCTTTCAAAAAATAAAAGCTTCTAAAATAAAAGAAATCATCTTCTAAACTTTTCCAATTTGCAATATAATAATAATTAAATATCTCTTTCAAATGAAAATTCACAAAGCAATAAAGAACCTATTCTACAAGATCTATTGATTCAAAATTTTGATGTCGAGCTTCCCTTCAATCTTCAATTGCCAATGCTTCCTCCAAAAGAATTGTCGCTTCCTAGAGAATAGAAAATACTCTAGAACCAAGAATACAACAAAACTAGTTTCCTAAAATTATAGAGAGCTTCCAAGATTAACAATTTCTTCAAACCTCAAAACAATTCTACCATTTCCAAAACTTCTCTCTTTTCTTTCTCGTGAAAACAACTTCTTTTTTTTCTCCCCATTTCAAAAAATATCTTTGGAAATCAATTTTAAGACAATTAGAAACCAAAACCTTCTAACTTCCACTTAACACAACAAATATCTTTTCTTTAACAACCAAAATATTTTCAAGATCTTTTCCCAATAACATGCATTTGAAATTAAAATAATTTATTTAATTCAAATCACATTTAAATCACTTATTAATTTTAATTCACATTTAATCTAATAATTAAAATTACCTTATAACATAAAGTAAATTAATTTATTTATTTATTATAAAGTTTTCACATTCATGATAAAAATTAATTAAGTAATTAATCAAAACATATAATTTAATCCTCACAATTAAACTTTCCATAATAATAAAATACCAAGACCAACATAGATAAAGAATACAACCAATACATGGACTAGTGACACACTATACTAGGGTAAAGGTTTAACTAGGTTTACAGTAGTACCCCTCCATTTTGCTTATGCTTTCTGACAATATGTCTTACTTTGATGGACCTTGATACTTTGTTTTGATGTATTTGATCACTAACAGTAGAGTGATGGTGGATTTATTTTATGATATGATGATACACTATTTGGTGGTGATTATTTTTACATGTTTTATATTAGCATAGATGTTTACTAGAGATGATATTGCTATATATGCTCATGGTAGATTAATTGATATTCATTTCGTTAGTTCATGTGACATTGTATTAGTGAAGAGAACGAAATTACATTACTCGCTTGCGAGTGCCCTGTGATTTCCACGATTTTCTCTTCACAATGTGTTTGAATCATGGATTATGTGTATACATGTACGATATATGTTTGAATGCAGGATTGTAGGTACATGACATCAACTCCACATGGTTTCATAGGTCTAAGCGTGTATAGGCTCAACAGTAATATTGATTGGGAAATAGTAATGAGGTTTTTCCTAGTCTAGCTACAAACCTAGTCACACTGTGTCGTCAGTTTATGTCTGATATATTTGGTTGTCACGTCTACATTTGCCTTGTTATTTGTTTATGCAAGGTTTATTTTGTCAAATTAATGTTAGATTAATGTTCTTAATGATTCAGTGGTTATTTAATTAATTTTAAATAATGTAGTTAAAAGCTTCTTATTTTATTTAATCAATTAAATTAGTTTATTTGGTAAAATAATTTATTCTTTGTGATTAAAATTATTTTATTAAATAAATTAATTAATTGATTAAATTTTCTCGATTGAATGAATAGATTAAATATAATTTAAATGCTTTTATGTGAATTGAAATTTTAAATTTGTATTAAAAAAATATTTGTGAGTTTGTTAGAAGATATTTTTGATTAGCCATGTGTGTGAGTAAAATTAAATGCAAAACTCTTGTTGAAAGATTATTCTTAGAGAAAATATTGCGATAACTGGGAAAGGCAAGAAGTCACTTCACGAAAAAGAAAAAAAAGAGGAAATCGTTGGATAATTATTTTTGGATTTTTGGTTAAAAATTTGGAAGAAGTTCTTGGAATTATTTTCTGGTTCAGTATTTTTGCATCTTTCTGAAAGTGGAAATTTTGGAAAGGGCTTTGGAAATTGTACTCAAAAGGTGAAGCTTTGCTCCAACTTCCAATTCTTCAAGCTTTAGAAAATAGGTTCCTTGTTAATTATTTATTTATTTGTTGATTTGAAATATTGTTTGTACAAAAATTCAATTTAGTAGAAGTTTTGTTAAATTTTTTAAATAGAAAGATTGCCTGAAGAAGAAAATATGATTGAAACCTCTATAGAAAATATATATATCTTGGATTCTTCTCAGTAGAAAAATTTGTTGAAAACATTTCTGTAGAAAACTTGTTACCTCTCTGTGTAAAATTATCGAAAAGATTTTATGTTTCTATAGAAAACTTTATAGTAAAATTAGAGAGCCTCAGAAAAGGTTATTGTTTAACAACATAAAATTTTTAAAAGAAAATAGAAGAAAATCTCAGTAGATTTGTAAATGAAATTTTCTGATTAATTTGAGGAAACAAAAACCTCTGTGATAAACTTTTCTAAATATTTCTTCTAGAAAATATTTTGAAATTTTGAATTGAAAATTAAACCTTTTGTTATGGAAATTAAAAATCTCTGACAAAATTGTTAAAATTGGTAAATCTCTCAGTTTCTTGTAGAAAACCCTCTGTGAAGATATTTTCTTGATTATAACAGTCTTATTGATTTATATATATATATATATATATATATATATATATATATACATACACATATGCACATATATATATATTGTGAAATTGCTCTATAGAATTTTTTTTAATAAGAGTAGAAAATGTTGTACGCGATTCATAAAAAAATTGCAATTTTTAGAATTTTTTTTTTTAAATTAGAGTTATGGGAGGCACAAGGGGGGCTACTCTCATGACCATTCCCCATAGGGGAGCCAACTGTGAGGGATTCTCCCAGCGGTGCCTTCACAAGCAGCACCGATGCTGCCTGAACAACCGTGCCCCATTAAGGGTTCGACTATGTGTGGCAACCGACCCTTCATCTTATTATAAGTTTTTATTGATTGTTTATTTTTGTTTTATTTTATTTTTATTTTTTATATATAATATATATATTATATATATATATTTAATATATATTATTTTTAATATAAAATATATATATAATGTGACACCCCTCTAATTTGTTATGTTTTTCTTGAAAACTCAAATACTTTGTAAGACTATGTTTTATGTTGTGGTTATTTTATCGTTGACAGTGGAGTGATGATAGATTATGTTGATGTGATGACACATTATATGCATGGTGATTGTGTTTAAATATTTTTTATGTTTGCATAGATGCTTAGTTGTAATGACATTGCTATATTTGTTTATGGTAGTTTAATTGATATATTATCTCGTCAGTTGATGTGACATTGTATTGGTGAAGAGAACAGTATTGCATCACTCGCTTGCGAGTTCCCTATGATTTCTATGATTCTCTCTTTATGGTGTGTATTAAATTATTATCTGTATACATGTGCGACATTTGCTTGTTTGTAGGATTGCAGGTACAGGACATTAGCTTCACCTGGTTTCACAGGTCTGAGTGTATCCTCTACTCAACAGTAATATTGAGAGATAATAACAGGCTACCTAGTCATACTTTTACTCTAGTATAGTGTTTCATCAGTTTGATTTTGGTCTTAGTCCTATCATTATTGTTATGGGTATTTTATTATTGTGCAAATTTAATTTAGTAGACTAAATGTATATTTAATTAAATGAATTATTATTGTGAAGGTTTTAGAATTAATTAATTAATTAATTAATTTAATTTGGTTATGTTGTTGATTAAATTTTATTATTAAAATAAATGGTAATTAAATAAATAAGAATATTTAAATTGATTGCAAATTAGTAAATTGTATTATTATATTTAAATGCATGTGAATGGAAAATATCTAAGTTGTTGAAAGAAAATATATTTTGTTGAAATAACTCTGAATTAGAAATTTGTTATCTAATTGTTAAAGATTCATTTTTGGAAGAGATTTTTTTTTGGAAAAGAAAAAAAAATTGTTTCACAGGAGTTTTTGGTGTGGGTTGTTGAAAATTGGTGAGGAAATTGTGGATCTCTCTCAAGATTTGTTTTAGAATTTTACTGTAGAATTCTTGGTTGTGTATTGTGTGTTTTTTAGGAAGAAGCAAATTCACTAGAGGAAGTTTTGGCTACATTGGCAATTCGAGGTTACAGAGAAGCTCGACAACAACAACAATTCTTAGGCAATAGTTCTTTTGGAATAGTCAACAATTATCAGGCAATAATTTTTCTGGAATAGGTAACAATTTCTTCTAAATAGTTTTCTTTATTATTTTTATGAATTTTATATTGAAAAGTTATTTTATTATTGTAATACAAATTAGAAATATTTAGGAAAAAAAAATTCAATACTGTAGAAATTCTTTTTTTTTTCTTTTAAAATATTGTTGTGAAAATTGAATCTCTGTAGAAGAACATATTTAGATCCTTTGTTTTAAATTGAGTATTTGAAATAGATTATATACATAACAAAATTATAGTGAAGTTATTGAACCTCTATTGAATTTAAATTGAAACTTAGAAATTTTTTCCTATGAAAATAGAATTTATTCTTCTATAGAAAATGGTAAATTACTGTTGAAGATTTAGATCCATATAGAGAATGAATTTTAACACAATAGAAAATTCAAAAGAGAACAATAGAGGAATTAGAAAACCTCTATAGGATTAGAAAATAAATCTTCTAACAAATTTGTAAAAATTGGAAACCCTCTCGTGAGAGTCACCAAATTAATTGGAAAAGAAATCTTCTAATAGATTTGTAAAAATTGGAAACCTTTGGTAATTTGTAAATCAAAATGGTCACTAAATTAATCATAACTCGCAATTTATAAACTAGGTAGGGCTGAATTTTTTATATGTTTTAGACAACTTGATTGTGCATCTTAGTAAAAATTTCAGAGAAACCCAAGTTCGAAAACAAAAATTATTAAAATCGCAACAGTACTATTTAAAAATTGTAAATTAATATATTTATTTATTTAAAAAATATATATTAGAAGAATTGTATGTAATTTTAGAATATTTAAATATAAATATATTTAAATATATTTTTAAATAGGTGTATGCACATGCACAATTAGATATTTTAAAATGAAGATTGGAAAAGAATAATTAAATTATGTAATTAAAAAATATATTTATTTATTTATTTGAAATGATTTTTATTTAAATGAATATTATGTTGTTAATTAATGCATGCAATACACAAGTAGGTGTTTTATAATAAATTGATTTTATTAAAAAGATTGAATATTTAATTAAGAAAATTGAGTTAAGTATTAAGAGCAGTTGTGATTTAGAAGTGGAATATTTAATTGTTCATTATTAGTTTATTAAATTGAAATAGTATTTTGAGATGATATATTTTAATATGCAAGAATTGATTATAATGGATTTAGGAAATTCGAATGATAGTATTTGTTATTTTCTTGAATTGTATTTTAAAGTATGTGTTTCTGTAATTGTGTACTAAGGGGAATGTATTTATCATTTTGTGAATTTAAGTCTTTCAGAGTTGTAATTGTGAAAGGGTTGTGGTAACTTTAGTTCACCCTTTGAATTTTTTGGTAGTGCACATGTTGGGTTTCAATTTTGGACATTCATAAGGATGTGTTACCTTTTGAGGTGTATTGGTTATTGTTGTTTTGTTTTTAGTGCACTGTCTACCCTTGGCATGTAGTTTGAGTTATGTGTTGTCAATAGGGGAGTGACTTTCAGCGAGGGTCAGGACACAAAGTGGTCCTAGGACAACTCGTATGGGAGTCAGTATAACAAGTGACAATTAAATAATCTATTAGCTTAACACATAACAAAATATTTAGCCTCACTCATTGGCTCAAGGGCTTGTATGAGACTTGAGATGAGTCAGGAAGGCCTGGAATGGCTAGATCATTATCTTGTATTTTCAAAAGATAATCGATTTCGCACTAATAGCATGTGGGGCCGAAATCGTGAGAGGTTACCAGGATAACACTAGAGGGGGGTCAGGACCTAGGAAGATCTCTTTTGGACAACCATTGCAACCTTTGTAATGACACTCCTATAACAACAGTCAGTTTATCTGTATTGTGTTTATTATTGATTCAGTGATTCTGGAAGCTATGTGACCATTGTACTCGTTACTTGTACTATGAGTATTTTGTATGTTGTCTATGTCTAGAGGTAGTAGGTTGTCTTGGTTACCTGTTACTATCTAATAACATGGGGGCTGGGCCTATAGGTACCAGATGGTTGGGTGGCATGCATCTTACACTGTTGAGTTTATCTTCCTGTTCGTGATGGCGGGATCTTTTTATTTGAGGAGCTCATGTGGTTCTCTGGAGTTCTCATTTTTCTTCATTGTAACTATGGATCTATATGTATAATTGTAATACCTCATTTGTATCGAGATGAACCTTTGTGATGTAATTGTAATAATATTTATGATCTATTCATTATTGAATTTAATGGTGTTGTATCTATGGAAATATGTTTAATACATTTCTATGTGTTAGATTTATCTTGAAATGGTTGAATGTTTTATTGTAAGTTGTATCTTGAGTTTAATATTCATATGCTATGGTTGGTTAAATTTTATAAGTAATAGTGTTCACATGTAGACACGTTGCATAGCCTAGAGGATGTATGTGGTTAGAGTAGGATACTTGCCTTGTTTTAACTTCTAATAAAAAAAATAGTTGTGCTTCTGCGGTGTGCATTGTCCTCTAGGTTGTGGGATGGGGTTTTACATATAGTATATATATTGTATATATATATAATATATATAAATAGATTTATAATTTATTTATATTTAAATAAATATTCAATTGTAATGATTTGAATTTGTATTTATTTAAATGTGTAATATTGTTGATTAGTGTATGAAAATCATGAATAGATATTTTTATAATGAAATGTATCGAGTAAAGAAATCAAAAAGTTTATTATAATGCATGAATGTGGAACAAGAGTTAATTATTAGTTTTAATTTTCATATTGATTCAAAAATGAGTTATATGTTAGTTGATTAATTTCATGCAATATATTATAGATTTGATTGGATTTATAAAATCGTAATGTTGGGTTCTTATTTTCCTAAATTGCTTTAAGTTGTTTTTACTCTTATTAGGAAAATTGGGGATTATAAGGGTTTATAAGTCTTTTAGATACCGTTTTCATGTAAGGGAGTTGTTTTATGATGGTTTGATATTTTGAATGAACTAGGGTAGTGCACATAGTTCTTATTCAGTTTAGACACCTGGTTCTATGAACGGGTTGTGATGTCTATTGTATTAAGTTGATATTTGATGATGGTTTGTGGGCTCCTTATCTACCCATAGTTAGTGGAATTAGTTTCCTTATGTTGTTATTAGGGGAGTGGCTCTTTACGAGGGGTGACACATAAAGTGGTGGCCGGGTAAATCATGTAGAGTTAGTTTAATCGGTGAAAACTAAATTAACACATTAGGTAGTCTAAAACCTTTAAGTAGATGAATTATGCCTCGCTCATGGACTCAGGGCTAGTTCAGACTTGGGGATGAGTCAAGAAGGCCTAGAATGGCAAGATTGATATCTTGTCATTATGAAATACAATCGATTCTACAATAGATTGCATGTGGGGTCGAGTTTCATAAGAGGTTACCAGGGTAACCCAAGATGGGGGCCAAAACCTAGGAAGATTCGCTTGGGTAACCTATGCGACAGTGTGATGACACTTCACCTATAATAACAATATCTTTGTGATCTTATTGTACTTGATCCTTCAGTTTTGGAAGCAATGTAACCATTATGTTAAGTTTGTACTTGTATAGTTTTGTCTATGGTTTTGCCTATGTCTAGGGTTTGTAGGTTATGTCCAGTTAACTTTTTTACTATCTTCTAACACGGGGGTGGGCCTATGGGTACCACTTGGTTGGGTGGAATGTGTACCTTACACCGTTGGGTCCCCTATTCTTGTTCGTAGCAATGAGTACTTCTTGATTAGAGAGCTCGTGTGTGGATATGTACTTTCTCATATTTCTCATTTGTATCAATGGATACCTTATTTATGTATCACTCCTCAATTGTAATTGGGGAGAACATTTGTAACATGTAATTGTACACTTTTGTATTGACCTACCTCATTTGGAAATGAGTATTGTAAATGTTATTATAAATGCAATGTAAGAATGGATCATATTTGTACTTATACCTTCAATGAGGTAATTTATTTGTTATTGAATGTATGTCTTTAATTTTATAAGAATTATTCACATGTTATGTTTAGTTACTTTTGTTATTTATGGGATTTGCATGTAGTGTAATGTCGCATATCTTAGGGAATGTTTGCATTTATGATGTTATGTTACAAGTAATATTACATTTTTTTTTTTTACAAAAAATAAAATTATTACACTTTCGTAGACTTTGCAACATTATTTTAGGTTATGTGGCAAGGCATTACAAATTGGTATCAGAGCAAAAGTTCTAACACTGGATGCTCTAGATAATTGTGAGCCCCTTAGGTTGTCCTAGATGTTAGACTATGTAATATTGTTTTCTGTTAGCTTTGTTTGTTTAGTATATGAGACTTGTTCTTGAATTTTGTCTAGGATCATGCTTAGACATCATGGTAGAGGATGTGGTTGAGGTCGAGGTGGAAGTTGTGGGTCGAGCCGCCAGGTTACTCCCCCTCAGAGCTATCACGAGAGTGAGCATGCTGAACAGTTGGGTCCTTAGTTGGAATAGACAAGTGGGGAACATATTCTGATTCATCCAGGGGTTGAGGGGGCACAGGTGCATCCCTTACTAGAAGAGGTACTTGCCAGACTTGGTTCGAGGTAGGAATTTGATCAGGAGGTGGTTAGGGAATGTGATAGATCTCCTAGGAGAATTGTTAATACTGCAGAGCAGAATGCCATAGTTTTAGGACATATGAGAGATTTTTTTAGGGAACACCCTCCTACATTTGATGGCACTAGTGGTGGTCTAGAAGCAAAGACCTGGTTATTAGACTTGGGAAGATGTTTTGCTATGCACCCATATGGTAGCAATACTTGAGCTAGATGTGCCATCATGCATCTTAGAGGTTTTGCCTCTACTTGGTGCTGTTTGGAGGAGCAGAAGCTCCATCTGGGGATTGGGTCAGTTTCTTGGGAAATGTTCTTAGAAATATTTAGAGCATATTTCCTATTTGAGCATTGGAGACAATGACGAGCTGATGAGTTTCACGATTTGCATCAGTTGGCTTTATTTGTTGAGCAGTATGAGTGCAGATTTTATGAGCTCAAATAATATGTTGGAATTGGAGATGATGAGGCGATGTTGGTACAAAATTTCATCAGGGGTTTGAATGCTTGTAATAGTGGAGGAGTTAGAGTCTTCGAACCACAGACTATGGAGGTTACTTTGGAGAAAGCATGTATTATGGAGGAGAATTTGACTATGGAATTGGATGGACATACAGGTGTTCAGATAGATAGTGCACCTATAGTAGGTTTTCGTCCATGAGGTGGTCAAATATAGACAGGAGGTTCCTCTTAGAACCAATAGACACCCACTAAGGGTGGACAACAACAACAACAACATAATCTATAGAAGAATAATAATTCACAGTCTTAGCAGGCTAATAGTTCTCAGTCAGGAAAGAACTAAACTAGTGGCACAATAAGCGCAATCGACAGGATCAACTAGCTCAGAGTGCACAGTCTATGGTTAGTAGAGGTAGCTTTTAGTAATCCAATGCACCTTCGGGTGGCAAAGGATTTGGTAGAGGTACTAGTTGTTATTCTTGTGGTTAGCAGGGACATATTGCTAGGCAATGCCCTATGAGAGGTTCATTAGGATTTGGGCAGCGACCGACAACTTTTGAGCCTACAGTTGGAGATGCAGGCCATTCACATATAGTTTATGCTGTGGTAAATAACTGCCAGATAGATCATCATAATACTATGGTTGAGACTTCAAGTTAGTTACAGGGTACTAATGTTACTATTCTTTTTTATTTTGGAGCTACTGATTCATTTATTTCACCTACTATTTTTGAGCAATGTGGTCTTGTGGCGATAAAGCAAGGTGGTAAGTGGTAGGTATAATTTTCCTCTAGGGTGAAGGTAGTGGTAGGGAACCTCATACACAATTGTGTACTAAGAATTGGTTCACTATCTACCTTAGTAGATCTTGATGTTACACTTCTTGGTTCGTATGATATTGTTTTAGGTATGGATTGGTTAGAATCCCATCATGCTATGATTGAATGTCGACTGAAGATAGTAAGTTGTATTAATTATTAAGGTGCTAAAGTTGAAATCATTGGTGTTCAGAAACCTATCTATGTGCAGATGATTTCCGCTATGCAATTAAAGAGATGTCTTCATCAGGGTTGTCAACTATTTGCAACAATAGTTAATGACTTGGAGGTAGGGGAGAGTTGAGAGATATCTCTTGATGATCACCATATCCTCAAGGAGTTTGTAGATGTATTTCCTAGTGATATACCTGGTATGCCACCGAAATGAGATATTGATTTTAGAGTTGACTTGGTTCTTGGAGTAGAGCCTCTATCTCGAGCCCCATATAGAATGACAACTCAAGAACTAGAAGAGCTTTGTATCTAGTTGGAGGAAATTTTGGCTAAGTTTTTTATTCATCTGAGTGTTTCTCCTTGGGGAGCACATGTCATCTTCATAAAGAAGAAGGATGGATCACTCAGATTGTGCATTGACTATTGTCAGTTGAAGAAAGTAACGATAAAGAATCGATATCCTTAAATAACCAAAATTGATGATCTTTTTGATTACATTAAGGGAGCTAATGTGTTCTCTAAGATTGATTTGAAATCAGGTTACCATCAGTTATGCATTGCAAAAGAAAAAATTCTTAAAATGTTAACATTCTGAACTCATTATGAGCACTACGAATTCACAGTAGTACCATTTGGGTTAACGAATGCACCATCAATTTTCATGAGTTTGATGAATGGTGTCTTTTTCACATACCTTGATCATTTTGTTCTTGTGTTTCTCAATGATATTTTGATCTATTTGAGAAATATGAAGGAGCATGAAGAGCATCTAAGACAAGTATTGTAGTGCTTGAGGGAGAATCAATTGTTAGCAAAATTGAAGAAGTGTGACTTCTTTTAGACTGAGATGAAATACCTTGGTCACATGATTTCTAGAAAGGGTATTGTTGTGGATCCTTTGAAGATACAATCCATTGTTGATTGGCCCATGCCTACCAATGTTGTTGAGGTTCGTAGTTTTATGGGTCTTCCTAGATACTATAGACAGTTTTTTTAGGGGTTTTCTAGGATAGGGCACCCCATTACTTCTCTTTAGAGGAAAGGGAAGAAATTTGTTTGGATAGATCAATGTCAGATGGCTTTTTAGAAACTTAAGGAAAAGCTAACTAGTGCACCTATATTAGCTATTCCTGATCTTGCTAAGGATTTTGTTGTTTGCACTGATGCGTCTTTGGAGGGTTTAGGAGTAGTATTGATGCAAGAAGGACATGTGATCGCTTATGAGTCTCGCAAACTTAACGATCATGAACTAAATTATCCCACTCATGATTTGGATCTTTCCATAGTTGTTCATTCATTGGTTCGATGGAGGCATTTCTTATTGGGTCACCATTTTGAACTTCATTGTGATCACTATAGTCTACAATATATTTTTATGCAACCTAATTTGAATGCTAGATAGAGACGGTGGATGGAGTTCTTATGTGAATATTATTTTGAGGTGAAATATGTTCATGGAAAAGAGAACGTAGTGGCTAACGCTCTCAGTCACTAATGACATGAGACTTTTGCTATTACTCTTGGAGTTGATTTGAGGAGCCAAATTTTAGAAACACTTCCTACAGATAGATTGTATCAGGAGGTGAAGACAAACATTGAATCAAGTAGACCCCTGGAGGGTAGATTCACGGGGTATACTCTTGAATTAGATGGTTTATTGTGACATTTAAGTCATATCTATGTACCACATTTAGAAGGTCTTTGCACATTGATTATGACTGAGGCACATTGAGCACCTTACTCAACTCATCCTGGTGTGAAGAAGATGCATGCGAATCTTCGAAGTTGTATTTTTGGCCCAATACGAAGTGTGATATCACTAATTTTGTTTCAAGATGTCTTGAATGCCATAGAGTTAAAGCTGAGCATCAACATCTCATAGGATTATTGCAGCCACATCTCATTCTTGAATGGAAATGGGATATTATATTGGTTGATTTCATTATTGGATTACCTATGTTGTCACATCAACATGATGCCATTATGGTTACTCTTGATAGATTGACTAAGGTAGCTTATTTTTCTCTAGTTCAATCAGCTTATAATGTTTCACCTGTAGCTAGGATATTCATGGAGGATATTGTTAGGTTGAATGGAATTCCTACGTCAGCCCTATGGACTTCATTACAACATGCTCTAGGTACACAGTTGAACTTTTGTTTAGCATATCATCTAGAGGCTAATGGTCAAACAGAGAGAGTCAATCAAATTCTTTAGGATATGCTTACAATGTATGTAATAGGCCAACAATCATGTTGGGAAGATTATTTGTACTTAGTGGAATTTTCCTACAATAATAGGTATCAAAGTTCCATAAGTATACCCCCTTTTCAAGTGTTACATGGATGTCCTTGTTGGACTCCATTGAGTTGGGGTCGACTTGAGGATAGAGTTTTACTTGGACTTGAGATGCTTTGAGACATGGAGCAACAGGTTGATCGCATTAGAGAACATCTGATAGTAGCACAGGATAGACAAAAGAAGAATGTCGATGCGCATAGAGTGGATCGCCAATTTTTAGTTGGTGATAGGGTATTTCTTTGAGTGTGACCACGAAAGAGTCCAATCCATTATGGAAAAGGCTCTAAGCTTGCACCTCGATTTGTTGGACCATTTGAGATTCTAGAGAGGATTGGTCCTATGGTGTATCGAGTCACCTTACCACTCAATTTGTCACATATTCATGATGTATTCCATGTGTCTGTTCTTAGACCTTATCATCCTAATATTTCACATGTACTTGATTGGAATGCGTTACAGGTAGAGGACGGGTAGTTGACTTTGGAGCCTGTGGTCATTCTTCAGCATTAGAGGCTCATTCTCATGGGTTGAGATGTTGACTAGGTGAGGATCCAATGGGATCTTAGTGATGAGGTATCAACTACTTAGGAGGATGCAACATGCATGAAGGAGCTTTATCCCTATTTTTTCATAGGATTTTAGGAGTAAGCCTGATCCTCGAGGGGAGGATGTAGTACCCCTCCGTTTTGTTTATGTTTTTTGATAGTATGTTTTTACTTTGATAGACCCTGATACTTTGTTTTGATGTATTTGATTGCTAACAATAGAGTGATGGTGGATTTATTTTATGATGTGATGATATACTATTTGGTGGTGATTATTTCTAACATGTTTTATGTTAGCATAGATGTTTACTTGAGATGATAAATTGCTATATATGATCATGGTAGATTAATTGATATTCATTTCATCAGTTTGATGTGATATTGTATTGGTGAGGAGAACAAAATCGCATCACTCGCTTGTGTGTGCCCTGTGATTTCTATGATTTTCTCTTCACGGTGTGTTTGAATAATGGATTATGTATATACATGTACGATATATGTTTGATTGTAGGATTGCATGTACATGACATCGACTCCACCTGGTTTCACAAGTCTGAGCGTGTCTAGGCTCAACGGTAATGTTGATTGGGAGATAGTAACGAGGTTTTTCCTAGTCTAGCCACAAACCTAGTCACAGTGTGTTGTCAGTTTATGTCTGGTATGTTTGGTTGTCACATCTACGTTTGCCTTGTTATTTGTTTATGCAAGGTTTCTTTTGTGAAATTAATGTTAGATTAATGTTCTTAATGATTCAGTGCTTATTTAATTAATTTTAAATAATGTAGTTAAAAGCTTCTTATTTTATTTAATTAATTAAATTAGTTTATTTGGTAAAATAATTTATTCTTTGTGATTAAAATTATTTTATTAAATAAATAAATTAATTGATTAAATTTTCTGGATTGAGTGAATAGATTAAATATAATTTAAATGCTTTTATGTGAATTGGAATTTTAAATTTGTATAAAGAAAATATCTGTGAGTTTGTTAGAAGATATTTTTGATTAGCCATGTGTGAGTAAAATTAAATGCAAAGATCTTGTTGAAAGATTATTCTCGAAGAGAATATTGTGATAATTAGGAAAGGCCAGAAATCACTTCACAGAAAAGAGAAAAAAGAGGAAATTGCTGGATAATTGTTTTTAGATTTTTGGTTAAAAATTTGGAAGAGGTTCTCGGGATTATTTTTTGGTTCAATATTTTTGTATCTTTCTGGAAGTGGAAATTTTGGAAAGGGCTTTGGAAATTGTACTCAAAAGACAAAACTTTGCTCCAACTTTCAATTCTTCAAGCTTTAGAAAAACAAGTTCCTTGTTAATTATTTATTTATTTGTTGATTTGAAAATATTACCTGTGCAAAAATTTAATTTAGTAGAAGTTTTGTTAAATTTGTTAAATAGAAAGATTGCTTGAAAAAAGAAAATATGATTGAAGCTTCTGTAGAATATATATATATATATATATATATATATATATATATATATCTTGAATTCTTCTTAGTAGAAAAATTTGTTGAAAACATTTCAATAGAAAATTGTTTCCTCTCCTGTAAAATTACCAAAAGATTTTATGTTTCAGTAGAAAATTTTACAAAAATTAGACAAAATTTCACAAAAGGTTATTGTTTTTAACAATAGAAATTTTTTAAAAGAAAATAGAACAAAATCTCAGATTTGTAAATGAAATTCTCCGATTAATTTGAGGAAACGAAACCTCTGTGATAAACTTTTCTAAATATTTCCTATAGAAAATATTTTGAGAATTTGGATTGAAAATGAAACCCTCTATTATGGAAATTGAAAATCTCTCACAAAATTGTTAAAATTGGCAAATCTCTCGATTTCCTATAGAAAACCCTCTGTGAAGATATTTTCCCGATTATAACATTCTTATTGATTAATATATATATATATATATATATATATATATATTGTGAAATTGCTCATAGAAATTTTTTTTAATAAGAGAGTAGAAAATGTCGTACGTGATTCATAAAAAATTTGCAAGTTTTAGAATTTTTTAAAAATTAGAGTTATGGGAGTGAGGGGGGGCTACCCCCATGACCGTTCCCATAGGGAAGCTTGACTATGAGGGTAGCACCAGCTGCACACAACCGGCCCACTAAGGGTTAAATTTGTGTGTGGTGACCCTCATCTTATTATATTTTTATTTTGTTTATTTTTTATTTTTACTTTTATCTATTATATATAAATATTATTTTTAATATATATATATATATATTATATATAGTATATATATATATAGATTTATAATTTTTTTATATTTAAATAAATATTCAATTATAATGATTTGAATGTGTATTTATTTAAATGTGTAATATTGTTGATTAGTGTATGAAAATCATGAATATATATTTTTATAATGAAATGTATCAAGTAAAGAAATCAAAAATTTCATTATAATGCATGAATGTGGAATTGGAGTTAATTATTAGTTTTAATTTTCATATTGATTGAAAAATGAATTATACTTTAGTTGATTAATTTCATGCAATATATTATAGATTTGATTGGATTTAGAAAATCCTAATGTTAGGTTCTTATTTTCCTGAATTGTTTTAAGTTGTTTTTACTCTTATTTGGAAAATTAGGGATTATACAGGTTTATAAGTCTTCCAGATACCGTTTTCTTGTAAGGGAGTTGTTTTTATGATGGTTCCATATTTTGAACGAACTAGGGTAGTGCACATAGTTCTTATTTAGTTTAGACACATGATTCTATAAATGGGGTGTAACGTCTATTGTATTAAGTTGATATTTGATGATGGTTTGTGGGAACTTTGTCTACCCATATTTAGTGGAATTAGTTTCCTTATGTTGTTATTAGGGGAGTGGATCTTTATGAGGGTCGACACACAAAGTGGTGGCTAGGTAACTCAAGTAGAGTTAGTTTAATCAGTGAAAACTAAATCAACACATTAGGTAGTTTAAAACCTTTAATTGGATTAATTATGCCTTGCTCATGGACTCAATCGCTAGTTCAGACTTGGGGATGAGTCAAGAAGGCCTAGAATGGAAAGATCAATATCTTGTTATTATGAAAGATAATCCATTCTGCAATAGATTGCATGCGGGGTTGGGTTTCGTAAGAGGTTACTAGGGTAACCCAAGATGGGGGTTGGAACCTATGAATATTTTCCTGGGTAACCTATGTAGCATTGTGATGACACTCCACCTATAATAACAGTATCTTTGTGAACTTATTGTACTTGATCCTTCAATTCTAGAAGCAATGTAATCATTATGTTAAGTTTGTACTTGTATAGTTTTGTCTATGGTTTTTCCTGTGTCTAGGGTTTGTTATAGGTTATGTCTAGGGAACCTTATTACTATCTTCTAGCATGGGGGGTGGGCCTATGGGTACCACTTGGTTGGGTGGAACATGCATCTTACACCATTGGGTCCCCAGTTCTTTTTCATAGCGACGTCTACTTCTTGATTGGAGAGCTCGTGTGTGGATATGTACTTTCTCATATTTCTCATTTGTATCAGTGGATACCTTATTTATGCATCACTCCTCAATTGTATTTGCGGAGAACTTTTGTAACATGTAATTGTACACTTTTGTATTGACCTACCTCATTTGGAAATGAGTATTGTAAATGTTATTATCAATGCAATGTAAGAATGGATCATATTTGCACTTATACCTTCAATGATGTAATTAATTCGTTATTGAATGTATGTCTTTAAGTTTATAAGAATTATTCACGTGCTATGTTTAGTTACTTTTGTTATTTATGGGATTTGCATGTAGTGCGATGTCATGTATCTTAGGGAATGTTTTCATTTATGATGTTATGTTACAAGTAATATTACATTTTTAAAATTAAAAAAAAAAATGTTACACTTTCATAGACTTTGTAACATTCTTTTAGGTTACGGGGCGGGGCATTACAATTAACCCGTTACTATCTCCCAATCAACATTATTGTTGGGTAGTGGACACGCTCAGACCTGTGAAACTAGGTGAAGTCGTTGTCCTGTACCTGCAAACCTACTAAAAAAGCAAATGTCGTACATATATCCAGATAATAAATCATACACACCATAAAGAGAGAATCATGGAAATCACAAGGCACTTGTAGGTGAGTGATGCAATACGGTCCCCTTCACCAATACAGTCACATCAAGACTGACGAAATTAAAACATCAATATCTCAAATAAAAACTATGCTAATTTGAAAGAATGTCATAAACAAATAATCAGTCACAACATCAACTCATCAAAATATCACCATGTCTGAATAACATCCAATAGTGTCATAAATTTTATCAAACAGTAACATAAGGTCAAGATAAAATCCAAGAAACTGTCCAAACAAGGCAAATGGAGGGGCATTATAGATTGTCACTTTGTATCTCTTTTAGAGTGTCATTTTATAGTTGTTTTACATTGTTGCATTTTATGGGTCAATGTCCTTCCTTTGTGATTAAATAAATAAAATAAAAAACATGGCTTCCAAAGATAAAATTATAATTATGTATATGTCTATATATTACCTATATATGCATCAACATGCATGTGTATCATGAATAATATAGATATACATATAAAATGCATATAGACATATATATCTACTATCCATAAATGCACTCTTCATGTATAGATATGCATGTAAACATGCATACGTATATGTGTATCTATCTATATATTTATGTATATGTCTATATCTACATCTATATATGTGTAAGCAATTGCACTATATTTAATAATACATACTATATACATACATACATACATATATATATATATACACACATACATACATACATACATATATAGTAAGGATCAATATCGTATTTTATTGTATAGCTATTCCTAGTATTCCAAATAATAGATAATATACACATCTCACAATATTTAAAGATCATAAATTATTTTCTAGTTGCATGATTAAATATGACTAAACAAGAGAAAAAAATTAACAAGGTGAATCATATATCTAATGCAAAAATTTCCCTATTCAACATTCACATTCCAAACAAAAATTAAAAATGATCGATCAATACATCACTGCAACACACACACACACACACATAGAAATGCTTGTGATCAACATCCTACACTATTCTATAGTTGCTCCCATTATACCAAAAGATAGATAATGAACACACCTCATGATGTTTAAAGATCATAGATTGTTTTCCAACTACATGATTAAATATGACTACTCAAGACATAAAATTTACAAGGTGAACCATACAACTTACCCAAATATTTTCCTATTCAATGTTCACATTCAAAAGGCAAATTGAAAATGATCAATCAACCTCTACAACACAAGAGATGCATAACCAAGATCTGCACCAACAAAAGTCATGTCTAATCATTGTCTTATGTTGTGAACAAACTGATTATGACCATTTTGTTTCCACATTGTCAATACAACAAGTTATGTCTCTTTTCTTGCTATGTGCTTTTACATTGAAAATTTCAATCAAACAATCACAATATTTTCTCTTGCCATTGATATGCCTACCTACACCTATTTTGATTTGTGCATTGTAGCTTCTCTATGTGTCAATGTGTGTGTGTATATATATATATATATACACAACCCCATCAAAAGCTAGTGATTTCACCCTCAACAAATAATCCGAGCAAATCACTAGAAAAGCCAAAAATGAAAGTTTAGAACATATAGGAACTTACAAATCTAGTTTTGTTGCCTCGAACATGGTAGATGTAATCATCTCAATAGACACAGATTACAACCTCACCACAGAAGATGGCCAACTGGATATGTATATATAGACACATATATAAATGTATATGTGTATACTTATATATAAATGTATATGCACATGCATATAAACAAACACACACACACACACACACACACACACACACACACATATGTATGTATACATACTTCTATATATACATAAATAATCTTTTACTTGACACATTCAAAGTTGAACAATATAATGCATTAATAGCAACCACACTTCAATCTGTTCACAACAAATGAAAATTAGATCAAAATATATGCAAAATGCAAAGCACATACATGTATATAAATACATATATATACATGTACATAAATATACAAACACTATTTCAAACAATGAAAAATGGCCATATCTTACAATGCTCAAATACCATAAATTGTTTGTCATCTACATCCAAAAATATGAGTAATTAAGACATTAAACTTACCCAAATACTAAATGACCAGTCAAGCTTTCCAAAATGAAAGATGTGTTGGATGTTGTGTGTATGGTTTGTCCTTGATGACCAAATCTCTTTCAGTTTGTTCTCATTGATGATCTGTCTCAGGATGGTTCTCCTTGCACATCACAGGTATTGGTCGTTTCTCTTTCAAGCTTACTCTTTTCAGAGTGAGAATGGCAGGGTCTCCCCGATCCACTTTGAAATGTCTGAGTTGCCTATCGGAGAGACATTTCAGATGTCATGACGATTGAATTTATCTTACAAGATGCTGTCGGAAAGACTTCTCTTTTGTTCAGCGATAGAAAGTGTTCTCAATCGGCATATGTTATACCGTCAGGATAAGGTCTTATTGATTTCCTTATGTCTCCCTGACCTGCTTCACAATAAGTATATCAACATGAGTTTGGCCGTCAGGCTGAGGTCATAGCAAAATCATATTGTCTCCTCGACTAGTGCAAGTGGAAGTCTATCGGCAAGAGTCTAAGGCTTCAGTGAAAGGTCTTAACGAAAAGGATTATGTCTCACCAACTAGTGCTTATGGAGATTCATCAGCAAGTGTTGAGCAATATCAGAATAAGTCTTGGCAAAGTTGTTTTGTCTTACCGAACATCACATGGAGGAGTTTTCTTTGGCCAAACATAATGTATTTGGTATATTGTCTCTCTGAAGATTTTATGTCTCATCGATCGTTGCATTGAATGTCTTATCGGCATAAGATTACTGCTTCAGCGAAATGTTACATCGAATGTACAATATCACACTGACCTTGTTGGATGGATACTTTTCAGTAAGAGCTTGTGATCTTTCAAGGGAGGTCTTAGCGACTTCATGTGAATGAAGTTTTTTTTTGATATGACTCAAACTTTCTACGAAAGGTCTCCCCGATATTGGTATGTGATAGTGACCCTCATAAGATAGAAGGGTGCATCGGCAAGAGAATCGTTATGTTACAGTGACATCACACAAGGGGTTTCTATCAAAGGCTCATCAGACCGTGAGAGATATTTTCTTCAGAATATGGTCTTAACGAATACCTTGTGTCTCACCAATAGAACAAAGATCTCCATCGGTGTGAGATTGATATTGTCTTGGTGATCTAGGGTGAGCTCGGGATATTTTTTCAAAACAAGGGGCAGTCTATATAGTGGCTCCCCAACTATGTATTGTCTTGGCGACTTGGAAATGACAAAATTCTTCGGCATAGGTATTGAATTGTCATGGTGACAATGTGTATCAAGTGACTCTCGGCAAAACATTATGAAGTCTACAAGAGGTCTCTTCGATATCGTTTAGTCATAGCGATAGTGAATGAAACTAAAGGAGATCTCGGTGAGAGACTTGCTCATGTCTCCGCGAAAGAAAAATATACTAAGGAATTCCATCAGCGTAGCATGATGCATTCATTATGTCTTCTCTCTGAATCTGATGTGTCACAGTGAAAGTGAATTGAACGGTTGGCGATTAAAGTTGCCTTTTGGCAGATTGTCACATCAATTGAAAAGAAAATCACTTAGGGAAAAATTTGTGATTATTCTCTCTGACCAAGTATGGAACCCTAGTCTAGTCACCATCATGAGAAAGCTTCATAAACTATTCTTCAC
>VDFB02256132.1:165198676-165403477 GCA_007258455.2 Sequoia sempervirens | reverse complement strand
TGATCTTGTAAACAAAGTGACAACTTTGACAACTTGAAAAATTTTCTCCAATATTGCTCTTCAATGGATCTTCAGCCTAAAGTACATAGATCTACAATAAAATAATAAAGAGAGGGAAAAATGTTGTGTTGTTAGTGGATAGGGGTTTTCCTTGGTCAAATCCTATTTTGGTAATCAAACCTTGAAATGAAATCAAATAGAAAGAAGGAATGATGAATGAACAAATATGCAATGTTGCAACTCACCAAACCCTTGTAACAAAGGCTGCAATCTTGTATGTAATGGATAGCATGAATGTGGATCTTGATTCTTGCTTGAATGTTGTAGATTTTGACTTGAATGCTTACTTGAATCATAAAACCCTACATCACAAATGTTAGCTCAAAAACAAACATGATGCATAATGACCTTGACATGATGCTTGATACTTGAATAATGCTCCAAAATTCTTAATAATCACTCTTGAATTCTCTTGTAAGTGCTCTTATGATAAATTGATGACTTGTAAGCTTGTTAGGTGAAAAATGACTGAAGTAACCTTGTATTAATAGTTGTTTATGCCAAATTTCTTGAAATTACAACACTACAAGCTGACATCAAATATAGGAGAATAAAATCCTACCAAGAATTTGAATTTAAATTATGTCTAAGCTAATTGGGACTCATATGCCAGTTGTGGCATATGAGTCCCATTAGGCTAAGCTTGGGACACATTTTTCAAGAAAGGCTTAGTTTAATGTGAAATCCATATTTAAGCCCCAAAACTTAGGTGGGACCCATACACCTAAGGTGGCGTATGAGTCCCACATCACTAAATCTGGGCCATACAATCCAAAATAATTAAATTATGATTGGTCATTTCATACGTGTCAAGATTATCTTTAGAAACATGCATTAATTAAGGCTCATGGATGCAAAATAGGAGCAAATAAGGCATAAAGAAGCCCAATTTTAGCAAGGAGGGCCCAAACAAGTGTGAAAATGTAGAGGGATACATTTTTCTACACTATAGAAGGTAAAGAGTTATTAAGGGTATGGTCCATACCTAGTGAACTAGTGTCAACACTAGGAGTGAAAGAGATAGATAACCCAAGATCTATGATGATTGTGTTATCGCAAGATGAAATGAGTCTCAAAATTTGTCTCACTATAGTATTAGAAATAGGATACCAAGTTGTAAAGCTCATGCAAGGGATAATCAATGAATGCAAGATAAATACAAAGAACAAAAAGTAAATGATATTCTTTAATGTCAATTCAAATGAAATTAAGCTAGATGCAATGAAATGAATGAAACAAAAATTCAGTAAACTAAAATAGAGATCTAACAATAGCAAATAAAAGCACAAAAGCAAGGTTTTAAATTCTAAAAAATGTAAATTCAGATCTAACATGGGAGTAAATTTCCCAAAGGGGCATATGAGTCCCAATAAGGGTTTTTTAGGGATTCAAATACTACAAAAGAGTCCACACAGAGTTCCTATAAAATAGGTAAAATAACCTATACTAGGACTAAATCGCCCAGAGGGGCGTATGAGTCCCAGATTAGGGTTTTTCCCTAATTTCAACAAATTCTAAGTGAATTTTAGTTTTTCTATTTTGGATGATTTCTAGAATAAGTGCAATTGTAAATTTCTAGGGAAATTCAATGATGCAAGATGCAAAAGTGCAAGCTATATGCATTATCACTAATGCAAGATTTATAAACCCTAGATACAATTTAACTAATGCAAGACCTAATGCAAAGTTAATGTAAGTTATATCTAGGACTATGATGTACTCGAAATCATAAATAATGTGTTCTAAAGGCTAGGTTCACAAAAATGAAATGAGGGGAATAGGGGCTCCACCTTCTAGGAAATGGAACACACGAAAATGTTTATGATCTTTCTCCTATTTCCTTCAAGTTTCATTCAAAGAAACCTTAGAGATCTCAATCTAGGGATCGAATTATGGAAAAATATTTTCAATAAGGTGTCCTAGAGGTGTGATTAAAGTCAATAAGGGGGTTCATCACAAAGAAAAGGCTTGGAAAGACAAATAATGAAAGTAACATGCAAAACCTAACTAAATGACCTAGAAAATGAACATAAATAAGAATAACAAACTGGAGATAAACAAATGTTCACTTGGAAAATAGAAGAGGCTTGAAAAAAGGTTTTTAATATTGAAATTATGACTTTTGAAACACATTGGGACTCATATTCCAGTAGGAACAATTTAGTCCTAGATTAGGGTTTTGGCCAAATCCAGAATCTGAAACTACTAAACCAAGATCTATAGAAAATGCTTCAAATCTACTATACTAGGACTAATATGCCACAAGTGATGATTTAGTCCTAGTATCAAGGTTGATTTGAAAATATGATATCCTCCAGTGATCTTCTATAGCTTCTCTCCCTTCCAATCTTTGAGTCTTAAACACTAAATTCTAACCTGTGGGTGACTTTGTATGATCTTGCAAGAGAGATGACAACTTTGACAAATTTGCAACTTTGACAACTTTTCTCCAATCTTGCTCTTCAATGAGTCTTCAACCTAAATGTGTAAATCACACATCAATTAGAGGGATTTTTTTTTTTTCGTAGATAGGATTTTCCTTGGTCAAACACCATTTTTGGAATCAAACCTTAAAATAAAATGAAATAGAATGGAGGAATGATGAATGAACAAAATGCTATGTTGCAACTCACCAAACTCTTGTAATAAAGGTTGCAATCTTGTATTGCTAAAAAGTGACCATTTCACATGCAAAATGTAGTGTATGAAAATGTATCCCTTTACATTTTCACACTTTTTTGGGCCCTCCTTGCTAAAATTAGGCTTCTTTATGCATTATTTTATCCTATTTTCCATCCAAAAGACTTATTTAATGCATCTTTTTGAGGATAATCTAGACACATATCAAATAACCAATCATAATTTAATGATTTTGGATTGTATGGCCTAGATTTAGTGATCTAGGACTCATACGCCACCTTGGGAATATGGGTCCCACCTAAGTTTCGAGGCCTAGTCATGAATTTAGCATAAAACCTAGCATTTCTTGGAATTTGTGTCCTAAGCTTAACCTACTGGGACTCATATTCCCTAACTAGTATATGAGTCCCACTTATCTTGGACCCATTTTAAATTCAAATTCTTGGTCAAATTTTATTCTCCTAGATTTGATGTCGGCTTGTAGTGTTGTAATTTCAAGAAATTTAGCATAAACAAGTAAAAATACAAGGTTATTTCACATATTTTCTCCTAGCAATTTTCATGAGCAAGTGTGATCTAAGCATTAAAACATTTTAGAAATTCAAGAGCATTCAAGATTTGATCATCAAGAATTTTGAAGCATCATTCAAGATTCAAGAATCATGTCAAAGTCATCATGCATCATGTTTTTTTTTGAGCTAACATTTTTGATGTTGGATCTTATGGTTCAAGCAAGCATACAAGTCAAGATCCATAACATAAAATCAATATTTAATATCTACATTCATGCTATCCATCTCGTCCCATTCGTATAAATATTTGGTAGATCCCACAGGTGGTGTCTATCAAACATCATTGATATGTGTCATATTCGCACAATTTTTCTACGAAGGAAGGGTAGATCGGCCGTGGGCAATGAAATGATGCCACACGTCCCTTTAGCACAAGCTTCTTCAGAGAAGGATTGAAGCAAACAAAGGGTTGTGATATGCTACCACATGTTCTAACTACCTATCCAAAGAGGCGACACTTGTTTGCATGAGACTTTGCTAGGATAACTATCATCATTTGCAGAGGATGCACCTAAATGAAGGGCAACCAAATGTTGTGTCTCAAATATTTTTTATTACAATAGCCAAGGGAAATCATTGCCTCAACATCATTGCTTAGGATTATGAATCTTGTCAATTGTTTCTTTTCAAGCAGTGGAAGGCTTGCTATAAATATTTCTCTTTGCTTCTGAAGAAGGGTTCCAAAAAAGTTCAAGAAGTTGGAGGTTTCGAGTTTGAAGATTACTTGCTACATGTTTTTCAAGCTTCACTAGTTTTAGAATTATAGGATTTTTGGAGAGACCAGGCCTTTTATTGTTTAGATTATTGGAATAACTCATAGATTGTGACATTGCTCAGCCTCTCTATTTCTTATGCTATTGATAAAAAATTTATTATGTCATTATTGTTTGAATGGTTTATTTCTCATACTTCTATAATTTGAATGCACATTTGTTGGTTTCAATCATGTATTTTGACTCTTCTTTTTAGTAAATAGGTATGATTATTATTTTATGTCATTGAATGAGTTGTTCATGCTACAATCCTTAATTTATGTTATTCTAAGACATGGTAAATTTCTAATCAGGCCCTTAGATCATATCCAAAAGATAGGTTTATCATGCCTCGCATTGCCTTAAATTCTTTATTTTTATATCTGCTTCCCTTTCCCATTCTAAAAACCCAATTACAGAAGAAGCCGACTTCTTTAAAAATCTAAAGGTCACTCAATTTAGCACAATAGGTCCCCCATAAATTGAGTTTCCCACAAAGGGCTGTTACTAATTTCAAGAAGGGTGTATGAGCCATCGGCTTGTTACTAGGTACCAAATAGTAAATAATCCTGGTTTATTAATACCACCATTAGGGACAATACAACCTGTGACCCAATTAGTGAACGTTCCGCTCCCTCCTCCTTTTTCACTAGCCATGTTGCCTGCCGCTAACAAAAATTATGTGGCATGGGATGTCAGAAGCCCTCTTGTTGCACCAGTAGCACTTGTCATTTGGGTTGCTATTTTGGTTTCTTCCCTAAAGGCTATACCTAAATTCATGAGAGATGGCTCAATAACGCCATTCAAACATTTGCAAGATGTTGTAAACGTATGTCTGGTACATGGGGTCACAACCCAAAATGTGGCGTTAAGGCTACTTGCCACCTCTTTTAGGGGCAAGGTACTGGATTGCTACTGTGGATTGCAAGAAAACACTATTAGTACCTAGGATAGCTTAGGGAGCCTTTCTATCAAAGATTCTCAAATGAAGGAGACTAATCATCATTATATTATCAGCTCTCAATCATAAAGTGGGCCTCACACAAAGCCATGGCTAACTTCAATGCTTGGTTCCATACAAGCTGGCAAAGGATTCAAGTTGATATCTTCCCACCACCTAATCTAGCATTCATGTTCTACTTGAAGTCTATCAATCTCAACATTTCAATGATGATCCAATCTCTTGGTGAAACCATGCTACCAAGTGCATATAGCATCGCTGTCAAGGTGGAGAAAAATTTGATAAACTCTAGGAAATTGCTGCCTCAGCCCATCATTCCTATATTCCCTGAGATATCAGTTGTTACTCAGGAGATGCCTTCAACCAATGCACCGACTCCTCCTCAATCCATGTACACATATCCAAGTGTGCCACAAAATGTTGCCTCTACATCTAGCTCTTCAAAGTAGGAGATGAGTGAGTTCAAGGAAATGTTGTGGACTATTTTCAATGAGATAACCATTATCAAGTGCAATCAGGTCATACCTCTAAAGCCTACCTACCAGAATTATCAAGGAGGAAGGCCTTGTTACCAACAAAACCAAATCCAAGGAGGTGCTTGCACAAATCCATAGGCACAAACAACAAATCAAATAGTACCGGTACCCACTCTGCTACAAAGTGCTAACTTAAGCTCGAGCAGAGAGTTGACCACAGGACAAAAAAATTTATCAAATGACACCAATCCCTAGTGCTTCCCTTGTAGAAATTCACATATGCCCTAAAATTTTCCATGTGGCAACCTACAACAAAAAGTGGTGGAGCAGTGCAGCCAAGCCACAATGACAAACCCAAAAGCTATGTGTATACTTCTTCGCAAATGGACAATGTGGTGCTCACCACACAAATGCAAGGGATGTCATTAGAGCAAGAAGTGTACATCACTCCCAACCACACACTCTTCTCATGGATGGAAGAAGAAGCAGTGTTTTCCAATGACACATCTACATCTAAAACACCACAGGTACAATTCGACTACAACACTCACTCAAAGAGGAGATTTACGAGCAAACCAGTTGTCCTACAACTAGTCAGTTTGCAACCTAATAGTGCTTCTGACCAAATTCCTAGTACCTCCGTAGCACTACTGAAATATTAGCCACAAAGGGAATTTTTTATAACAAGAGCAAAGGAGTAGAAACCTTCAAATCCACCACCATTTAATGTGGTGGAACAATTGAAGAAATCATCCACTAATGTCTCTATGGGATATTCTATCCATCCCAGAATAGAAGATGCTACTACAGAAGGCTCTTCGGGAAGATGTGAGCACAACACCAACGGAGCAGTTTCCCAAAGCAAGGGCTCTTGATCAACCATCTTCTACCAAAGTTCTTACAAATAACACAGCAGAAGCCCCGACTGAAGTAAGAGATAAGTCGAAGCCTGAACCCTTCTTAAATCTCATTATAGGGGAGAAATTATTACACAATTCCATGATTGATTATGTCGCTAGCACCATAGTTATGCCTAAACAAATAGCTAAAGGTTTAGGACACAACTATGAACCCTTAAAAATAGGAGTGATGCAGCTTGATGGAAACAGAGTCAAAACTGTAGGTGTCATTAATGCACTTCCCTTTACCCTATTCTCTTTCCCTAGTATCATAGTACCACAAGACACTATGATCATAGATGTTCCTCCCATGTTCGGCCTCTGTTTATCTTGAGTGTTTACTTCAAAAGTGGGTAGATATCTATCCCTAGATTGGTCACATTTGATCCTTAGAACAAAGCATGGTGCAAAGATGAAGATAGAATCTAAAGATTCACATTCAGAACATGTATATGATGAAGCCATGATCAATTTTGAAGCTGTGCATACCTTTATCACCAAGCAATAAATGTATTGTGTTGAGGTACTAGAAGATGAAAAAGTGACTAGAGACTAGAATGATCAAGAAGATGTTCTCTTGAGCGAACATATAGATACCGACCCTCAGAAACTACCATGCTATTGGGCTGGGTACCTATGTCATCTACGATGAAGATCAAGTGCACCCTAAGGTTGTCAAAGAATCTGAAGGCAATCAAGCCTTATAATTGTGGACATTGCACTTTGACGAAGCAAGATGAAATAATGGTGCAGAAGCTAGGATATGTTTAATGTCCCCAAAAAATGAAAAGACACTGAGGTCTTTCTGCTTCTAGTTCAACTACTCAAATAATGAAGCTGAATATGAAGGACTAGTGCATGGTATTAGCCTTGCAGAATGGATGGGCATAAAGCAACTAATTGTGTTCGAAGATTTTGAACTAGTAGTCAATCAAGTCTAAGGAATTTCTACAGCCAAGAATATATGCATGAGATCCTATAGACATTGAGTTTGGGACCTGATTGAGGGATTTGAAGCCTTGAACATTTAGATGGTGCCCCAGGAACATAATATATATGTGGATCGCATGGCATCAATCAGATCTCAATTTGATCCTACCTTCGATCTCATTCACAACTAACACTTTGTACAAGTAATAGTATGACTGGCGATTCCAAACAACGACCAAAGTTGGAAAGTGTTTGACAGTGATGAACACATTGCCTTGTTCATCTAGCAGTCAGAAGAACTTTTTGACCAGCTCCAACCAAAGATCATTGAAGCCTATGAAGGACATATCATCTAGTTGAAATCCAACAAGCTTCTAAAAGGATTGGTCACTCTCAAAAACCTTTTCGATTGTGACAATACAAGAAATGGCAAACGAAGGTTTGTAACAGAAAAAGGTGACTATGCAGACCTTCAAGTTAGAGATGGGAGAAAGCTTGAAGTCGAGAAGGAAGTCTCACATCGTGATAAAGAAAGGCTTATCGACTTTTTTGATAAATACAAAGGAGTGGAGGCCTGGTCATACGACAACCTCAGCAGATATGATCCTGATATCATTCAACACACAATAGAGTTAGTAGAAGGTGCAAAGCCTATCCCCAAAAAATAAAGGCCATTCAATCCCAAGATTGAAGCGCTAATGGCACAAGAATTAACAAAGCTAATCTAGTCATGGATTATCTTCTCAATCAAGCATAGTACGTGGGTATCCAATTTGGACCTGGTCCAAAAGAAAAATGGAGATATTCACCTATGTGTGGACTTTCAAAACCTAAATAGAGCATCCCTAAAAGATCATTACCCTCTACCCTCAATGGAGTAAATCCTACAAATAGTGGAAGGCTCAAAGATGTTTTCCCTATTAGATGGATTCTCCGATTACAATCATATCTAGGTCAAAGAGGAGGATCAACACAAGACAACATTCACTACCAAGTGGGGAATGTTCACATACACTAAGATGTCATTTGGCCTCTTAAATGCAAGAGCTACCTTCTAGTGGGCAATGGATATCACTTTTAGCGAACTAATAAACAAGATTATCCTAATCTATTTGGATTATTTGAAGGTGTTCTCCAAGTCCAAGGATGATCATTTTGATCATCTTGAGATGTGTTCAAGAAATTCCAAGAGCTTGAGATATCCTTGAGATGTGGCTAATTTATGACAGGGTGAGGTCGTTGAATGAGAATGTCCTTAGAATCAGATGAGGATGATAGGGATAATGAAAGTGGTTAGGTGGATGATGACTCACCCCTTATTCTAGTCCTCCTTGACCTAGTAGGAGCTGGAAATTCTTGAAATTACTCTTCTCCTAGAGTAGATCTAGTTATTCTTTTGAATCTTTCAGGAGAGATGGCATATAGAAATCGATCTAGCTTAGCTTATTCAGGCCCTCCTTCTAGCACCAATCTGTTGATGGTGTTTTCTACACAGCAACAACTCAGACAAAATGTGATATTCTATCTCTCTTGAAAGGTAAATCTCTATTAGCAAGACTCAACAGATAACCCCAATGTCTCTAATGTCATGTCTTGACAATGCATACAAAACTCAGTGATAAATGTGAAAATGTTGGTAATCACAAAGGGACCTTACTACAAGAAAATACTGAATCTTTAATTTATCAGATCTGGCAATATAATAATACTCCAATCCTAAATCTGACCAAAATGATAAAATAAATGACAAAAGATAAGGGTATAGGAGATATCCCTAAGATTAAGACTACTCCTAAGATTAACAATGCAAATGATGAAATACTTGAAATGCACCAATCCCTCATAAACTAATTCTTGCTTGACCCAGATGTATTTTCAATCTCACAAAAATAGTACAATCTTCTATGGTATTAAAAGATTTTTCAAAACATGAACATTCATCCAAGACAACCCTATGGTAGTTGAAATGAATAAACCTTCACAATTGAACTAAGCACAATAGATATATGGTCTAGGCTAACTTTACAAAGCAACTAATAGTCATCTAGCTACAAAAAGTATAGACCAGGGATCACTACAAACACTTCAAGCATCAAACAATAAACACCATTGAATCATGTCTAATTCTAAATCTAGCATATATCTAATACTTCTGAAGAAAACTAAAAGATATAACAACAAGAACCATGCAAATTATTGACAGAAGAGAATTCACCAAAATCAAAATGTCTTCAATTGTATTGAATCACCCAATAATGGCAACAATTCCAGTGTTCTGTGTTACAACACTTGCTCAAAATGAACTAACTTCTAACTCTTGCTCTACTGCTTAATTCACTCCAATATCCAAAACTATCTATCTAGCCCTTACAAATGAGGAAGAATGCCATTTTAATAGAAGCCTCCCAAGGCATGTCGACCTAATTAGAATTTACAATAATAATAAATGGCCATAAAACAAGTCAGCCAAGAGGAATTCAAAATAAGATAGAACATGCATTAAATGCATGAATTCCATCCAAGTCAGCCTGGGATCTCCAATATAGTTTGGACCGATGCATGCAAAATAATAGGGAAGCACCAATTCTGATGTAGCCTTGCATTAACTCCCTTCCACTTTGTCTTTATTTCGCTCCACCCTATGGAATTAATCTTGCTCTCTGGGATCTTACTCTTGATGTCCATCTTGATCCTTTCTGCTTTAGACGATCCACCATTCTACCCTTGGTTCCACTTGCCATTGCCTTGCTTGACTCAGCCTACACTTAACAAAGAAGACACAGTAAAGATCACATGAAAGCCAAGTTAAATCAATCATAAACCACATAATCATCATCAAAATGAGTCCCAAATCAGCAAGGTGTCATTTATTCTCATAAAAATTGATCATCTTAAAGTCTGGGTTTTCAGTCCCTCCACATAATCTAGGCTAGGGAGGAATTTCAGAGAATTCCCAGCCAGGCTGATTCTAGCGGCATAATCATGAAAAACACCCATTAGTCACTTAATCAATTATCATTAACCAAGAAGTAGCATGAAACATCTTAAAATAGCTAACATTAATCATAGAATGCACAATCATTCATTAATAAACCATGCTTATCTCAAAATCCTTCATTTTCAGCAAAGTTTCGAGGAATTCCGCTCGAGATGGAATTATGCAAAATGAAAGATAGTCAGTAAATTCCAAAAAAATGACAGAAAAAAAGGATTTTCAGAAAAAAATTTAAAGAACAGAAATCCGCGGGGAAGATGAAACTTCGGGAAACTGCATTTTTCAAAAAATATGGAGAAAATGAAATGTCGAGGAATTTTGGCAAAAGAGGAATTCGACGAAGAACCTGAAACACTGAATACTATCATTTTCTCATGACTTCACTCAAATTGATCGAATGATCACAAATTTGAGGACCTTGGTCATGGAACTAGTTTGATTTGAACCTCCCATAGATCATCCTTGGATTCGAGGCTCATCCTAAAACAAATTAAAAGGAAATGGTGATTCCCTAGGCACAAAACCCTAAATTTCAACCACTAATGCACAGAGCAAGCTTGGTGTTTAGGTTAACTCAACCGCTAGGCTTCACAAAGGTTCAATATGACCCACAAATAAGCTACCTGATGATGCAAATTAAAGAATGAGCTTAGAACTTACTAGGGACACCATAAATCAGATAATATCAAGCAACCCTATCCTTAGACGCTCAAATATACAAAACTTTGAATTCCAAGAATGCCCAAGATGGAAAGAATCACTCACATTCAATAATCAAAAGTAGGGTAATGAACACATACCATTAATAAGTCAATTCCAGCAAACACAAACCACAATATTGAATGCCCGAGTAAGAAACATTAATGATAATGCCTAGGGAGTCATAATCAAATTCAACAATTCACAAATTTAGCACACCAAAGCTAGCCAAGCACCTCAGGATTGAGTACTTCAACTCAATAGGATGCAAATGATAAAGAAAAATGGCATAAAGTTCCCCAAAAATCACTTAAATACCATCTTCAAAAATTGTACAAATGGCATTAGTTCAATCAACAAGACATCCAGACAAAACTCGAAAACTCAACAAGATGACAGATATTCAAAGAAATCCGATCAGCATGGAATTTTGTGAAGGTCAGGAATTCTTGAACCATAGGATAAAGAAAATAGGACTAGACTTAGAGAGGATCATGGAATTCCACAAGGATCAAATTTTCCCGACAGCAGTGAAAAACCCGAGATAAGCTTGAAACTTAAGATTTTTAATGAATACCCTAAAGGGATCACCAAAAAAAGAAAGATAAACACTTAAGCTCATTCCAAGGCAAGGTAAATCCTTAAAATAAAAGGGCCAAAACACCAAGAACGAAAGTAAAAGAGGGTCCCTTCTTTCAACGGGTGTGTGTGAGAAAATTGCACAACACTAGTCCTAACGAACGAGTCAAAGTCTAGAGGTTGTTGGCTAGCAGATAGAGTAAGATATATTTATACAGGAAAATATCTACTGAGCCTTCCTTGTCAGAATAGGATGTAGGATTTGAGAAATACAAATCCACAGAACCCAAAGAACACCTGCATGCAAGAAACTTGTCACAGAGAAAGAGAGAGAACAAAACAAGGGTTTTGGCTCTTACAATGTGCAAAATGTATTATTAGAGAAAAAATGAATCAAGAGAGTAGAATACAATAGATCAATCCTTATAAAAGGAGATCTAAACCGAATGGAAACCCTAACCCTAAAGGTGAGTGTATTTAATAATTAATGTTAATTATTAAATGACTAATATATGTGCATAAAGTGAAGTCTTAAGAGGAGAGTAAAGTTAATTAATTACTTTACTCTAACACCCCCCCTTAAGGTGAGATACAATGCAGCTACAAACAATGTAGAAGAAAGCAAAGGAACAACAATGCATGAAAGTAAAATTGGGTCCCAGCAACTAGGCTTGATCAGGTACCCAAATACAACCAAATCTCTGTAAAGCGGAGAAAAGGAGAAAACCCAGTGGGAAAAAACTCCTCTCCAAAAAGAGATGAACAAGAGTGAAAGAAGAAGAGAGATAGAAGGAGGACTCAACATAACCCCCCAAAACTACTTCTATCACACAAGTACAAAATATGTTCCCCCATAGAAGAGAGAAGAGGCTCCAAAACCCCCCCAAAATGAGAGAACCCCTATGCCAATGATCAAAACAATGTGTCTCCTCAGAGGAAGAAACAGATCCAACGGTCGAGGAAGAGGAAATCCTGAGATGTGAGGTGAAAATGGAAGTCCTGGATGATGCTCACTGAAGAATGGAACTGCAGTATGAGTGTCTAAATAACAGGATGGTGAATCAAACAACTCAAGATGATCCTGAAATGGAATCTCCAATGAAGATGGGATAACATGTGTGCTGAAACTGTCATCTATGAGGAAAGGAATATCCTCTTATATGGCCTCAACAACTACACTTGATGGCTCGATGAGAGGAGCAACAATGTCAGTCATAGCTGAAGAGGAATCTTGCTGAACAAATGTGATCTCAATAGGAGGTAGAGGTGTAGAAGTCTCAACACTAGTCTCATGAACAAATGGAAGAACACATAAGTTCAAGTGACCAAACTTCACCTCAGATACTGCATGCTCTCTTGTAGAAAGAGAGGAAAACTCAGACAGTTGATCACTCTTACCGGTTGTATTCATTCACACACTTTGGGAATCAAGAGAGTAGAATACAAGAGATCAATCCTTATAAAAGGAGATCTAAACTGAAAGGAAACCCTAACCCTAAAGGTGAGTGCATTTAATAATTAATATTAATTATTAAATGACTAATATATGTGCATAAAGTGAAGTTTTAAGAGGAGAGTAAAGTTAATTAATTACTTTACTCTAACAGAGGAGATTCTACCAGCTGCAAATAGTAGATTCACGTTCATTGAAGGGAGGGTTAGTTCTCCACTCCATGAAGGTGGCTGTGAGACTGTCAAGACCCTCATAATAGACTTCTAAAGTTGTGGCTTTGTCAACAACACAAGGACCCTGCAATCGGGTATGGGCATGATGAAACCTATTGTTAAAGGAGGATATGGGCTCATGAACTTCTCTCTTAAAATTGGTGAACTCAAGATAAAGCTCATTGGGACTAATGGGGATCCTAAATTTCTGCAGAAATGCATTCTCCAATTTAGTCCAATTCTGAATAGACCCAGCAGGAAGAATATTGTACCAATAGAATGCATCTTCTCCCAGGGAATAAGGAAAGATCCTACACACTACATCTTCATGATTAATTCATCTATCCATAAGGAAAGTCTGAAAGATTCTAACGTATTCCTCAGTAGTTCTATTGGGGTCATTAACATGGAACTTAGAACAAAAGTGTCCTGGGTTCTTGGGCATAACATTGTAGTTGTTGAAGGTCAAATGAGATGGATTGTTGGAAAGGAAATCCATTGGTGATAGTGGGGGTGGTAATGGATGAATTACGACAAGGTGAGGTCGTTGAATGAGAATGTCCTCAAAATCAGATGAGGATGGATTCGATGAAAATGAGGATGATGGGGATAATGAAAGTGGCCGGGTGGATGATGACTCGCCCCTTATTCTGGTCCTCCTTGACCTGGTAGGAGGTTGAAATTCCTTAACTTCCTCTTCTCTTGGAGTAGATCTAGTTCTTATTCTGAATCTTTCAGGAGAGATGGTAGACAAAAATCGATCTAGCTTAACTTATTTAGGCCCTCTTTCTAGCGCCAATCTGTTGATGGTGTTTTCTACACAACAACAACTTAGAAAGAATGTGATATTCTATCTCTCTTGAAAGGTAAATCTCTATCAGCAAGCTTCAAGAGATAACCCCAAGGTCTCTAATTTCAGGTCTTCACAATGCATAAACAACTCAGTGATAAATGTGAAAATGTTGGTAATCACAAAGGGACCTTACTACATGAAAATACTGAATCTTTAATTTCTCAGATATGGCAATATAATGATACTCCAATCCTAAATCTGACTAAAATGATAAAATAAATGACAAAAGATAAGGGTTTAAGAGAGATCCCTAAGATTAAGACTACTCCTAAGATTAACAATGCAAATGATGAAATACTTGAAATGGACCAATCCCTCATAAACTAATTCCTGCTTGACCTAGATGAATCTGCAATCTCATAGAAATAGTGCAGTCTTCTACCGTATTTAAATATTTTTCAGATCATGAACATTCATCCAAGACAACCTTATGGCAATTAAAATGAATAAACCTTCACAATTGAACTAAGCACAATAGATATATGGTCTAGGATAACTTTGCAAAGCAACTAACAGTCAGCTAGCTACAAAAAGTATGGACTAGGGATCACTACAAACACTTCAAGCATCAAACCATAAACACCATTGAATCATGTCTAATTCTAAATCTAGCATATATCTAATACTTCTCAGGAAATCTCAATGATAGAATAGCAAGAACCATGCAGGATAATCGACACAAGAGATTTCACCAAAAGCACAATGTCTTCAATTGTATTGAATCACCCAATAATAGCAACAATTCCAGTGTTCTTTGTTACAACACTTGCTGAAAATGAACTAACTTCTAACTCTTGCTCTACTAGTTAATTCACTCCAATATCCAAAACTATCTATCTAGCCCTTACAAATGAGGAAGAATGCCATATTAATAGAAGCCTCCCAAGGCATGTCGGCCTAATTGGAATTTGCAATAATATTAAATAGCCATAAAACAAGTTGGCCAAGATGAATTCAAAATAAGATAGAACATGCATTAAATGCATGAACTCCATGTAGGTCATCCTGGGATCTCCAATATAGTTCAAACCAATGCATGCAAAATAATAGGGAAGCAAAAATTCTGATTTAGGCTTGCATTAACTGCCTTCTCCTTTGTCTTTATTTCACTCCACCCTATGGAAATAATCTTGCTCTTCGGGATCTTACTCTTGATGTCCATCTTGATCCTTTCTACTTCATACATAGAAGACCCTTCTATACTCATATCCACCATTCTACCCTTGGTCCCACTTGCCACTTCCTTGCTTGATTCAGCCTACACTTAACAAAGAAGCCATAGTAAAGATCACATAAAATCCAAGTTAAATCAATCATAAATAAAATAACCATCATCAAAATGAGTCCCAAATAAGCAAGGTGTCATTGATTCTCATAAAAATTGATCATCTTAAAGTCTGGGTTTTTAGTCCCTCCGCAGAATCTAGGCTAGGGAGGAATTTCAGAGAATTCCAAGCCAGGAAGATTCTAGTGGCATAATCATGAAAAGTACCCATTAGTCACTTAATCAATTATCGTTAACCAAGAAGCAGCGTGAAACATCTTAAAATAGCTAACATTAATCATAAAATGCATAATCATTCGTTAATAAACCATGCTTATCTCAAAATCCTTAATGTTCAGCAATGTTTTGGGGAATTCCGCCCGAGACAAAATTTCATGAAAGAAACGATAGTTAGTAAATTCCAGAAAAATGACAGGACAAATTTTTTTCTGAAAAATCCAGATAGAATGGAAATCCGAGGGGAAGATGAAACTCCAAGAAACTATGAATTTGGGAAAATATGGAGAAAATGAAATGTTAGGGAATTCTGGCAGAAGAGGAATTTTGCGAAGAACTTGAAACACTCAATACTATCATTTTCTCACAAATTCACTCAAATTGATTGAATGATCACAAAATTGAGAACCTTGGTCATGGAACCAGTTTGATTTGAACCTCCCATAGATCATCCTTGGATTAAAGGCTCATCCTAAGAAAAATTGAAAGGAAATGGTGATGCCCTAGGCATAAAACCCTAAATTTCAACCATTGATGCACAAAGAAAGCTTGGTGTTTAGGTTAACTCAACCGCTAGGCTTCACAAAGGCTCGTTATGACCCACAAACAAGATACCTCATGATGCAAATGAAAGAACGAGCTTAGAACTTACTTGGGACATAATACATCAGACAATATCAAGCAACCCTAGCCTCAAACACTCAAATATACAAAACTTTGAATTCCAAGCATGCCCAACACGGAAAGAATCACTCATGTTCGATAATCAAAAGCAGGGTAATGGACACGTACCATTAACAAGTCGATTCCAGCAAAGAAAAACAACAATATTGAATGCCCAAGCAATCAACAACAATGATAATGCCCAGGGAGTCACAATCAAATCCAACAATTCACAAATTTAGCACGCCAAATCAAGCCAAGCACCTTAGGATCGAGTACTTCAACTCAACAGGACGCAAATGATAAAGCAAAATGGCATAAAGTTCCCATAAAATTGCTTAAATACCATCTTCAGAAATCATACAAATGACATAATTCAATCAACAAGACATCCAGAAAAAACCCAGAAACCCGACAAGACGACAGATATTCAGAGAAATCCAATCAACACAGAATTCCACGAAGGTCAGGAATTCCTGAACCACAACATATAGCAAATGAGACCGAACTTAGAGAGGATCTGGGGAATTCTGCAAGGAGTGGATTTTCCTGACAGCAGTGAAAAATCTGAGATAATCTAGAAACATAATATTTTTAATGAATACCCTAAAGCGATCACCAAAGCAAGAAAGATAAACACTTAAGCTCATGCCAAGGCAAGGTAAATCCTCAAAATAAAATGGCCAAAAGACCAAGAACACAATTGAAAGAGGGTCCCTGCTTTCAGCGGGGTGTGTGTGTGAAAACTGCACAATAAATGGTGACTTAGCTAGGGAAATTCTCTAGAGCATTTTAGTGGAAAACTAGAATCAAGAACCCATAATCTCTGGTTTCAATCTCCCTACCAGACAAACAAATCAAAATGTGGGATTAAAGAATCAGAACTAAACGTAGACTGAACCTTCCATAAACTAAAAATGCAAGTGTGTGCACATGAGTTCATTTTCCTCCTTGAGCTACTGCAGAAACCAAGTTTAATTAGGTTAGGCTACGTAAACATTCTAACCTCAAAAGAAACCTGGATAGAACCTTACGGCTAGTCAGGCGTCTATAGCCCCAATGAGGTTATCACTGTGACTCTCCCGAACATAACCCTATTTCTAGCCAGGCATCCATAGCCTGGATAGAGATATTCAGATACTCCTGATAAGTTGAATTCATTTTTTTCATTTTCAACATTTTCTCTTTTTCTCCTTTTTGATATTTCTTTTCTTTTCACTTTTTTCAATTCTACCTATGAAAAATGAAGTTCACACTCAGGGCTAAGAAGCACACTAGGCTAAAGCAGAAATAGGATTTTTCACCTGACAAGACCTCACAAGGGCCCTACTAAAACCTCATGATTCTTAAGATGTAAGAAAGATATAAGATTTCAGGATACTTCAAATTCAAATCAAACCAGTGACCCACCCTCCTTAAATCAAACATTTAGACTGCTTGAAGATAACAAAGACCTCGACCATCCATTCAAGACACATGATTAAACTTCATCGATGAAATACTCAAAATAGTCCTAGATAAAATTATATTTGTCATGCAGGTGCAACATGTCTAGGAGAAAAACAAGAAGACCTCCAAATAAAGAGCAAAGCAAAAAAAACACACCAAATCAAAAGAAAATGAAAAGCAAAATAGAAAGAGAAACCTATTCTAACCAAAGCAAAGCAAAGCAAGCCAAGAAAAAAATAAACCTACTCTAACTGTGTACAGGAAAAGAGCTAAAAATAGCTCAAGATTGAAAATAATGCTTAAAATACTTCCCATTGACAGGTAGTGGGATATCTTCCCCAGTGAGAGTCTTGTAGTGAAAAGCATTGTCTCCTAGGATTTCTAAAATCTGATATGGGCCAAGCCAAAGTTTGTCAAATTTACCATGTTCCCCTTTTCGGTCGTGTGATTTATCCCAGTAGAGAACTAAGTCAGATATCCTAAAGGAATTTACCTTAACACTTCTATCAAACCATCTTTTAACTACTCCTTAATGCTTGGAAAATTTTTCTAAGGCTTTATCTCTTCTTTCTTCAAGGTGTAACAACTCTTACAGGCAGGCTTCATGGCTGTTTTCTTCATCATAATATTCATTAATGAAGTTTAAAATGGGGATCCTCAATTGAATTGGAAATACAGGTTCCATGCCATACACAAGGTGATAAGGGGAGGTCCCTAAGGAAGTCTTATGTCTTGTGCGATCCACCCACAGAGAAAATTTAAGCTGAGTGTGACAATCGTTGGGATTCTTCTCTAACAGCTTACAGATGACTGTTAAGAGGTTTTTATTTGAAGACTCGGCTAATCCATTACCCTATGGATAGTAAGTAAATGCAAACTTTATTATAATCCCATGATCACATGCCCAATTGTAAAATTTCAATGATGCAAATGTAGGACCATTATCACAAACTAAAAATAAAGGGCATCCAAAGTGATTGATAATACTCGATTAAGTGAAATCAATTACCACTTCGGAAGTACACTATTTACATGCAAGAGCCTCAGTCCATCATGTAAAATAATCAGTAATAGTGAGAATATACCTATGACCTACAAAAGAAGGTGGATTGATGGGACCTATGAAATCGATCCCCCAATGTGCAAAAGGTTTTACCTCAAAGACCTATTGAAGTGGAAGAGTTGCATACTTTTCTCTGGTTGCTGCAGTCTGCCACACATGGCAAGATCTAACATGACTGCAGATGTCCTTGAAAAAAGTGGGCCATGACCCTTTTGGCCTCCTGTTGCCCCAAACATCTTAAGTATATACCTTCATGATTCCTTTTGTATAAGACAACTCCCTTTAGCATGAAACTGTCACTCTTGAAACGTAAGGCCCTTCTTTGCACTACATTAAGAACGTCAGGACACCTTTGATTCAAAAGATTGTAAATGATATCATCATACCAACCCCTTGGAGAAACATCTTGAAGATTATAATGATGGACCTTAAGGTCAGGGTCCATTTCTGCCACAGTTCTTGTAAGCCCTTTTCCTCTTATCAACTTCGTGGGTTGAATCTCAATATCGTATTCCTGCAACATGGTCACCCACATTGCTCTTAATTCTCCCAGCTCATTTTGCATCAACAATAGTTTGAATGGAGGATCAGGAACTATTGCAAAGACCTTGTTTCTGATAATATAATGCCTAAACTTCTTCATAGCTTTGACCAAGGCATAACTGATAGGGAGTGGGGTTGGGGGAACTAATCACTGGTTCCTACTCTAGGCCTTTCCTTATAAGACCTCCTTGGTGCTTGGCTTCGCCAATCTAACCTATAGGCCCCTACTCTTGACTAGGTTCCCTTGGTTTTTCTGACCAACCCCTCTTCTATCACACACTCCAACCACCAAGTCCACCTTGGTTCATTGCCACAACTCTTCCTTAGCCCTTAATCTGCCCTAAAGGCTAAAACCTCCAAAACGTTGAACACAACTTTGCAGGGGTGTGAGGGTGATACAAAGGCTTCAAAACATCGCACCTTTTTCTCTTTAAGACCCTCCTAACTCCACTTAACCATTGCTTACACCAAACCCTACTTTTGGGCTACTAGCCTAAGAGCCCAATTAGGCCTCTAAACAGGGATCAAATGCCTTTTCCTTCTAAACCCACCAAATTCTTAGGTTATTTTGTTAAGAATTAGTGTTTCTCATGCCTACACCTTGAATATTTTTATGATTTTATCCATGTACAGGCCGTACACTATCCATATACAAGAATGGTCAAGAACCCTAGGGTTTTAAACTGCTCAAAGCTATTTTTAGACTATCAAAAAGTTCTCCTACTAAATGAATTGATAAACCCTCTTCCTAATCACCATGCTTAGTCAAGACCTCCCCCTAAATTCTTCAAAAAGAATCTCTCCAAGATCTTGTTTCCCCTGCAAGTTATGGACCTTTTACTTCAAGTCTACCCCAACTAGACCTGCACTAGCTCGCCTAGGGCATCATCATGCTGGCAGCTCCTACACTCAAACAAAACCTAAAAACTACCATATTTACAAAGAGGGAGCCTAGACACAAATCCCAAAATTCTGTATAATTTTTACGGTGGGAAGGTGCTCTAGGAATCCATACTTCCAGAACTGCCTATTACAGGCCTGAAAATGATAGTGGACAAACTATGTACAAATAAAAGAAGAAAAAGATTTACAAAGATAAATTTAAGGCACACCAAGCTTGAAAAAAGTTGACACTACATGCTACAAACAAGATAACAGTAGTTTTATTCCATTAAAGCTCAAGATGAATGCAAAGAACAGGAAAAACTGTCTTTTGAACGTTGTTTCCTTGAATTTACAAAAATGTCACTCAACAATAAAATCTCTAACCCTACCTCAGGGTTGAGTCATGCCTTAAATAGGATTCCCAAGCAGTTGAGCTTCATGGGTCGAGCCTTTTAGATGACTTAAAACAAACTTTATAAAACCCACTGTGTTTTGCAAACTTTGGCAACTTTTTACCATTCATCAAAATGATGTTGTAAAACTATTTTTCACTTGTCAAATTCTTTCCAAAAGTTCAAAATCAACTCTAAACACCCAAAAAAATGGTCAAAATGACCTTATGAAAAGCAAAACGAAAACAAAGATAAGAACTTCAAACAAAACTTCAATAAACCAAGTACTTTGCCAATCCTTGAACTTTGCCAGGTGCTCCTGCACCATTCTCCCTCTCTTAGCTCAAGCACTAAGGAATTTTAGGAGAGATCAGAGACATATCAATGCCTTGATTCTTAAATTCTGCTTCTTCTACCCAGGTAGCTTCAGATTCATTCTTGTTCTTCCATTTGACAAGATGGTCCATGTACACCTTGTGCCTTGTAGCCTTCTTCACCGTTGACTCCAAGATCTTCTCTACTTGTAGCTTGTTTGGAGTTGGTAGTGTTATGTTGCTGACATCCTTGAATATCTCCTTACTGTCCTGATTCAAATCCTTGACTGTCCCCTTATACTTGATCAAATCAGCAACATTGAATATTGGTGAGATCCCTAGATCAGTAGGTAACTCCACCTTGTATGCATTATGCCCATACTTGGCCAATACCTTGTAGGGACCCACTCTCTTCATCTGCAACTTAGTTGACATTCCTTTTTGCAACCTTGATTTTTTAAGGTGGACCATAACATAGTCCCCTACTTGAAATTGCACATCTTTCCTTGTCATATCTACCTTCTCCTTCACTTTTTGTGTAGCCTTAGTAACTGTCTTCTTGACCTACTCCTGGATCTCCTTCATGGTATGACTGAAGTCTTCTGCATGTCCACTCCTATGCTCCATAGATCCAAGGTCCCTAAGCTCACAAATGCCTCTTGGGTGCATCCCATACACAACCTCAAAAGGAATTTTCCCTGTAGTTCTATTGACACTGTCATTATAAGCATACTCAGCTTGGGAGATAACCATATCCCATGTCTGTCCATGCTCCTTGGTTAGACACCTTAAAAGATTACCCAACACTCTGTTAACCACCTCTATTTGAACATCGGTCTGTGGATGGTAAGCTGATCCAAATGACAAATTTGTACCCAATCTGCTCCATAGAGTCTTCCAAAAATGACTCATGAATTTCACATCTCTGTTAGAAAGAATGCTTAGAGGCAAGCCATGGATCCTTACAACCTCCTTGAAGAAAAGGTGAGCTATGTAGCTAGCATCATGAGTAATTTTGCATGGAATGAAGTGACTCATCTTGCTAAATCTGTCCACTACTACATAAACACTGTCAAAACTAGTTTTGGTCTTAGGAAGGCCTACCACAAAATCCATGCTCACACACTCCCATGGTCTATTTGGAATGGGCAAGGGTTGATATAAACCAACATTGCTAGCTCCTCCCTTAGCTTTCATGCACACAACACACTGTTCCACATACCTTCTAACATCTCTTGCCAACTTAGGCCAGTAATAGAACCATTGCACTAGTTCTAAAGTCATATTAATGCCAAAATGTCCACTAAGACTGCCAGTATGCTTTTCTTGAATCAGATTTTCCCTCATTGACCCTCTTGGAACACATAACTGATTACCCTTAAATAATAGTCCATTTTGCAATGTATACTCTGAATATTGGCTATGAAAATGATTCTCAAAATTAGAACATACCTTGTAAGCTTCTGATAAGTCTTCATCTTCACCATAGAGGTCTTTGAAACTCTCTAATCCAATGCTATGTATCTGTATCTCCTGCACTGTCAACAACCTTCTACTTAATGCATTTGCAACCTTGTTCATTTGTCCCTTCTTGTGCTTGATAGTGAATGTTAAGGCTTGGATGTATTCCATCCATTTCAAATGCCTATTACTTAACTTTTCTTGGGTTTTGCTATAACTAAGTGCCTGGTTATCTGTAAAGACCAAAAACTCTTTGGGTAGCAAACAATGCCTCCACTTCCTAAGGGACTTCACTAAAGCATATAACTCTAGATCATAGGTAGAGTACTTTTGCTTGGATTCATTAAGCTTTTCATTAAAGAAGGCCACAGGCCTACCTTCTTGACTAAGTACTCCTCCTACTACTACTCCACTTGCATCACACTCAATTGTGAACAACTTGTCAAAACTAGGCAATAATAGAATAGGTTGAGTTGCCACTTCTTGTTTCAGTTTTTCAAACCCTTTCTTAGCCTCTTGAGTCCACTTAAACTTTGTTTTCAAACCACCCTTGATTGTGTCTAGAACTGGTGCACATATACCACTAAAGTTTCTTATAAATTTTCTATAGAATTGAGCCAATCCATGAAAACTCCTTACCTATGTCCTTGTGGTTGGTGTAGGCCAGTTTAGGATGGCTTCCACCTTGCTTGGATCCATCTTCAATGATCTTTTGGACACTACAAAACAAAATTAGATAAGCTCTTACTTAAAGAACTCACACTTCTCTAGATTGATTGCCAATTTCTCTTCTTGCAACCTTCTAAGAACTTTCTCCACATGATTCAAATGTTCTTCTGCTATCTTGCTATATATGAGGATGTCATCAAGGTACACTACCACAAATATACCGGTAAAGTCCTTTAGCACTTCATTCATTAGTCTCATGAATGTGCTAGGGGCATTTGAGAGGCCAAATGGCATCACTTTCCACTCATATAACCCATCATTTGTCTTAAAAGTTGTCTTCCACTCATCACCATCCTTAATTCTAATCTTATGGTATCCACTCTTGAGATCCAACTTTGTGAAGAACTAAGCACCTCCAAGGCAATCCATCAGGTCTTCAATTCTATGAATAGGAAACCTATACCTAATGGTGATCCTATTTATTGCCCTAGAATTAGTACATAACCTCCATTTACCTCCTTTCTTGGTTGCTAAAACCACTGGCACTGCACATGGGCTGATGCTCTTTTGAATCAAGCCTTGATCTAATAATTCTTGCACTTGCCTAGCTACCTCCAAATTCTGATCTGGTGTGAGTTTGTATGCTGCTTTGTTAGGCAATGAGGCTCTAGGTATGAAGTGAATTTGATGACTTATTGCTCTCTTTGGTGGTAGAGTTGCAGGTGTACCATCACTGACTATACTCTTGTACCTATCAAGCAACTTTTGGACTGCTTCTGGTAGGACTATCTTTTCAGCCTTATCTTCTTCTTTAGGTTGTAACACAACCACATACCCTTCATTCCCTTGGTGTAAGTCCTTAAGGAACTCTTTACCACTGCTCAACATGATGTTTGGTGTCTTGGACTGTCCATCTTCTTCTAATAGTGACTACAACTTGAAAGTCTTCCCATCCTTCTTGAATGATATGGTGTTCTCTTTCCCATCATACTTAACACTTTTGTCATACTGCCATGGTCTACCCAGTAGTAGATGGCATGCATCCATGGGTAAAACATCACAAACCAACTTATCTTTGTATCCTCCAATAGAAAATTCCACTGTTACTTGCTCATTAACTAAAACACTCTGCCCTTTATTCAGCCATGTGACCTTGTAGGGGTTATTGTGAGGTGACTTTTCTAATTTCAATTTCATTATTGCCTCCTCTGAGATTATGTTTTCTGTTGAGCTTGAGTCTACTATAACCTTGCATACTTTACCAAGTATCTTGCACCTTACTCTAAAAAGAGCTCTTCTTTGTTTAGGTTCCTCCTTGACTGGCTGCCTGATCAAAACTCTATTAAACATCAGATTCTCCGCTACCTCAGATTCTATGTGACTGATCTTAGATGATTTAGGACTCATGGTGTCCTCTTGTGCATAAGCCACTCTCTTTTCATTTCTTGATGAGGAAGCTTTCTCCAGGTATCTATAAGCAGGGTAACCTATTTGATTGCAATGGTAACACTTCATGTTTGCAAAATAAGAATTGCTCCTGCCTGCTCCTCTTCCTCTGTTTGAACCTCCTTGATGTCCTCTTCCTCTAGTGTATCCTCCTCTAGAAGATGTTTCACCTCCATGCTCCGTGAGTTTTGACTCACCTTGGTTTCTTTGATCACTGCCTCTTCCTTGGTAGCCACCACGCTATCCTCTTTGATCTCTTTGATCTCTGCCTTTACATCTGCCCTTAGAAGTCTGATCTTGCTTCCTCTTGTTCCTTTCCTCAATCTTGATAGCCAACTAATAACATTGATGTACTATTTTAGGACTCAAAAGAGCCATCTCTTCTTGGATGTTCCATTTCAAGCCATTAAGATACCTAGCCACTTTGAGGCTCTCATCCTCTGTCACATTAGACCTCATACAAATCTTTTGAAACTCTTTAGTATAGGTGTTTACATCTTGGTCTTTCTACCTTAGACTTTGCCTCTTCTTGTGTAATTGAATCTCATAGTCATCTGGCATGTAGGCTTCCTTCACCTTAGCAACCATTCCTTTCCAAGTTGATATGGGTTGTTTTCCTTCTTTTTCCCTCTTTGTCTGAATAAACTTCCACCATGTCAAGGCTGATCCTCTCAATCTTGACTTAGCAACCTTCACCTTCTAGCTTCAGTGACTCCATCACACTCAAAATGATTCTCCATGCCTTATATCCAATCCATGACTAGGTCTGGTTCCATCTTTCCACTAAAAGTGGTATGCCTTCAAGTGATTTTCCACTCAAGGCTTTCAATGCCTTCAAGAAAGGCTCCTCCTCCAAAATAGGTCAGGTTCAGGGACCTTTTCTTCCTCTACAACCTCTTCTTCCTTTGGTACCCTTCCTTCCAACTTCACATTGTTCAATGCTTTCTCAAGTTGCTCTATTCTTTCTTTTAACAACTTGTTGTCCTCCTCTTGTTCTTCAACCATCTTGGCTAATTATGCATTTTCACCATGATGGGAGATTCACTTGACTAACTTCTACATATAAGATGCTCCCCAAATCTTTAACTTGCTCGATACCAATCTGATAGGGAATGGGGTTGGGGGAACCAATCACTGGTTCCTGCTCTAGGTCTTTCCTTATAAGACCTCCTTGGTGATGGGCTTCACCAATCTAACCTATAGGCCCCTACTCATGACTAGGTGCCCCTGGTTTTTCTGACCAACCCCTCTCCTATCAACATGATGTCCTTCTACCAAGCTAACCTTAGTGCTTTGCCACATTCTCTCCATTGGCCCTTACTCTTCCTTAAAGACCAAATATCCTCAACCTTCTATTAGATTCTTGCAAGGGGTGAGAGGTGTTGTAAGGCTTCAAAATGATCAAGCTAGGGTTCTTAAACAACCACAAGTTTCCACCTTACTATCGCTTTCACAAGGTTCCTTTCCTAGGGTTGAAAGGCTAGTAGCCCTTAAGCCCCAATTAGGCTTGTCAATAGAGTCAAACTGCACTTTTCTTCCAAACCCACTAAAATACCAAGGTACTTTGCTTAGGGATGGTGTTTCTCATGCCTACACCTTCAAGATTTCTAGGGTTTTAGCCCTGTACAGGCCGTACTCTGTCCACACTCAAAACTGACCCAAAAGCTAGGGTTTTCAAGCTTTACAAAGCTGTTTCTAGACTGTCAAAGAACTCTCACTCCAGATGAACTGTCAGAACCCCCTCCTAACCTCCAAGCATAGCTAAGACCCTCAAGAAAATTTACAAGAAATAATTTCTTCAGTATCTCATTTCCCCTGCAAGTTATGTGACCTTTTCTCCAAGTCTACCCCAACCGAACCTACACTAGCTCGCCTAGGGCTTCATCTTACTAGCAACTCTTGCACTGCCACAAGCCCTAATAGCTATCATATTTACACTAAGGGAGCCTAGACACAAATCCCAAAGGGCCGTACAAATTGTACGGTGGGGAAGTGCACTAGGACTCCATTCTTCCAAACTGCCTGTTCAGGCCTGAAAAAGACAGTAATCTAACTATGTACAGATAAAAGATGAAAGAATGATTTACAAAGGTAAATGTAAGGCACACCAAGCTTGAAAAAAGTTAACACTACATGCTACAAACAAAAGAACAACAGGATCACTCCATTAAAGTTCAGTTTGAATGCAAAAATATAGAAAAACTGTCCTTTGAACGCTGCTTCCTTCAATTTTCAAAAATGTCACTCAACAATAATACCTCCAACCCTACCTCAGGGTCGAGTCATGCCTTAAATAGGCCTTCAAAAAAATTTAGATGCTTGGGTCGAGCTCATAAATGACCTAATGGTGAGTGTTATAAAACACACTGTGTTTTCTAACCCCTTGTCAACTTTTGACAACTTAGCACAATGATGTTGCAAAACTATTTAACACTTGTCACCTTCTTTCCCAAAGTTAAAAAACAACCCAAAGCACCCAACACAATGGTCAACATGACCTTATGATAACACAACAAAATTTGAACTTCCTTCTAGACTTCAGGAAAACCCATGTTTCCCAGGTGCTCCTGCACAAAATATTATCATTTTATTGTAGTTAGGGTGGTGGACAAACACCTACTTCTTATTTTTCCCTAAAATTTAAGAACTATTGCATTGAAATTTCAAATTTTCACCAAATAGATTTATTTTTTATTTAAATAAACATAGTAGTTTAGAAACTACATTCAAATTACTACAGATTCTACTTGTACATATTTTGGAAATAATATAGATAACTTATTCAATTTTTTACATCAAGTTTCCTAACTCTGATTTTTCTGATTTTTTTGCCACTTAAGGGCCTATTATTTCCATGATGATCTTGCACATATCCACATCCTAAAGATCTATCCTGACACCCATAATTTAATTAACAAAATATTTCATTGGGCAAGGTTAGGTCTTTGAAAATGGTGCCAAGAACCATTTTCCCTAGGTGGCGAATGGGTCCTCTCTTAATAGGACCCTCATTTTTCAGTTGATTTGGAATAGGGTTTTACCCTTCTTTCAATCCCCCAGGGTTAGGTCCTAGTAAACTAAGATAGAACCCATTTTCCCAACGTGGAAAATGGGTCTCCTTTAATGATACCCCCTTTTTTAATTTCATTTTGGTGGGAATTGTAGTGTCAAAAAATGGTTCCTTTGACATTTTTTGCACTTGTTTGGGTCCTTCTATATTTTGGCTTAATGTTTCCTTGATTTAGTTTTGTAATATGGATAACACATTCACATTATATCTTGGGCCCTCGTGAACTAATGGAATTTAATGGTACCTTGCTAAAATGTTGTGAAGTGTTGTAACACACTTTCACACTTTTCTAGGGTTTTATTAATTAACTAAGCATAATAAACATAATTTTAATCATAATTAATATTAATCTTGTCTTATTTATAGTGTTGTAAAGTTTTGTAACACATTTTCACATTCCTCTAGGCTTGTCATTAATAATTGGGCTTTCTTATGCTTTAATTGGCCCTATTTTGCATCCACAAGCCTCATTTATTACATCTTTTGGAGGATAATCCTGACACCAATTAGTAACCAATCATAATTCAAGTGTTCCTAGCTTTAGTGGCCCAGATTTAGTGTCTAGGACTCATTTTCCTCCTTGGTTTAATGAGTCCCACCTAGGTTTTTTTTTCCCCGATACAGGTTTCACACATTTCTAGACACTTAAATCATTTTGTATCCCATACATTATGTGTAATGGGACTCATTTGCCACCTTGGGTGAATGAGTTGGGTGTGTGACCAAAATTAAAATTTAATTCAAATTTCTAGCAATATTTTATTCTCCTAGATCCGATGTCAGCTTGTAGTGTTATAATTTCATAAATTCTTGCATAATTAAGTATAAATACAATCTTGTTTCATTATTTTTCATCCCAAGCATTCAAGTATTCATATCTTAGCATTAAAAATTCACAAGAGCATTGAAGGAATTTCAAGGGTAGATTATCAAGCATTCAAGAGCATTCTTCAAGCATCAATCATCATGTCAAAGATTGCATTCTTCATGTTTATTATTGTGCTAACATTTGTGATGTAAAGTTCATGATCCAAGCAAGCATTAAATTCAAGATCTATATCCTTCAAGCAAGAATCAAGAACCACATCCATTGTAGCCATTTCAAGCATAAAATTACAACACTTAATTGAAAGGGTTTGGTGAGTTGCAACATTGTATTTTGGTCATTCATCATTCTCTTTCCATATTTGCTTTCAATTTCAAGGTTTAATTACCAACAAGGGGTTTGACCAAGGAAAACCTTTATTCACTAACCCCCAAAACATTTTTCCCTCTTCTTGTGTGTGTGATTTGTAGGGTTAGGTTGCAGATTTTCAAGAAGCAAAGATGCTAAAGTTGTCATCAAGCCTTGGAGAGTCTTGGAGAAGCTCTACAAATGGCAATTTGTAGTTTTGGATCCAAAAATTAATCGAAAAGAGAAAAGTAGACTAGGAGGCACAAAATCCAGTCCTAAATTTCTAGAAAAGTAGAAGTGGATTGATTCACCACTATTTATGAATGAGTCCCACTGAACAGGCTTAGTTAAGATTTTTACAGATCTAGATACCCTTTTGGTTGAAACCTACTCCAATCCATTTTCCTAGAAACTGGACTAATTCGCCTAGCTTGGCGAATGTGTCCCATTCAACTTTAACAATAGATTTTTTAGTGATCCAAACCTCCATTCCACCTTCTTCAGTCTTCCAGGTGCACACTTCTAGTCTCATAGCTTTTTGTTGCATTTTTTTCATCTTTCTAAGTCATTTAGAGTTAGTTTGCATTCAATTAGGGTTTTACATTGTGTTTTGCATTTCATTATCTTTTCCAAGTTTACACTTGGTGGTGAACCACTCATTAGACATCATTCAATCCCTAGAATAGTCCCTTTGCTATATTCCAATCTCTTTTGCATTGAAATATCAAGGGTTTGTTCTTGAGTGAAGCTTGTAAGAAAATTGTCTCTCCTTTTAGGTCCAAAACCCTAGAAGCGAAAGAGAGTACACAATTTGTTTCTTTTCAAGAATTTAATAATGTTTCTTTCTAGATATAGTGTCAGCTTTAATTCTATGAATTCTGGGGTTGATTCCTATTGTTTCTCCTAACAAGACCTACCAATTCATCCTAAGAATTCAAGCATTCAAGTGATCAAGCATTAGAGAATTTCAAGAGCATTCATAAGGAATTTCAAGGAAAATTTCAAGAGTCTATTGCAACAATTCAAGATCAATTCATCATGTCAAGGGTTTGATACATTCATGCATGTGGTTAAGCTATGTAATGGTAGAAATTGATCCCATTCTTGGAGATAGGGAAACTTATCATTTAATTTGGACCTATTTTAGTATCCCTGTATTAATTACCCTTTAAAATCATCATTAATAGGCCCTTAAGACCCATTGTTTCGGATCTTGAGGCTTATTTCAGCTAGAAATCCAACAAAATCATTTAAAACATAAAAAATCTCAAAAACCCACCTCAAAAAGCTAGGGTGGGACTCGTTCACCACCTTGGGTGAATGAGTCCCCCTAGATGGGACCCATTCACCACCTTGGGAGAATGAGTCCCATTTGGAGTATTTTTGTGTTTTGAGCGGGAAAAATACCTTTTTAATTCAAATAATTAGTTGTTTTTGGCCTTTGAGATCTAAATAATAGTCAATTAGATGTTGATTCCTATATAAGAAAGTTTCTAAGTCATTTTATCATCCAAGCAATCAATACAAGCACTTCTAAGAGAAATTTCTAGAGAGAACCATCAAGAATCCTGAAGCATTCATTCACAAGAGCATTCAAGTTTTAAAAGAAAGTAAAGTTAAAGTCTTGGAGCAGCATTAAAGTTTTTTTACAGGTCTACAAGCTCACTTTCATTCAATATCTACCATTGTTAAGGGTTGATCATGGTTTCCTATGATGAATCATGATGGATCTAGGTTGGGAGATTCCACTAGCCATCAAGCCAAGCCTAAGGACTTGTTTCCTAAGTGATTCCATCCTCCATTATCACTCTAATTTTAGCCTAAGGAAGGTACAAACATTATTGAGGCTCATTTGGGTGATTTAGGATCTCTTAAATTGAGTCATTCATTGTCATATTTCCATCTATGCATCCCATTCTTACACATTAGAATAGGGTTGCATCATATTTCATATTTCTTAGTCTTAGACACACTAAGGCTAGGGTTTATGTTCACATTTACATTCAAATTCCATTATTTTCATCAAGGTTAAATTACCAAACTAGGGGCTTGATTGAGGAAAACCCCCTTAAGCAAATCAAGTTTATATTATGTTTTGCAGGTATTTTTTCTGATTCAAATTCAGAATCAATTTGGAAGGAAAGAGCAAGTGTTGAAGTGTAGATCTGAAGTTTGAACTCCTAAAAAAATGGAATGGGAATGATTCACCAAGAGTGGCTAACGAGTCCCACTACAGGTGTTTTTTAGAACTATTTTTAGATTTAGATACACTTTTTCCCAAAATAGGTTCCTACACAGAAATCCAGATCTAGGACTAATTCACCTAGAATGGTGAATGAGTCCCAGTAGGTCAAAAAGTAAAAAAAATTAGCATTTCAGAGCTTCACTCAGCCATCTCTAGATTTCTAGGTGCATATTTTATATTCTATATTTTTTTGTTTTGTTTCATTTGCATCTATAGTTCATTTAATAAATCTTTTCATTAAATTAGGGTTTTTTGTTTCATCATACATTTCAACTTTCATTTCATTATCTTTCCAATTTCTTAACTTGGTAGTGAACCCCTTATTATTTTGCATTTAGCCCCTACAAAAACCCTCTTGCAAGATCTCTTTCTCCTTTGCATTGAGATCTCAAGGGTTATCCTTGAATGAAATTGGGAAAGTGGGTGTGCTCAATGTCCTAAAACCATATGATAGCACCATACCACATTTTCATCATTTCAAGCTAAGATAGCTAATGTTGCATTGCAGATCCATTTACAAGAATCATTTCACATCTGATATCTATATTCTTCATGGCCACTACATGTTAGCTTGTAGTTTGGCTTTGCAAGACATCATCCAAGGTGACATCATTTACATTATTTCATGTTCACACTTCATTTAATTCATTTCATCATTTGGTTTAATTACCTACAAGAGGTTTAACTGGGGAAAACCGCCCATTCACTTGCAAACAACAAGTTATTTTTCCCTTGAGTGTGTGATTGTAGATTTATATGTTGAAAATCAAGTTGAGCAAGATTTGGAGAAAAATTGTCAAAGTTGTAAAGTTGCAAATTTTGTCATTCAAAGTAAAAAATTAAGGAATCAAAGCTACATAACATCATATAGACTTATAGAACTTGATAACAATAAATCTGAGAGTGTAGACATCAAGGAACAAGACCCTGAAATCAGTTTTTTAAACCCTAAAAGGACCCATTCACAACTGAAGGCGAATGACTCCTCTATAGCTCAAAAACAACAATTTTTTGGCTAGGTACACAACTTTTTATGCTCTAAAAAATTCCCTCGTATTTTATATAACAGTTAGGTATCATTTATGATTGTTATTTGCATCTTATTTTACATATAATTGAATGAAACACCCCTTAGAAAAATAGTGGTTCATCATCTGGTTTTTAAACATTTTGGTGAACCCATTTTGCAGTGTTTCAAATGGAATAGCCCACAAAGTTTCCATCATGTAGGTTTTTCATTTTTCATGTACTCTCTATAGAATCTTTTAAAATATTGGAAAAAATTCAATGAGTAGCTTATATGATTCAACCATAAATCTGAGCAACTAAAATATAAACTTGACTTTCAATGATCACAAAATAGAAAATCAAAAGGTGATAGGAGATATTTGGACTTTGTAGGGAAGTGGCAATAGAATTCTTTATTTGGTGGTTCATATGTGAAAAGATGAATCATGTACTATGTATGACACATGAAATATGAGTCTATATAGGGACCTATAATCATTTTTAAAAATTAGCATGAGTCTATAATGAGATTTTTTTTCCCTAGAATCAATAGCAACTAGACACTATAAGGAATAGTGGGAGAGTGAATAAAATGTTAAAAAACTAAAAAATGTTAGAAAGGCCTATCAATATGTAAATATGTTTCCAATAATAATTATAATGAATACATGGTATCAAAAATAGTTTAAGCAAGCATGAGAGGCCTACAAGCATGAAACATCCATAATGTGCATTTTTCAAAATTTTGATCCATAGAAGCACCATGGCAAGGGTTTCCAGATGGAAAGGTCTAATAAAAATATGTAAACAGATCAAAAAATTATCAACAACTAAGAAAATTGAAGGGAAAGGATCAAGAAATCCCTTCTTCAAGGAAATGGAATAGTGAGAAGGATTTTGCAGCCTAGCAATAGTCCCCATTCTATCACCAATAGTTAGATTAGTTCAAAAGTTGGGGACCCACAAGCATCTTTCAAAGATATTGGAGAGTGGGAAGGGCCCTACAAATTTTCCTAATAATATCCTCATCCCAAAACCAGGCCCATCTTCTACCCTTTAATCACCCTTTACCAAGGAAACCATAGTTTCAAAAGCATACTCAAAAACTTGTCAGGTGATAGAATAAGGAGAACTCAATCCCTAACTTTTAGAAAAAATGACACAAACTCGAGGCCTTAGCTATAATAAAAGGAACTGAACATGCCAGTTAAGAAACACAACAAGGATCAAGAAAGTAACAAAAGCTCAAGAGGAGACATCAAGGTGACATTCTAAGAAGAGCACCTTAACTTTCAAACCAAGGAGCTCCAAGAAAGAGCTATTATTGGTAAGTTTTGGAATCTTAACCCTACTAAGAATATTGTGATTAAATAGATTGATGACCATTGGGTGGAAGTCAATAAAATTCATCACATCTAGATAAGGGTAGGGGGTTTTTTATTGTTATTTTCTCCTTGAAGAAAGCAAGGGATGTTGTCTTGAAAGTGAAGGAATGCTTCTTGCAAGGTGTGGGACTATATATTCAACCTTGGATCCCCAAATTTAACCCTTCATCTAAACTTATAAAATTTGTGTTATTTTGGGTGCAACTGCAAGTCCTTCCACTTGAATACAAATATCTACAAATAATAGAAGCCTTGGGCAATAAAATGGGAATTTTATTAAGCATGATCAGTCCTTTCTTGACAATACTAATGCTTTTGTCTAACTTTTTTTTTTATAGATACCACAAAATATCTTTGAAGGTCCTTTCAATTTCATTCGAGAAATGGGATCTGGAGACATGAAATTTTCTTCGAAGGGTTTGAATCTATATATCATTATTTCAGCCTAAAGATTCATCCTAATACAAAATGTTTGTCTCATTATACACAACCTTGGGAGGCCTATGAGGATTAGGAAAACATACTAGTTGATAAAACAATCCTTTCCAATGATGATTTTATCTTTTTCCTATCGATCACTTTAATGGCTAAAGAGGTTGCCTCAAATAGTATCAATTCCTTGGAGGAAATTTTTCTAAAAAATATAATTTGGGGTAAAGTTCTATCAGATGTCCAATTGGAAAAAATATCTTTCTCCTTCAATGGTACTAGATTGCAGTAGGGAGAATGAAACCTTGTTACAACTAAAATTAATGCTAGAAATTCCAAATCCATATGTACTAGAAAATTTTAACTCGAATACTCGATTTGATAGTATGATTCCAAACTCAAGGGTAGAGGAAACATTGGCATAGGATGTTTCTTGAGTAGTCCTAGATACAGTTAAGCATCATGAAGGAGTATTATCTTAGAATATTACTGATAAGGATTTGAAACTAAATACTCCTAATCCTAATCATATGGTGTAGGTTGACATGAAAATGGATCCAACAATAAAAAAAATAGAAATTGGAAATTATAGAATATATTCCTCCTTGCTTTGAAGTTCCATGTTAGCAATGGAAAAACAAATCTTAGAGGAATTAGGAGGTAAAATAATTGATGGAATTAATGAAGACGTAAATGATTTTGATTACTCTCAAAAATATCAATCTTATAGACTCATTTTGATGTGACGACCTTGTCTCCTACAAAAAAAGGAAAAAAGGAAAAAAGCACAAGACAAGAAAAATAGAAGAGAATGTTATGGGTTATCCTAGATAAAAATATGAATGTGAGATTGAGGATATTTTCCACTATCCTCAAGACCAATTATGGTCCTTTCATGGAATTTTACGGGATTAAATGCCCCTAACAAGAGGTTCTTGATTAAGCACAGATTGACTCAAGTAATGTTGATATCTTTTTATTATAGGAACCTAATTTTTTACATGAACATAATAAATAAATTTTGTGTAGAATAGACCAAATGGGAAGTGTTTTATATTCTATTGTAGGGGCATCAGGAGGATTTCTAGTCTTATGTGATCAATGTAAGGTCAAGGATGAGTTTATTGCAACCCAAAAATGGTGGATGCTCATCAAGATTGAATATTATTAGTGCACACATTTAGATATTCAATATATATGGCCTACATCAACTACTAGCAAGAAAAAGTATGGGACTCTTTGACAACAACCCTTAATTTGTTAAAGGAGAAATTGGTTATTGTTCAAACATATGATTTTTTATTTTATTTTAAGTTGTAATAAAAAATTCATAATTAATTATTTACTTGGAAAAAATTACAAAAAATATGCATCACATTAGAACATGATTCCTCTACTTATATCTAAAATCTTATAAAAAATATTATCATTAAATTATTATGGTTAGGGTGGTTAGAAATACACCTCCTTATTTTTTCCCTGAAATTTAAGTAGTACTACATTGAAATTTCAAATTTTCACCAAATATATTTTTTTAAAAATAAACCTAGTAGTTTAGAAACTACATTCAATTTGCTACAGATTTTGTTCTTAAATATTTTTGAAATAATATATATATAACTTATTCAAATTTTTATGTCAATTTTCCTAACTTTTGTTTTTCTGAAGTTTTCGCCACTTAAGGGCCTATTTTTTCCATCATGATCCTGCACATACCCTAGTTTTTCTCAAACATGCTAGAATTGGATCCAAAATAGACTTCATTAGTTTTCCCCCTTCCAAACATCATTTTGCAGTTATTTCAGAGTTGGTCATTACTATATAAAGGTTCTCTCTTTGAAGCATTATGGATGGTCATCTCAACCTTACTAATTTGGAATATATGGCTCAAATATAATAAAAGGATATTAAGAAATTGAATTTTAGATTTTAAAACTTTTGTTAATAAACTAGAAAGGAATATATCTGAAGTAGTGATGAAACATTTCATAAGAAACTTAAACCCATATAGCTCATTTTCATGTTGGGATACTAAAATGATTTAATGCTTTGACCTCTCCTTGAGTTTCCTAATCAAGGAGCATATTCTAGTGTCAAAAGATTTTATAGAAGAAAAATCAAATAGTGTTATCTACCTCCAAATGTTGTGAAACTAAATTTTGATGATGCACCTAAAGGAAATCCTAGGATCTTAGGAACAAGTTGTGTAATCGAGAATGGTAAAGGAGAACTATTAAAAGATTTGTCTTTGAAGCTACCCATGGGCACTAATAATGTTGCAGAAGCTCATGTATTAGTAGGTGTAATATTCGTGCATAAATTGCAGTTCCAAAACATTCACATTCAAGGAGATTATTTAAACATTATTAATGAATGCAATAACAAACAAGAAAAAAATTGGGCCACTTATTACATCTTGATACTAGTTTGAGAACTTCTTGAGGGTTTTTCTTTAGTAACAATGACACATTTCTATATAGGGAAGCTAATTTTGTAGCAGATGCATTAGAAAATTATTCTTGTAAAATGGAAACTAAAACCTTACAAATAGATTCATCCAATTGTCTCGTTCTTGATGATTTTGCACAAATCATCCAAAAACAAGGACATGGAGGTGACATTCTTGGGGCTGCAAGCTAATATTTTGGTGAACATTGGGTCAATGGTGTCTTCCACATTGTTGGTGTGGAAAGTTGGATGTCTAATTCTTAGTTCAAATTTCCTATGTGAAATGCCATGTGCTTGTGTTGCTTCTCTCTAAGGGAAGTTTTAGAAGCTGAATTCTAAACTTAGAATCTATTTGTGCCTTGTGGTAAGTTGTTTCATTAGGTTCCTAGGTTGGGAATGTTGATGTTCCAAAGCCTACTTACTAAAGCTACATCCAATACATTACATTTCCCTAAGGGAGATTCCCCATATTTATTTCTTGTCCCTGATGTCTAAAATTTGAAGCATCTCATGTGTTCAAGTTCATGAATGTCTTCAGTATGAAGGTGTTGCAAGGTTGTTTTAAGATAAGCATTCCTCTAAGGGAGAAGCATCCTCACTATAGCCATCTTTGTACTTCATTTCCATAAGGGATGATTTGCATGTTTATTCCTTGTGCTTGATGTTTAAATTTCCACATGTCACATATGTCTAAGTGTAAAGATGTCTTCAATATGAAGGTGCTTGAAGGTTTCTTCAAGAGAATTTTTCCTCTAAGTGAGGATCTGCAGCTTAATTCTAAGTCTAGCATTTGAAGTGCCATATTATAAGTTGTTTCATTTCAGTCTTGGGTTGGGTGTGTTGTGGTTTTAAGATTTCTTAATTTATCCATGACACTCATGTTTCATTCTAGACATTAAATATGAGGCATTAGATAGGAAAATAGAGTGGTCCAGGGTGGGAGTAAATTTCCTAAAGAAAATGTTGCATATCAAACTAATCGAGGACTTCAAATGGGTAGGAAATTTTGTCAATTATGTGTAAACACATGGTGATGAATAAAACTAACTTTGATGTAAGACTTGATTCATGTTTTTTATTGGTTATATGTCATGTTTAATTTTTTTCTCTAGTTAGCAACCTCTATTGTCATTAGGGTTTTGAAATCTTTCATGTGATGATGAGGTGTTTTCTAATTTGGAATGTTGAATTATCAAAACTAGCTTTAAGGTCATGTTTTTTTTATCTATTACTTAGACCCTTTGAAGTTGTGTCTAGTTGCATGGTTAGAGGGGAAAAAATTTTATGGTTTTCCCTTGATTCAACTATTCAAGGGTCTAGGTTTCATCTTATTACTATTTTTCTTTCAAGTTAGTTTTTTCTTACATGAGGTAATACCATATTTTTCTCCATTTTGTATATTGGAACTTATAATTTTTTATCTTAGCTAATTTATTAATAAAAAAGTTTAGGCCTATGGCCTTTTATCAAAAAAATTAAAATTGTAAGGAATACATCATACATATTGATCATATGGATATCTCAAATGATGAACATGTTAAGCTGATGGGTTGAAGATGGTTTTAATCAAATAACATTACCTCAACATGGGTTAATGATAGTAATGTCCAACTATATGACTAGGAACATGCATGTAGATTCATAAGAAAATATGAGATGAAGCTACAAAAAGGTTGTGAGGGAAAAATAAGAGCATAAATCTATAATGATGGTATAAAGCTATAATGATGGTAGAAAGTTAGAACAAGGGAATAAACTTTGAATTAAAGCATAAAAGTAGAATGAGTGCATAATGAGAAAATATGGGGATGTGTTCCCCAAGATAGTAGGATAGTAAGAATAATGTATAAGGGTAAAGAATAATTCCTCCATATAACTCATAGTATGGTTAAATTAATGAACATGGTAAGTGTGTAAGAATCACACTAAATAAGAACGAAGGTGCTAAGTAATAATATATGTGATGATGCGATCATCAAGGAACATGCATAAATATTGTTTTTATCAAACAAAAATGATATCATAGTGAGTTCAATAGGAAGGGAATGTGTGATGTACCTCAAATGAATATATAACATTCAATACATGACATAAATAAATAGAGAGAACACGTCTTCTAAATGTAAATTGTGTAGGATAAAAAGTATAAGATGTAAAAGGGAGAGCATTGTGTCTCCTACTAGTGACCAAAACTAAATTACCTACAACCATATTTAATCCCTCAAGAAAGTACTTATAACCTAAGCCCAAGAATGTATATTTATCTAGGTATAGGGGGCTAGGGTCATAATCAAGCTATAAGAAATTTAATGGATAAACTAACAACAGTGGGGAGATCCCCTTAGTTTTAGGCTATGATAAATATATAAAGGTGTATATAGGATTTTAATAATACAATTAAAGATAAATAGGAACAATTTTATTAGGAATTAAAAAACCTTGGCATATGTATAATTGAATCCAAATTATCTATCAATAATCACACCATTTATTGGTTTATACAATAAAACCTAAAAACTGTATATTAATTAAATAGAATAATTAATTTTATATGCACTTGAAGATATAATTTTTTTTATATCCAATCAAATGAATCTCCTTACTTCATTGTTTACAACACATGCAATCAGTAATCCATACTAATGTAGCTCTATAAATATCTATCAATGTTAGGTTTTCACAAGATTGAGGAGAAATTTTAAAATAGAGATAAAATTTGGTAGGACCTAATATGATCCGAAAATATAAGCAAGAACTTTAAAATTTGATGAAATATTTTATCCTTCACCATTCTAAACTATTTTTTATTCATTTTTTGATAGAATCAAAGTCTATAAGGATATGATGAAAATTAATTTGAACTAGTAGTAAAATCATTGCGCAATATATACAAAAACAAAAATGAAACTACATCACTCAAAGGATGTAACTCAACATCTATCTCCAAACAAGAATATTCCACTCCTATTAGTGGGCACATTAGTACTACAAAGTATTGGCTATGGAATCTAAATGCACATTTGAAGGTAGCAAGTTATAAAGGTATAAAATAATATTATTCCTTGCTCCCTTTTTATGAATAAAATATCATTCTATATGCTAAAAATTAAATTTGTAATGCATTCTTAGTACATGTTAGAGGGTATATTATTATGGAGGTTGCTCTTATGTTATTTTAGCCAACAAAAAATATAATTATGGTGGTAAGTCTAGGAATCAACAAGGCATATGAACTACTATCCTAATTTATATTTCAATTACAAAAATAATTAATGCATATAAAGAACTAAATTATGAATTTGTAAGATAAAATATGAATATCTATATAGGAATTAAAGAAAAAAATAATTCAAGAAGCCTACCAATAGGTTTTAAGGTGTGATATGGGTGATTGAAGCAATTAAATTCAACCACTATGCTCAAGAAACCTTAATTGAACAAATGGCTCGTAATAATAATGAAAATTGAGAGCATTAGGTAAATGTTGAAAATCAAAGATCCTAATAATGACATTAGAAATATGCATACATGTGGCTAAGACACTACTTGTATTTAGTTTGGTCTATTTCAGTGGGACCTAATGAAAAGAGATCCTTAAAATTTATAAGGTAAAGGATCTTAAGATGATGCAATTACCTAACCTAAACAATTACTTTTTGCTAGAATAGCTAGGAAGAAATAAGAGGACTAAACTTGGAGTATCTCATCTTGATGAAGATGCATCATTTTGGTAAGAACACAAGAGTGTCATCAATGGGTACATGAGCTTAAGGAACTAACTACAAAACTCTTTGATGAATGATTAAGAGAGAAGTAGGTAAGAAAAATAAGAGAGTAGTTTCTAACTACTATATCAATTAAATAATATTATGGTAAAAAAATAATCCTAATCTATGGATCTCCATATCTATGATTTCTATATATAAGATGATAAATTCAAGATCATAAATTTTAAGTTGGGATTAAAAGAGGAAATTATACATGATCTCAATATAACCAATACCAAGATTTAAATATTTTAGAAATATTTTATTTGTATACAAGATATAATTGATAAATATATTAGTGGATATAAGGTGAATGATCAATAATTAATAATTAACCATGAGTTTTTAACCAAAAATGTAGAACAAGAGTGGGGAAAACCATAAGGTAAAAACCCCACGAAACATCATATAATAGAAAAATTACATAAATGTCTATAAAAAATGATAAATCAACCTAGAGATAACTATATTCTCCCATGCTCCAAGTGACATCAAAAGATCCTATTACATAGGGAAATAGTTTACCAATTTCTAAATCTCCTTTTAATAAATAAACCCCTTAAGGAGACTCACCTTAAATGTAGCGAGAGGATGGGATATCCATATAGGGTAGGTTTTTTACACCTTTTCAAAATAGCTGTAAAATATAATTTAGTATTTTAATATATATTATTATATTAAATTATTAATTATGTAAATAAAATTTTCATAATTTCATTTTAGATAAAGTAACATTTGCCTTATTTTAGAGATTTTCTTATAAATATTATAAAGTTTAGCAAATATCACTAACCAACTCATTGATCAAAAGACCTATGTCAATGAAGTATGTGAACGATGAAAATATGAAAGAAAGTAACATAAATGAAACTAATTTACCTACACCAAAATCCCTAGGCTTAATCCATTATAAGATATTAAATTATTCCAATTTAATAGTATGCGCATTTCTCAAATACATTAGCATATCCTTGTTAGAAAAGCAATAAAATGAGTATATTATGGATGCAAGATTTCTCAAATTAATCAAGGGATTGGATTGCTAAATGATGGATTTTTTATGGATTTTATAGATATCATATAAACAATGTAGGATGTGAAATGAGATTAATGGACAAGGATGATGAATGCCCATGCATCATGTGTGAGGATGAGATGTTGTGATGAGGAGTTAAGTGGATGGATGAATTCAATGACTAATTGGACAAGATGATGAAGTAGTTCAGTAAGTGAGAGTGAATTGAGGTTGCTTTTCAATCAATTCAGTAAATTCAGAAATGCTTAGTAAATTTAGAGTTGGAGGAATAATGATAGAATTTATACTTTTAGGAAAAAAATAAAATAATGATTTTATTAATTTTTAGAGGAATGTGCAAATTCAAACTAAATAAATTAAATAATTTATTTAATTTTTGAGGAATGATTAGCTAGTTAAATAATTAAAATTATTTAATTATGTTGGATAAGAGGGATGCATACTTTCAATTACATAATTAAAAAATATTTAATTATGAGGATGTAGGAATAATACATGATTTAATTAAAAATAATTAATTTTTAATTTTGGGGATGGAAGGAATAATTAGAAATTAGTTAAATAATTAAAAATCATTTAATTAATGTGGATGAGGAAACTTGAGGGAATATTTAAATAATTAAAATTATTTAATTAATATGGATGAGGAAAAATTAGAAATAATTAAAAAAATAATATTTAATTAAAGTGGTTGGAGAGAAATGATTAATTAATTAAATAATTAATTATTAACTTAATAAGGATTACATCGTTGTTGAAACTACCAAACTCTAGGGCATCAACTACTCGAGAGGAGAGGGCTTTTAGCACCAATGGAGTTATGTAGGATGGTGAAGTTACCTCTGCATTTGATTCCTTGGTTGATGATGGTACTAGGGGTGATGTTATCCATGTTTATGCTAGTCAAGATTCTTCCTACCCTACGCAATCCTCTTCTATCAACAAGATGCAAGTTGTATGCGGGGATGACCCTCGCATGATTGGTTTTTTCTCCATAACCCTCCATGTTTCTACCCTCAAGAGATAGATCTACTACATGAACCACCTTTGTTGATGTTGTTAATTAAGGACAAGGCATGAATTCATGATTTGTTGAAGCCTCTTTGTCTAGCATCCCCTTGGAAAATCCCAAATCTAGGTATGTGTCATTTGGGTTCTCATCAAAGCCATGAAACTCGAGTATAACAAATAGAAGGTTGGTTCTTAGATTAGATAAACCACTGAAAGTGATTTTTGATGCCACATTATTAAAGGAACTTCGTGAAAATGAAGATAATTTTTTTTGACAATGGGCTAATAGGCAGCTTCATTTCATTTTGGCCTAGCCTTCCTGTGTTGTATGAATGGATTTCAAAATCTTCAGGTCCTCTAATGGAAAAAAAACCTAGAAATTCATCCTAGTGCAAAAGGTTTTTTATAGTGGTCTTTGACAATAAGCAAGATAAAAATTCCATTCTCAATCACACATGGTTGTGGGAGAAAGTAAAATTCTCTTAAAATTATGGCATCCAAACTTTGATCTAACTATTGAATCTTTTCTAGTTATGTCAATCTAGGTTCACCTTCCAAATCTTCCCCTATAATATTGGTTTGAATCATGTTTCACAACTATTGGTAATTCTCTTGATAATTTCATGAGCACATATGAGAACTCAAAAAAAATCATTCACACAACCTTCGCTAGGATTCTAGTTGATTTGGGCACCTCTAAAGATATCCTAATAGAAATCATCTTCAATGCAAATGGTAAAAATTGGTTGTAAACATTGTACTATGAAGGTTTAATATTCACATGTAGAAGATGCTATAAAGTTGGACACATTGCAATAGAATCCTCAAATGTGAAATCTAAAGATAAATGGGAGGCTTCTTGTTCGAAAGATGTCTTCCACAAGCATTATTCTATCTCAATCTCACCCAAGGGTTGTGGCTCCTCAAAGAGTGATCTTAGCACAAAGAATGAGGGGAAATTTGGTGAGATCTCTCTACAATCAAAATATGATCATAAATTTCCTCTAAATGATTCTTGGTGCCATGATTGTGATTGTGGTAGCAATGCCACTTCTCAAAATCTTTCCTCCAAGCACACTTCATATCCATTAGTAAAATAATGTACAAAATCTATTATGGTTGTTGAGGGTGTTCAAACCACAATGGTTGAGTTTCCCCTATCATAGGTTCCATCATATGCACTAAATGATTCTATTGATGGGGATGGGGAAAAATATTGGAAAACAATAAGTAAAAAGAAGTGGAACAATAGTCAAAATATGGATGTTTGCAATGAAATGAATCTTTGGCCTCACACCATTTCTATCCCTAAGGAACAAAATTATGGGGAGGATGTTGAATGGATTAGAGAACAAAAAAAGGATAGTGTTATCCTCAAGTTGAAGTATATCATAAATAAATTGTGTTCTCAAGCAAAAAATAGTGTTAGCACTTAGTAGTTTACTGGTGTCAAAAATTAATATAACCTGGTATAGTAGGATTGAATTGGTAGTCTGTTATTTGTAGCCTTTTATCCTTGGTAGATTGGGCTCCTAAATAAAGTAGGTAGAAATTTGTTTTGGTTAGTATGACCACGAATGAATAAAACAAATGTAATTTTGAAACCATGAGGATTAGATCCCTCATTTGTCATTTCACTTGGTATGGTCCACGTAAAATTTCAGCATCAATACAAAACTCATCTCTTATGAATAAAAAATTAATAATAAATAACTAATAAAAAATAATCTAAGTAAATTTGATGAGTGAAAATCTGAAAGTAACTATATAATTTAAAATTATTTAATTAAAGTGGAAAAAGTATTAGTTTAATCGAATAATTAAAAATTATTTAATTAATGGTGACAAATGGGTTGATGAGATATGATGATGGGGAATGATAATGAATCTAGAAGAAATGTGTTAGAATTTTTTGTTTACATTTTGTCCCTCTTTAAGAAAATGTGCCTTATTATATTATTTCAAATACATGTTGCTAGTATAAAAAATTTAGGTGATAATGTGCCCCAATGTGCCCAATAGACCAAGGGATGAAGGTTTGATGGTAGGTTGGCCCCTTGAGAGATTGGGAAAAAGAAATGAATTTCAATTTGATCTCATAATAGGTAAATAAGATAAGCGTAGTGAACAAGAAAATAAAAAATGGGGCTAAGTTGGCTAAGGAACAGGTTTGGGGAAGTTAGGGTATGATGGAAATGGATTGAAAGTGGGTGGGATATAGGGACTTAGGGATTTATTGCCTATATATAGGCCCTAGAGGATCATTTTAAAATCATTTCCACTCTCCTAGTTTAAGAGATCAAGAGACCTTAATGAGTTTAGAGTGTAGAGAAGCTATAAAAATGAAGGGGAGTTCGAGATCTCTACACTATGTAGAGAAATTCCAATACCACCAATGGAAAAATGAAGCACCCCATGTGGTTCATATCTAACCTTTTGGTTGTTAAGTGTATTTTTAGGTTTCATAAATACTAGCAAAAGATAGGAAATAAAATGCACTAAAGAACAAAATTGTGCATATGAAACCTGCTATTATTCATTTGAAACATAAACTAGTGTATTTGAAATGTGAAATGACACATTTTAAGGTAACATTACACATTTGAAAAATTGGGTTGCATCTTATTAGCATAGATTCACATATATCTTAGTGTAAATGATGTTAAATTAGTGCATTTGAAACACCAAGTGGCATATGATTTCTAAAATAAAACATTTAGAAAAAGGGTGGAAAATGACTTTATTTTGGTGAATTTGATTATAAAGCTAGGAAACTTAGGTTTTATCCATGTATTTTGATATGATTGACATCACATGTGCTATTTATGTAGGTTGTTTTAGAACTGATCATGTCTAAGGAGTGCCACCTAGTTACCCTATAGTTGAGTGCTAGAATTTTTGAGATGAACTAGATGTTTCAAACAAATGTGGGATTGTGGCACATCATCTACATGTAGAAGATTAGGGCTCATACAGTTAAGATAACAATCCTTGTCAAGAAGTGGAACATCAAGTGTGTTGAAAATATAAAGTATTAGCATTGATTTCAATTGGTTAGTGTTTTCATTAGTGCCAATTATGTGTAGAGAAACATGGTCATTGATTTTATATGTTGAGGATATTGAGAAAATTGTAATAAAGAAGGTTTATAGTTTTGCATGTATAGTTGAGATGTTGAAGAAGTGATATGAGTACATGGAGTTATCCTTATGTTTCTATGTCTAGAGGTGTGTTAGAGTAAAGTAATTTACTAAAATAATGTCTCTAGTACTTGGTCTCAAAGTGCTCTTGAGAAAACTTGACAAATAGAGGAAAAAGTGCCATGCAAGTACTCGATGTATTCTCTACATTTCCTCAGGGTTTATTCTATGCTTGTGTGGATTTGAGGTATTGTTCATGATTGTTGGTAGTTGCTATATCTATAATTTGGTCTTTTGTATCATCATACAATGTGAGATATTTTCACTAGTATGTGAACTGGGCAATTTAGTATTTTTGGCTTTAGTCTAAGAGAAATGTGTTTGCTCCACATTTCTCCACATCTTGGTTTCAGGACTTGTGGTTTTGAGAATAATTTAATGTGCTTACCCTCTTGCTTATTTTAAGAGGAATTGAGGTTTGGTGTTGCTAATGATGTGTCTCAAATTTATAATGTATTATAGTGAGTTAATGTATGAAAAATGTTCATAGGATATTTTTTTGTGAAGATTTTTGATGGATTTACAAGTTTTCATTACTTACTATATATCATGTTCAAGTAAAGTTTGTTGTCCAAAAAGATTGGACTAAGTCAAGGATACGTGTACTTAAATTTTTTTGTGTGTGTGCATGGCTGTTGGATGACCTTGTGTTAAACACTACTTGTGAAGCTCATGGAAGCATGTTGAGACGTACTAGGACTCATTCAGGTCCTCACTAAGAATGTGTTTGAGTAACCCTCATTCTCTTCCACTACGAGAATGCTTTGGCATCGACCTAATTTGAATTTGTAAATAAAATTTGTGTATGGTTGACCTTGGAAGGGTTTCAAGGTTGAAGAAAGTATAAGTATGTGTTGAGATATTTGTGAGAGATAGAGAGAGATGAAAAATATTTTTTTGTGATGTGAGGTTGAGCAGATCAGTGCAAAATTCAAAGTGTTGTGTTATTGAAGGAAATAATTGAACGTGTAACCTATCTTTCAAGAATGTCTACAAGAGTGTGAGAAAATTGTGGTGGACTTCCTATTGAATTGAGATATTTTCTCTTTATAACAACTCTCTTCTATCTTATTTGTAATTCTATGGTAGTTAGCATGAGTAGTGAGCCCTCATTCGATAGTGTGTCCTATTTTGGCAGTGAGCCTCTCTAGCAATGAGCCTTTGTATTTTGTTTTGGAATTCTTTATATTGTGAGGTAATCCTCACCATGGTTTTTCCCTTACTAGGTTTTCCATAGAAATCTAATGTTCTTATGTGCATGGTTTTACTACTTTCAGTTTTTTTTTTTTGCATTTAACAATTAAACACATTAGCAGAGGAAAGGTTTTGTGAATTCTTGAACATCTAACTTCTATTGAGATTTTTAAAGGTTAAATTTGATACAAATGATTCACCCCCTCTCAATTGTCTTTTTCAACAATTTGTATCAGTGTTGGAACACAACAATCTACTAAGAGGCTGGGTGAATCAATAGATCTTAAAATTTCATCCCTTAAAATTTTTACTGTAGATTACTTCCTTAGATCCAAATACTTTGTGCATATTTCTTTCTCAAACTCTTTATGCGTAGATTGAAAACTAAAGATGTAAATATAAAAATGCAAATAAAAATCAACAAAAACATTCCCACAACACCACATATACATGGAAAACCCAAGATGGGAAAAACTACAATGAGAAATGTTGCTAGGATCTACTATCCTAATCCAACCTCACAAGCAATGAAGTTCAATTACAATTTTAAGGGCTCCAAGCCTAAGGAAGCTTGAACTCCCTATTTGAGAAGCTACAACTTCAATGATGCACAAACACCCTTATTTAGGAGCTACAACTCCAAGGAGACTACAATCCCCTAATATGAGCTACAAATTAGTACAATGAGGCCACAACCTCTTACAACATTAAAATATCATATATGCATAAATTGGTTCTGCATAACCTATAATGCATCAATACATTCTATACTTTGTTTCACACACTACAACTTACTTTTTCTATTGAATTTGCACTCTCAACAACACACACACCTCTACATCTCTCTTCTCTTTTTGTACTACACTCCTCTCACCACATAGAACAATCACTGTTCTAACTTGTTGCTCTACACCTCCTTCACTTTTTGTAGTGTCACATACATCTTCACTCACTTTAATGGAAACCTAGATGATGATCTATGTTGTGTCTAGGTTACACACATATGTGCATTCACTATCTACACTTGTAGCTCTCTCTCTACTCTTCCACACTATAGATACAACACACTCACACCATCATATTTTATGCCTTTTAATCTCCATCATCAATCTCCTTCATATACCAATTTCCATGGTTGGGGTCCACCAAGAAATTTATACATAACTCACAACAAGGTTGTGAGTTCTCCATCGACCAATCATCTTTCACCATGTGTCACCATACATCATCTTCCATCACCATCATCTTCCTATTGGGTCCCGCTTTACTAGGATGTCAAAGGGATCAAACATTTGGTCTTGTCGATGTTCATCCATCTCCTCAATGAACCTGAGTCACCTTCATCACCCATCACTACTTAATAAGATCCTTCAACTTCCATTTAATTGATGTGAAGAGATGAATAAATATTTGTTTAATCTTCATCTGATGATCTTGACCATTCATTTCTCATCGCTCAAGTTCTTCCTTTGTTTTGCTTCATAACAGCGATGTGAAGAATCAAAGTGATATCCTACCACATTTCTATCAAACCCACTAAATACTTATTTCTCTCCGATCAGGATCATATTAAAATGTTGATGGGACACCTTAAAAGGTCTCATTGATGTCCATCAATCTTTTCGATGAATACCCTTGCTGACATCACCTATCTAGTAAATTTTCACCACATATCAATGTGACATCATACACCATGTGCCTTCCACCTCATTGCCACATGTCATCAATTTTTTCATCCACACACATGTCTTCTAGACCTACCATTGGAGTGTTGAAGGGACTTTGAAATTCCTTTCTCCAAGGTGACATTGTCTCATCGATATACCTTGGTGACATCATTCTCCACCATCTTCCACTCATCACCCATTGCAAAAAGAATGTCTTCCATTGAATTCATAACCACGATGCAAAGACCCATAATGATATCTATTGGATTTCCCTTTATTTGATCTCCACCATTTCTTGGTTGTCATCACCATGTTGAAGAGACTTAAAGAACTATCTCTCCAATAACACACTATCACCATGATGGTACTTTATTGCTTCTTTGAAGGGACACCTTAGGAACCCCTTTCAATATCTTCCTATCACCTTGATGCAAAATCATCTCTTTTTCTTTATCATGAATTTTCCTCTTCCAAAGAATCCATGCACCTACAAATTACTAGAGCTTGACCATTTTCTTTTTGAGGGTGTCAGAGTTCACTCATTTCTCTTCCCTTATCCTTGGAGTGTATTGTAGCTTTATTCAAGTAAGTTCGAACAAATAATTCCAATGCACTCTTTCTCTTGTCAGGATTCAACCATTGGCTTAACCCTTTTCCATTTACCTCCTTTCACATTTATTTGTAGACCATAACTTATACCTATGACACTCCAAAGTGAGAAACACCATCTTTGTATTGATCTTGTCATATGTCGAGGTTTTCCCTTCCATGTTTCCAACTTCAAATCTTTCAATAAGTTTCAAGCCCAAAATATTTTCACGTGGTGGGGTTTCTCCATACTACCTTCTTCAAACACCACCGTATAATGTACTCCTGAAGTCCAAAATCCAGAATACTTTGGACTTAGTAGATTTTACTTCATCACTCTAAGGGACTTAGTAAGAGGTATGACCAAGGCCTGATGCCCAAAACCTTGGAGGCATAGTAAAAAATGACTAATTTCAAACACCTTCCTTCTTCACCAAGTGATACATGGTAAGCTCGAGACTCGAGGCTCGAACTTCTACAATCTCTTCAACACTTGCACAACACAACTTCAACCTTTGACATCAATGACACTTTTACATTAATTCCAATATCCTCCTTTACTATATTAGGCTCATCTCACCTCTGATCCTCTTTCGTTATGCCAAAAATATCCCTTGCATGATTTCCCATTTTGACATCAATGACAACAATATGCTAACAATCTTCACCTTTGTCATTGATGACAAAACTAAATGCTCAAATTTCTAAAGGTTAGATACCAATTGTGGATAACATATGTGCTCTTAATTCACCTTTGACATACCTTCTCCTTTGCTCACACTTATGAGCAACTACACAACTTTCTCCCCTTCACTCAATTGTTTTGATCATTTGAACAACTTTCTCCCCCTTTGACATCAATGGCAAAGGGCCACACTCACCATACTACTACAACCTTCATTTATCCTTAGCAATGGAAAAGGGACTTTTCTCCCACTTTGAATGATACTAATTAAAGATAATTTATGCTATCATACCAATTGTTCCATTCAACCATTTGACTACAATGGAAAAACCATATGTTCCAACAACTTTATACCAATTAACAATGTCTAATGCCAGTTGAACTGCCATTACATGTTTCGATCCAGTCAAGTATGATACCAATTATAGATATTTTATTTCATGATCTATACCAATTGATGATATCATGTCTTGATACCAATAAAATTTTGAACTACAATGTACCAAGTATAACACTGATTTGATACCAATAGCAACTCCCTGTAGGACCTTGCTCCATTCTCTTCTCAGTATACTCAAGCATTAGCTTCATTTTGGACTTTGTACCAACTAGACTACTCTAAACCAATTTACAATGGTCTAATACCAATTTAGAAACACTATATATAGAATGACTCACCCTCAACCATATCTCCTCTTCTTCCAGGAAAGAATAATTTCTATTAGGAGAGCATTTACACCACTTTTTCTTCAATAATTGATAGCAATTATTGATATAAATTGCTGCAAATAACTATCCATAATTTGTTGATGTTCTTATCCTCTGACGAGCATTTCAAAGAGCAAGAATGTGGCCATAAATCTACAACCAACAAGTTGTTAGAAACTTGTTAAAAATGTTTTCCCTAACTTGATCTCTCTCTCCATTTCTAGGGATGAATGGAATACTAATTAAGCTCCCCCTGGAATCATGCCCTATCACTAAGATTAGTGATGTAGGCTAGAAGAACCCACATTTGGTGCCTCCTTTTTACTTTTCACTCTCCAGACCTTCCCGAGATCCTTTTCTTTCTTGTCATCCTTCTTCTTAGGAATATGTGAATCATTGCTCACTTTGGGGGACATATTCCTTTTCTCACCATGTGCTTTTTGTCTTACAAAATTTAATCTATAATATTTAGCTATGTGACAAAATTTATTGCAGTGAAAGCACATTACATTCATGTTTACAACAAGAGAAAATGAATTTTTATTTACATATTTTGTGCTCCTTCTAGGTGTAGCTCTACACTCTCTTTCCCTATGACTAAATTGGTTACAACAATAATAGTAACCACAAAAACATGACGAATACCTGGTCATAGCATTTCTTTGAGTAGGATGAGGTGATCCTCTTTTCTGTGTCCTATTTATGTATCTCATCTTTGAGAACCTTTCTACTTCATCTCCTTTGTATGTTGCTTCATCTTCTTATAATCAGGAACTAATTTTTTCATCCTTTTATATGTAAGAATTTTCTTCTCTTCTATTGATTTCTTCATCTTCTTATCTATTGTGGGCTCCTTCAACTAAGTAGTAGCATCCTTTTCTATTTTTCCATCTCCAAAGGTATTTTCCTTGGATCAAATCATGTAGGCATTTTCTTCCTTAGTGTAGCATCTTCCTTCTGCTTTAAATCTATTATACAATTTTGGAGAAGCAGAAGGACTCTTCCATTTTTCATCACCAAGGTTAATCTTCACTCTTGGTCTGGATCTCAGTCTAGATGGAATTTGTGATCTCATAAATTCATTTAATATCTCAAAGCCACCTTTCAACTTAAGGCCCTTATCAACCTATTATCTGGATTCCTCTAAGTCTCTTCTTAGAGAAATTATCTCTACTTCCATCTTCATGCACTCTTCTAATTTGGATTGTAGTTTTTATTTAACTAAATCTTCTCTCTTCCTTTCTTATTCAACTTTTATTTTCAGACTAACTATCATTTGATCAAAGTCTTCAGGGTTTTTAGTTAGCCTCCCTATCTATTTCCAATATTTTTTTTGTTCATTTTCTTTCCTCAACTTATCCATCTCATTTAGAGCACAATTGTGTTTTTCTTCTAGGTCCACTTCTTCCTCTTCATCAAATGTTGTACCAAAATCCATGGATAGGTATTCATTCCCCTCAATATCACAAGTACTTTCATTCTCATTATCTGAGCTTCAAAAAACATCTGATACCTTATTCTCTTCTTTTATGTCCAGATCCTCCTTATCCATCTACTTACTACTATTTTCTTGATTAGAGTTATGTTTTTCATCATAAATATATTCAAAATCAAGACAAGAATATTTAACTCTACATTTCCTAGAGCTTCTTCTTCTTAGTCTTTTGATTGAATCAACTTTCTCTTATTAGAATTCTTAGTTTTAGATGTATATGCTTCTTCCTCTTCCCTTCTTGCTGCAACATTTCTCATTGATGTATTTGCATTTTTCTTATCTTCACTTGTCTCTAGTCTATCAAACTTTCCTCCACATGTCTAAAAATTGGCCTGCATCATACTATCATCTCCTTCATACATCCTCTTCAACTTGTTTCAAACTTCATGTATAGTTTCATAATGCATGAATTTGTCAAGAATTGATCAAGACAACCTAATCATAATGACATGAATTACTTTAGAATTATCTTGAAAAGCCTTCCTTCCATCCTCAATAGTTGGATGTGTAGCAGGAACCTTGTATCCCTTTTTAACTAACATCCATACATCAAACCCTAATGATTCTAAATATTTCATCATTTTTCTACTCCAAACAATATAGTTTTATTCATGAAAGAGAGATACTTCTTCTGTAGATGAGCCTTCCTTATTAGCCATTTTTTGTGGTCACTTAACCAAGATCTACTCGAGTTGATTAAGCTTCTCCTATGGATCTTGGGGCTCTAATGCCACTTGTTGGAACAAAAAAATCTATTGTGTGGGGGGATGAATCAGTAGGTCTTAAAATTTCATCCCTTAAATTTTTTACTATAGATTACGTCCTTAGCTTCAAATACTTTGTGAAGATTTCTTTCTCAAAATCCTAATGTGTAGATTGAAAACTAAAGATGAAAACAGAAACATGCAAATAAACAATCAACACAAACATGTTCACAACACCAGATATATGTGGAAAACCTAAGATGGGAAAAACCATAGCTAGAAATACTTCTAAGATCTACTATCCTAATCTAGCCTCACTGACAATGAAGTTCAAATATAATTTTAAGGGATCCAACCCCAAGGAAGCTCCAACTCCCTATTTTAGAAGCCACAACTTCAAGGATGCACCAACACCCTGATTTAGGAGCTACAACTCTAAGGAAATTACAATCCCCTAATCTAAACTACAACTCAGTACAATGAGGACACAACCTCTTACAACATTAAAATATCATATATGCATAAATTGGTTTTGTATAACCTATAATGCATCAATACATTCTATACTTTGTTACACACACTACAACTTACTTTCTAATGCTGAAGTTGCACTCTCAGGAACACACACACCTTTGCACCTCTCTTCTCTACCTATACTGCACTCCTCTCACCACATAGAATAATCACTATTCTAACTTGCTATTTTACACCTCCTTCACTTTCTATAGTGTCACATACATCTACACTAACCTGAATGTAAACCTAAATGATGATATGTGTTGTATCTAGGTTACACATGTGTGCATTCACTATCTACAATCGTATTTCTATCTATTCTTCCACACTATAGATACAACACACCTACACCATTAGATTTTCTTCATTCTTTTCCTTAACTCCACTGAATTTTCATCATAGTCTCAAGATCCTCACCACTATTTAGATCATATCAAATATTCTGCTAGGGTTGCCATACTTTCTATCTTCACTAGCTAACAACCAATTCACCTTGAGCCTTGCACCATCATCCATCTCATTATCAATACATCTGATAGGGTTTACCAAATATTATGATACCTCTACATCAAGCCACACAACATTTAATTTTGTTATAGAGAATTTACCTAAATTAGATCTCTATCAAACCTTAGAGTCATATGTGCATTAAATGCATCCCTCTATTCTTTTGATCTAATTCGATTTTCATCTCCTTCACAAAATATGTCACTACTTTACCAATCATATGTTTGTTGACATTGGTCATAGGTGCAATTGGACCTATTAATTCTTCCCTCTATATCATTTACTTAGTTGAAACCCTTTTTACATGGACTTATCCATTTGATATCTTCATATTCAAATTTGGGTTGTCGATCAACTATCTTTGTGCCACAATCCTCTAGCTCTCTATTCATCTTGACACCCTTAAGAACCAACTATTTGATGAATAGTCTTCAAATATCCATTGTTAATATTATACTTCATGACCATCACACATTACTACAACCCACTAATAATTTAATTCACAACAATGATGTGAATTGTTGCAGCTACCACCATTGATCTTCTACCTTTTAATATCCATTGTTGATCTCCTTCATATATCGCTTAGAATGGTTGGGGTCTGCTTAAGCATTACAACACAAATCTTAACAAGTATGTGATTTTTCCAACGATCAATATTCTTTCACCATGTGTCACCATATATCATCTCCCATCACCATCACCTTCCTATTGGGTCCCACTTTACTGACATGTCAAAGGGACCAAACATTTGGTCCATTTGATGTTCATCCATCTCCTTGATGAACCTAGGTCATCTTAATTACCCATGTCTACTTCATATTAGACTTTAACTTCCATTTAAGTGATGTGAAGAGATGCACCAATATCATTTGATCTTCATTAGATGATCTTGACCATTCATCACTCATCACTCAAGTTATTTCTTCATTATGCTTCACAACAGTGATGTGAAGCAGCAAAGGAATATCCTGACACATGTCTAGTAGACCCAAAAAATACTTCTTTCTCTTCAATCAAGCTTATATCAAAATGTAAAGGGGAAACCTTAATAGGTCTCATCGATGTCCATCAATCTTCTCGATGAAGACCCTTGATGGCATCACCTACCTAATAAATTTTCACCACGTATCAATGTAATATCATACACCATGTTCCTTCCACCCCATCACCACATGTCATCCATCTTTTCATCCACACACATGTCTGCTCAACCCACCATAAGAGTGTCGAAGGGACTTTGAAATTCCTTTCTCCGAGGTGACATTTTCTCATCGATATACCTTGGTGACATAATTCTTCACCATCTTCCACTCATCACCCATTGTGAAAATCATGCCTTCCATTGAATTCATAACTACAATGCAAAGACCCATAGAAATAGTCATTTGATTTTCCTTCATTTAATCTCCACCATTGCTTGGATATCATCACCATGTTGAAGAGACTTAAAGAACTCTCTCTGAGAAAAAACTGTCACCATGATGGTACTTTATCGCTTCTTCGAAGGGACATCTTTGGAACTCCTTCTAAAATATTCTTATCACCTCAATGCAACATCATCTTTTTTTCTTTACCATGAATTTTCCTCTTTCGTGGAATCTGTGCACCTACAGATTACCCGAGCTTAACCATTTTATTTTGAGAGTGTTCGAGTTCACTCATTTTTCTTCCCTTATGCTTGTAGTGTACTATAGCTTTAGTCAAGTAAGTCTAAACACATAAGTATGATGCACTCTTTCTCCTATCAAGATTCATCTATCGGCCAAACCCTTTTCCATTTACCTCCTTTCACATTTATTTTTAGACCATAACTTATACCTACAAAACTCAGAAGTGTGAAAAACCATCTTTGTATTGATCTTGTCAAATTGTTTTCCTTTCCATCTTGAAAAATTCAAATATTTTAATATGTTGGAAGCCTGAAACATTTTCAAGTGGCAGAGTTTCTCCATACTTCCTTCCTCAAACACAACTTTATGATGTATTCCCAAAGTCTAAAATCCAAAATACTTTGGACTTAGCATATTTTACTTCATCACTTTGAGGGACACAATAATAGGTATGACTGAGGACCAATGCCTAAAACCTTGGAAGCATAGTAAAAAATGACTAACTCCAAACACCTTCCTTCTTCAGCAAGTGATACATGGTAAGCCTGAGACCTGAGGTGCAAACTTCTGAAATCTCTCCAACACTTGCACGATAAATCTTCAACCTTTGACATCAGTGACACTTTTACATTAATTCCAACATTCTCCTTTACCATATCAGGTCCATCTCACCTTTTATCCTCTTTCATCATGGAAAAACATCTCCCTTGCATGATTTCCCCTTTTGACATCAATGACAAAAATATGAGCTACAATCAGAGCAAGGTTCCTAGGAGAAGAGCTTAACCACTTAAGGAAGTTCTGGGATGAAAAAAAATATAACTATTGAGTGCCCTAGGTTTGAGGGCACTAACTATGCATTTTGGAAGAAAAATATGGAAGGATATCTACCATACTGTGGAAATGAGATAAAAATTTCTATTTAGAACCAATATGTTGCTCCAGTTGATGGTTCAAGTACTGTTGATGAAATCAAAGTGCATGAAATAAACAATAAGGCAGGGTTTATTATTGTAAATAGTCTTTCAAATTTTGAACTAGTTAAAGTTATGAATCTGAAGATTGCTAAAGAGGTTTGGGATAAGTTGGAAAAGATGTATGAAAGAAAAGTTGCAAAACTTGGATGCAGAATTTGAGATCCTATGAATGGCCAAAGATGAGAACATTAAATCCTACATGCAGAGAGTAGATGAGCTAGTAAGTGGAATGAGAGGACTTGGTGCTCAAATAGTTGAATCTAGGATAGTGAAGAAGGTTCTCAGAACTCTACTTGATATATGTAGTGAAAAGGTATCTTCTATAGAAAAAATTATAGATTATTGTTGACACCAAAAAAGTAACCCTTCTACTTTGTCTATCTCATTTGGGTCCTCCTTGTGACTTTGTCTTATTTGTGCCTTGATTTAATGTTGTAATGTGGATAACACATTCACATTAGGTCTTGGGCCCTAGCAAACTAAAAGAATTCAAGTGGTACCTTACTTAAGTGTTGTGAAGTGTTGTAACACACTTTCACACTTTTCTAGGGTCATGTTAATGTATTTCACTTAAATAACCTTTTTTTTATCACTTAACAAGCTTTATTTCAAAGTTTTCTAAAGTTTTGTATCAAAATTTCACGCTTTTCTAGGCTTGTCATCAATAATTTAACCCTTTCTTATGCTTTAATTCATCCCATTTTATACTTGTGAGCCTTACCTAAGTGTATTATTGAAAATAATCCTGATAAACATAATTTAATATACTTAGTTTCTAACATCCACTTAAAATTCCTAAGTGGGACCCATTCGCCACTACGTGAATGAGTCCCTTTTGGCTCAAAAATAAAAATAATTTCAAATTTCTAGTGGTTTATTATTTTCTAAGGCCTAGGGTCTGTGATGTAGTATTTTTGGGAAATATTACATAATTTTGTATAAATATATGGTTTTTCCTCTCATTTTCATCTCCTTAACTATCCTCAATTTTGAATCAAGCAATCAAGTGATTTTTCATTCAAGAATTTTGTCTACAAGAGTATTCAAGCACTTGGACCCATTACTTGCATATCTTCATATTTCTACATCAAAGGTTTTGTGAGTTGTAGAATTGCATGTTTTTCATTCATCATTCTCTTTTAATTTTATTTCATTGTCAAGGGTTTAATTACCAAACTGGGATTTGACCAAGGAAAACCCCTAATCATTAGCCCTTAACAATTTTTCCCCTCCTTGCATGTTTTTTTAAGGTCTAGCATGGACATTTGTCAAAGAGAAAGGTGTGAAAAGTTGTTAAAAAATCATCAAAGTCATTCAACTTAGTGAAAACCCTAATAGAAGTTTGGAGAACACCTATAGGTCTAATTATGCAATTTCAGATCCAAAAGCCTATTAGGAGGATAAATGCAGATCGGGAGCTATAGATTGCACTTTTGAATTTCTCAAAATATAGAAGTAGACTAAGTCACAATCAATGGCATATGATTCCCATTACCAGGCCCAAAATAGATATTTTGCAATTTTAAGTACCCTTTTTTCTAAAACATTTTCTGACATAATTTCCCTGAAACAGGACTAAGTCGCCTAGCCTAGCGTATGAGCGCTAGTATGCTTCAATAGTGAATTTTGCATGATTTCAGAGCTCCTTTCCATCAGTTTCCAATTTCCAATTGCACTTATTCAGTCTTATTAATTTATGTTATCGTTTGTTTGCATATTTAGGTAATTTTGCATATCATAGTGTGTTTTCAAACACTTTTCATTTTCTTAGTTTTTCATTAATAGTTTATCTTCTTTATCAATTTCCAGCCTTAAGGACAATATTATTTGATAGATTTTAGTATCTTTTGCATTAGAATCTGAAGGATTTTTTCTTGAGTGTGAACTTTGCGAAATTGGATTCCTCTTCCTTCATTCCTTTTTAAGGTGTGGATAAGAGAAGTTGTGCACTCCATTTCCATAGTCCACATTTTGGTGAACCAAACTTTTGAACATCATATTTCTTATTCAAATTGCATTTTCATATTATTAATAGCTTACATTAGCATTTCATTGCAATTTTCATTGTTTAATTTGCATCCTAGGGTTTCCAAATTTGCATTAGTGAAAATGTCATCTAACTTGCATTTTTGCATTTCTTTTCATTAAAAATCAACAAAATTCTACATTTTCATATCATATCTACATCAAAAACCTAAAAAGCATAAAAACCAATTGAAAAATTATAAAAAATTTCAAACAACTCACTCCTTGGACTCAATCGCCACCCTGGGCGACTTAGTCCAGTTGCACATTTTGCACTACATTTTCTATCATTTCTAGTTCATTCTCTATATTTCTATTTTTTATTGTTATCTTTTTGTTTATGTTTCCATATGTGTTGTTTCATTCAATTTCTTGAATTTATTTTATGTTGTGCAATATAAAAATTTGCATCATGGATATGCATTTAAAAGGCTTTGGATACCATTAAAATCTTTAGTTGACATGTCAAGTTGTGCCTTTGCAATTGATCCTAATGACATTGAATTTCCTCATGCACACTCAACTCCTGACACATGTCATCTGTCATGCCTGGAATTTTATGCTAGAAAAACCCAACTATTTTATTTATTTTTAAACAGACTTAATGCTTGGGAATGAACTACTTGTCATGCCCCCATAAATTTATCTAGTAAAACACTTTTCTTTTTTTTTCAATAATACAATATACTATCATTTAACAACCATATGTGTGCATGGTACATGCAATGCACATTGATGACATTGCTTGTGCAACATTGTTATCAACATGTCGCTCGAGAGTTGTGGTAAGGAAATGAAAAATGATTTTCGGTTGACTCCAAACATAGGGTTTACAAGACTCTTAACTACCAATTAGAAGTTGTTGCTCACTTTTGCACAATAGTTAATGTCCTTATTCGACCATCATACTATGGGATCTCACATGAAAAAATAAAACTTATAAATATCATCAATTTGATTTACTATTAATCCTATGGATTAATTGATGGGACATATTTTATCTTGTTCACTCTACCCATTTAAAACCACTTAGACATAATTGCTAAGATCTACATTGACATTTTAATATCAAAATTCAAGCACGAGAATAACTAAAATATTTATAATTTGCTTTAAATTTAAAATTTATTTATTTATTTTTATTACTATTAACTTATTTATTCCCTTAACCTTTTATGTATATAATAAGTAATTTTATTTTATTTTCTAAAAATATAAGATAAGAATTAGCATATACAAAATAACCATTTATTAATTCCTTGCATTTAACTTATATTTAGTTACTTTTAAATAAGGAAGTGTGGGGGCCATGAATAAAGAGGAGTTCTGATTTATCTCTTAATTTTATTTTCTTTTTAAATAATTCCTACTAAAAGTAGACCTTCCCTTATATGAATTTTTTTCTTTTAAATTTAATTTGTCAAAGCTCTTAAGATGGGAATATATTCCCATCTTCCTTATTGAAGGGACAATCCAACTTAGAGCTTGCCACGATAACTAAGGAGGCTTCGTATATGGGGTCCACGTAGGGCCTAAAGTGGGGTCTTTTGTTTCACCATAAATTTATTGAAAATTCATGTATTGCTCGTGGCAAGAGCATTATTACTTCACTAAGCATCGTAAACTAGTTTTATCATCACTACTCGTTCAAGAATTATTTTCCTTCTCGAATTACACACGCTGCATTATAGTGACAAGACTGCTCTTACAAGATCTTCGTTGGTGGAGGACGATAGTGGAAAAATTACCATATATTTTAAACATAATTAATAACGTCACTAATATCAGTACTATTTATTCTGCTCCAAACAAAGGCATTGTTGGTATCATTAAAACTTATTATTAATCCATATTCTGAGTTCTATCGAAAAATCCACCCCAACATCCATATCTGGATAGGAGAAAAGCATTACTCAGGGGAATTATAGAATTGAAAACCCATCCTTTCATCTTTGTGAGAATTTAATAATTAGTAAACACCACAATGGATCTCAAACACAAGCTCAGGACAGTTGGAAGTCTGTGGCTTGCCGGGATGGCCAGTTCTCTTGCTTACAATTGGTCTCAAGCTAACATGAAAATCAGCGTCATGATCATTTATGCAAGGCTTCATGCCCAATTTCTGACATTGGATGCCTTGTCTGGAGCTGCTCTCGTTGAATACTAAGAACACAAATTAGAAGCTAAGGCCAAGTGATCTGAAAAGCACAGGTAAGGCAGTGATGGCAATGGCTTTACAATAGAAATTTGATTACACAACAATGCATGCAGCAGTGAAATTCACATTCAATAATGCATATTACAAGAACAAAATGCATAATACAGTCTTTGTTTGTTTTGCAGAGTAAATGTGTATTTTTGGCAACTCGATATTAATACCAGAAATGAAGAGAGGCGAAGCCAACAGATACATTAAGATGTACGTGATGTATTTTATATTATTCGCTGCCAGAATTGGTCAGATCAATTAGATCTGCAGGAGGAGTTATGGAGCTTAACAAGTCAAGATTGCCATTAGATTTGCACGTACCATACCTCTTGTCCTCAGTAGTGAATGACGTAGCATGAGTGTCTACTGAAGTCGATGGATAGCCATAAATTTACTGCCAAAAACAAAAATCAATTTGAACATACGTGCATTCAATACGGTTGAGGGGTGTGGCTACTCCTACGTCTTCAGTTAATGCCTAATTAATGTGCCCAGGTTACACTTGACTTACTCTAGGTTTTATTTCTTATTTATTTATTTTATACTTCCCTGCATCATACAATTTGGGGACAAGGTTTACAGAGTCTGAACTATCTGCTATCACAAGGAGGAAGGACGTCTCACTTAATTGACCTTTATCACGGTCTTTGCATGATCGACGATGAGAGCAGTTGTAGCCCCAGTCTCTACCTTGCTTGATGATGCAAGTTTTGGTGAGATTTTTTAGAGGAGTAAATACAATCTCGCTTGTTAGATTGGTGGATCTCCTCTTAATCGATTTGCAAGACTTTGGGTTAACTTTGATTTATTACAAATTGGTGGTTGATCTCTCAGTAAGTGCGTTGGGTAATAATTTGACTATCTGCTCTTCTGACTGATGAATTGATGGCTAGGGAGGAACCACACCCTAGTGTGAGATTCATGAGAAACCCTAATGCCTAATCTAAGTCTTAATATTTCTTCTTTAATGTTCTTTTGGAGATGACTGTGTTCGAACAATGCGGCCAATGATTCTATTCTTTATTGTGCATCTCCTCCTTACTCCTGCGGTTGCCTAGAAACACATTCGACTGGATGTAGAGAGACCTTCCAAGAGATGATCAGCCTGAGTCTTTCCTTTATGTTTTTCCCCAAAACCTCGAAACTCATTCTATATATTAACATTTATGGGGGACTTCTGCGGCAGGAGATATGCTAAGCTTGAGTCCATCCATGCTAGTCCGATGAAGGGAGGTGGGAAGGAAAAATAGTGTAACAAAAGGGAGGATCCCTATTGATACAGAGGCTTCTACCCAACTCTGCACAAATGGAAGTTAATCTTCATATCAATCTTTTCTTCGACCCAAGAAAAGAGTATTAAAATTGTATGGCCTCTCTATTGCCTTTACTGGCCATTCTTTCTTAGCAGCAGGTTTGGTAGGGGTTAAGAAAGAAATAAAATATATTTTGGACAATCATTCATTCATCTCCCATCTTTTAACTGACTTCATATCTATGTTTTCTTTTACACTTCATAAATATTGAATATATTTGGGTAGTTTTATGTATATAAATACAGAATGTACATACTTTTAAAGTATGATTATCTAACATTTATCTATTATTTCGAATGTAATTTATATGTTTAATGCTGAAACTGATATATCATTATTGAAATTCCATATATGAAAAGGAATCCATGTTGGGCAATAATAGGTTTTTTTTTTCTATTTTTTTTTTTAAATATAACTGATGGGAAAAATATTCGTTTCATACAGATTTACTATGAAGTTCATTTGGCTTACGACATATTTAAAATTTTGATGTGCAAAACAAAGAGTTCTCTATTTATATAGATCTCCAAGAGGATGGTCAATTCATTTATGATTTTGAACAAATATGCAGGTTCACATTTTCAAGCATGGAAAAAGGATCAAAACTGCATTGTTGTTTTTGGTGCATCAAGTGCAAACTCCTATTTATCTTGAACACTTCCTTTGCTACAAACCATAATACCTATTTAGAAATAAACTAGAATGGAGGAGGCATATAATAAGGTTAATTAAGGGTTCCTCTCATATGCATTTTCTTCGTTACAAGAGCCCAACTTGTTAAAATCTGATTCTCTTCTCATATTTAGTTCACAAACTCTCTCCCATTCTTTCTTACAACTCAGTGGAACTTACAGTTGTCTATTCCAATGTAGAAGAGAGTATAACCCAATTCACACAATACTTTCTTCAATGACAAATGAAAGTGTCTCCCCTTTCCCACAACTTTACCACAACTCATAAAGTATTTTCCCTTCCTTAGTGCATTAAGATACAAATTCCTCACTTAATTTTTACATGTCACATATGATAAGTAGAAAAGAACTAATAACATGCCAATGAATGCAATCTTGCTCTCTACCCTATTGTAATGGCATCATGGAGCCTCGTGGGCTCTAGCCATACCCCCGAGCAAGGAAGTCTCATAGCTCCAAGATGATGCATGGAGCTTTTTTCAAATTTTTACAAAGAAATATGAATAGCATATCTTAAGATTACATGAATGCAGGTTCACAAGTTTCCACATTCAACAATGATCTATGCAAACATGCCACCAACTTACCACAATTGAACAAGGAAAATGGAAGTGGGGAAAAGAACAACTTATCTTTTTACTTAATGGGGAGATTGAATCCTCTATCCTTCTTTCTTTTCCAATCCAAGCCTTCTTGACCATTCACCTCCCACAAGGGAAGACCCCTCTCCCTCTCTCATCCTTTCTTCTATCTTGCTAGAGTTCTCCAAAAGGAGAAGTGGGTAACCATCTAATCATCCCTCCTCCCCAAAATATATAAGAAATTCAAATTAAAACCCTTGGATGGGAAGGTGTGGAGTGTACCTCCTCCATCAAGAGAGGTCTTTTCCTCCTTAATGAGGGGAACATGCATTTGGACAACCTTCCAATATTTTCATCCCATCATCTCCTCAAAATTCGTCACTCTTCATTATGAGGACTTTTGAAGGGTCAAATCATGTCCTTGGGGCACTATTGTATGCCTACTTGACCCCTACCGCTATGGTATAGACCCTAGGGGGTCTATTTTTGCATCTAACCAAGGAAATTGACCAACAACCCTCTTTAAGGCCCTATTTAAGTATCCATCCGAATTTTCAATTTTAGATAGGGGTTCCTAAACCCTAACCCTACTTAAGCCCATATAACTCACCTTTAAATGCCCTCAAAGACAAAAAGTAAGTTATCCTTTTAATATCAAACCTCACACCTTAATCTACAAACACATTAACTTTGTTTCTTTCTAAGCCCCAAAAGGAGTCAAATTCATAACCATAAGAAGATTTCTTTTGATTTACTTTTCGAGGGTTTTTCCTTCTCGATACTAACATCCTTAGTTTCCTACACATTACCAATGAAACTATAAGCAACAATCGTATATCACATAAATTATGTAATTGAATATCCTAAGATTTTGCATATAATTTCATTTAAAATTTCAATTTATATCCCACACTTAATGAGTGTTTAACACCTTCATGGAAAATATAATGAAACAAATGTCAAAATGAAATACAAGAATATTGTCACAGAATTACATTATTTATTGCCCACAATACCACTTACCACCCATTTATGGAAACATATAACAAGTTAGGTTGGGTTTTAATCATAGGCAAAGCGGGGTCTTACATCCCCCTCCCCTTAGCTTAGACTTCCTCCTGGAAGTCACTAAGGTCTGGAACATAATCTTCATTCGTAACATAGATTAATTTATCAAACATACTAATTACTTTTCTTTCTTGATGAAAGAACCAAAAATTCAACTATAAGCATACATTAGAGACAATCTCTTCCATGAATCAAACATTCAAATACTTAAAATTTCTACAATAGAACCTTTGTCTAATACACACTTAATTTAACAAAAGGTAACAACCATCCATGTATTTTTTACTCTATTAACAATGTAACCAACTTCAATACAAACATATATCTAAATGAATTAACAACCTTTGATATGCCTCAAAATTTATTTGCACCATAAACATCACTCATGATGCTAGAATATATATATATATATATATATATATATATATATATATATATATATATATATATTATGTCAATGGCCAATCATTCCTCAAAATTGTTATTATTGCATTTTATCCAAATATATCCTTAAGAGGATATTTTACCTTATAGTCATGGCACTCATACAATGTCTCACAGAATATTAATTGTCATCATTTGTTACTATCTTTCTCACATAGCTCACAAGTATGTCACATCACATTTACTTGTAATTTCACATGTACACACAACAATAGCAAGGATGCCCTTCCCAATTGGGTGTGCTTGTCCTCATGCAAAGGATGCTCTTCCCAATGGGTGTGCCTATCCTCATATAGTCACATAAATTACAACACAAGGCTCACACAAATGGGTTTACAAGGATGGATATTCATGGATACCATAGCAAATTTAGAAAGATAGTCTTGAGGCCCTTCTGTAAGGACTCCTCCATGTAGATAAGAACAGTCATAGAGTGAAGGGAAGAATGGATCAATGACCATCCCATACTGGTCCCATTTACAACCCTTTTCAAAATAATTCCCCAACGCATCTACTCCCCTATACGACCTACCAGGGAACCCCTTGGGATATGGCAATTTATAGATATCACATTACACCACACATGCCAACAATTTGTAAACAAGGAGAAAGCCTCAAATTGAGTAACATAAGGTCACAAATGAAAGTTTGAATAAAAATCTCAAAGAGGAAACTATAAATTCAAGAGAAACAAAATAAAGATCAATTGTAGCTACATTGCAACATTCTGTTCATAATTCAAAAACGAAATTAAACAAGTCCTTGAGGCAAATTAGACTACAACAACCTTCAAATGGCTAAACAACCTAATAAAATAAATGTAGAATTCCACATTGCTAGCGCATAATAAAATTAAACATCAATCATGAATTACAAATAATTCATATTTCAAAAATAAAATCTGCACATTACGAGCACCACGTGACTAGATAAGCCACCTAAGGGGAGGAGGGGAATGGTGGTTCTCTAACCACATAAGTATATAGCATGCAATAACTGGTGGTCCCTGACCACATAAATATGAATAATTGGTGGTCCCTGACCACATAAGTATGCATCACTGGTGGTCCCTAACCACATAAGTATGAATAACTGGTGGTCCTTGACCACATATATATATGAATCACTGGTGGTCCCTAACCACATGAATATGAATATTTGGTGGTCCTCGACCACATAAATATGAATTATTGGGGGTCCATGTAATTCCATCCTTTACCCATGGGTTATAACATCAAGGAATAGGTTTGCACTATGAACCAACAAGTGTGGCTCTCACATGTGGGGGAGTAGGCCACGGTCAACATCCATGGGAGGATTACAACGACTCGACATAGATCCTTTATCAGGATTAGGGACAACGCACTGAGTGCGTAATTTCCCGATGGGAGAACATGTGCCTCTCAACCCCTATTTACACTAGCTGGCATCACACTCCCATAAGGAGGGAACCAGACACTAGAGGTACACATTTAACATACAAATAAGACTAGTCATAAGGGAATACATCACATTTCATTTAAAGAAATACACATACACACATTTCATGCGTACTCCACTTCACCACAAATCAACTACATAAGATAATCATGAAGGGTACACATAGGGAATTGTACTAGACGTCCACCACCATTATCCCAAGTCGGATACCCTATATCACGTACTTGGAGCACAACACATATACTGGTTTTCACATGACAAACCACACTAACTATCAAGAATCTTATCATTTCATTCCATGTGAGTCAAGGATGCACAACATACACTTACTTTTATGACTTGGCCTATCCACAAAAATTACCACAATACACAACATAAGCACCCTTACGAGATATTCACATACACCAAGAATACAAAATAACTTATATTTTCTCTTTCTTTTTCCAATTTCATCTTTTAAAGAAACAAACCATTTTCTTGCACATAATTAAATAGAAAAATATTCTATTCTACAAAATGACATACGAATTCATGATAAAGTTTATCTTCTCAAACAAGGCAAACCCAATACTCAACATACAATACGAAAAACATAGTCCAGTTTATTAGCACGACAACAAAACGTTATTTTCATTCAACCTTCACTAAATCACCCATTTAACAATTGCATCTCAATTGAGTCAACATTTATATGGCTTTCTATGACTAATAATGTAATTGGGGACCTTAAGTCTCACCAATGTAATGATGTTATGACACACATGCCATGAAATGAAAGACAACTTTTAATTCAAAATTTTAGCAATGCAAAGTTTACTACTACATTCATTCCCTCTCCATCGTCATTATTGTTTATTTACTATGCATATTATGCCACTATTTCCTTTTTACCTCAATTATTAATTGATTCTACACACAAGTTTATGCATATATCCTAAGGTGATACTACAATTTTGGGACAAAGGCCTTTTGCCAACATACATATTTCCTCCATATCTACAAGATAGCTTTACATACAATATGGAATTTTTGGGAGTACTTCATTTATCCACACACAAGAAAGGAATCATGTTTTCAAATTAGCCCAAGCGCCTAGATTTAGAAATAAGGGTTATAGTGTTTTACACTTAGTCATTCACTTGCATTATGAAGTTAAAATATGTTCTCACTTAAGTAAATTTGTATTGTCTTCTCAATATTCATGTTTTAAGGATCTTCCTTCATCTCCATAAGGTTCACGGTTATAGGATAGCACAATGGTAAACTTTATAATAATAATAATAATCATTGAATGCACTACTATATTTTTTAATCCTTCATTTGTTTTTTTTTAAATTCTATTTTATTATGGATTGACTTGGTTTTCACAAGGATAGTTCACTACGACATGATAGCCAATATGAATAGAACATACAATTGACACATTTAGTTTGTTTAATCTGGATCATCCTAAACATTTATGAGCCCTAAGGAAGGGTATATAGGTGCACACATTTATATTTAGATTTTACCAAGTTAAAATCTCTAAACTTAGTTGTTTACCCCCATCATAGTCAAATGCATCATCCACATGTGGTTACATAATACTTTATCAACTTAACAACATAGAGAAAGGTCTCACATCTCAAACATAATTTAATCACTACTTTTTCTATCTAGATTTTATAGAGTAGAATACATGATTCCTTAAGAGACATTAGTATTTCACTACTCTTATCCTACATAAAGCATATGACCATAGCATCATTGGTTTCACAATCCATTGTGTCATTCACAACAAGGGTACGCAGTACTTGATCAGATCTAACAACCATTATCAAGAATAAAGAAAGGAAGGACAACATAACGTCATTCTATCCATCCCTCACAACGAGGAGATCATAATCCAGTCATGGTTAAATCACTCATTTTCTATCCAATTTTTTAGAGAACACGCTAGATAATTTTTTTTTAAGAAGCATTACTATCTCACTATCAGTTTCCCACATAAATTTTATGAACCTAGTATCATTTATTTCATAATCCCATACGTCATTCACATTGAGGTATGTAATACTCAATCAAAGCTAAGAACAATTACTAAAGGATAAGGGAAGAAAAGAAGTCATAGGGTCGTTTCAAACATTAGTCACAACAAGGAGGTAAGGACACAAGGGAGCTTCACACAAGCAACAATCATGGGGCCACAACACTAACCAAAGATTCCAACACTGCAACCACGCTCTGATACCAAGTGTCATGCTTGGAATTTTATGCTAGAAAAACCCAACTATATTTTTTTTTTTTTAAGCAGACTTAATGCTTGGGAATGAACTACTTGTCATGCCCCCATAAATTTATCTAGTAAAACACTTTTTTTTTATTTCAATAATAAAATATACTATCTTTTAACAACCATATGTGTGCATGGTACATGCAATGCACATTGGATGACATTGCTTGTGCAACATTGTTATCAACATGTCGCTCGAGAGTTGTGGTAAGGAAATGAAAAATGATTTTTGGTTGACTCCAAACATAGGGTTTACAAGACTCTTAACTACCAATTAGAAGTTGTTGCTCACTTTTGCACAATAGTTAATGTCCTTATTGGACCATCATACTATGGGATCTCACATGAAAAAATAAAACTTATAAATATCATCAATTTGATTTACTATTAATCCTATGGATTAATTGATGGAACATATTTTATCTTGTTCACTCTACCCATTTAAAACCACTTAGACATAATTGCTAAGATCTACATTGACATTTTAATATCAAAATTCAAGCACGAGGATAACTAAAATATTTATAATTTGCTTTAAATTTAAAATTTATTTATTTATTTTTATTACTATTAACTTATTTATTCCCTTAACCTTTTATGTATATAATAAGTAATTTTATTTTATTTTCTAAAAATATAAGATAAGAATTAGCATATACAAAATAACCATTTATTAATTCCTTGCATTTAACTTATATTTAGTTACTTTTAAATAAGTGTGGGGGCCATGAATAAAGAGGAGTTCTAATTTATGTCTTAATTTTATTTTCTTTTTAAATAATTCCTACTAAAAGTAGACCTTCCCTTATATGAATTTTTTTCTTTTAAATTTAATTTGTCAAAGCTCTTAAGATGGGAATATATTCCCATCTTCCTTATTGAAGGGACAATCCAACTTAGAGCTTGCCACGATAACTAAGGAGGCTTCGTATATGGGGTCCACGTAGGGCCTAAAGTGGGGTCTTTTGTTTCACCATAAATTTATTGAAAATTCATGTATTGCTCGTGGCAAGAGCATTATTACTTCACTAAGCATCGTAAACTAGTTTTATCATCACTACTCGTTCAAGAATTATTTTCCTTCTCGAATTACACACGCTACATTATAGTGACAAGACTACTCTTACAAGATCTTCGTTGGCGGAGGACGATAGTGGCAAAATTACCATATATTTTAAACATAATTAATAACGTCACTAATATCAGTACACTATTTATTTTTCTCCAAACAAAGGCGTTATTGGTACATCATTAAAACTTATTATTAATCCATATTCTGATTTCTATGGAAAAATCCACTGCAACATCCATATCTGGATAGGAGAAAAGCATTACTCAGGGGAATTATAGAATTGAAAACCCATCCTTTCGTCTCTGCGAGAATTTAATAATTAGTAAACACCACAATGATCAAAATGCGAACACCATTGATTCTGTAAAAACATGGATCTCAGAGCATGAGCTCAGGATAGTTGGAAGTCTGCGGCTTGCCGGGTTGGCCAGTTCTTTTGCTTACAATTGGTCTCAAGCTAACATGAAAACTAGCGTCATGATCATTTATGCAAGGCTTCATGCCGAATTTCTGACATTGGATGCCTTGTCTGGAGCTGCTCTCGTTGAATACTAAGAACACAAATTAGAAGCTAAGGCCAAGCGATATGAAAAGCACAGGTAAGGCAGTGATGGCAATGGCTTTACAATAGAAATTTGATTACACAGCAATGCATGCAGCACCAAAATTCACATTCAATAATGCATATTACAAGAACAAAATGCATAATACGGTCTTTGGTTCTTTTGCAGAGTAAATATGTATTTTTGGCAACTTGATATTAATACCAGACATGAAGAGAGGCGAAGCCAGGAGATACATTAAGATGTACGTGATGTATTTTATATTATTCGCTGCCAGAATTGGTCAGATCAATTAGATCTGCGGGAGTAGTTATGGAGCTTAACAAGTCAAGATTTCCATCAGATTTTCATGTACCATACCTCTTGTCCTCAGTGGTGAATGACACAGCATGAGTGTCTACTGAAGTCGATGGATAGCCATAAATTTACTGCCAAAAAAACAAAAAATCAATTTGACCATACGTGCATTCAATACGGTTGATCATGGGTGTGGCTACTCCTACGTCTTCAGTTAATGCCTAATTAATGTGCCCAGGTTACACTTGACTTACTCTAGGTTTTATTTCTTATTTATTTATTTTATACTTCCCTGCATCATACAATTCGGGGACAAGGTTTACAGAGTCTGAACTATCTGCTATCACAAGGAGGAAGGACGTCTCACTTAATTGACCTTTATCATAGTCTTTGCGTGATCGACGATGAGAGCAGTTGTAGCCACAGTCTCTACCTTGCTTGATGATGCAAATTTTGGTGAGATTTTTCAAAGGAGTAAATACAATCTTGCTTGTTAGATTGGCGGATCTCCTCTTAATCGATCTGCAAGACTTTGGGTTAACTTTGATTTATTACAAATTGGTGGTTGATCTCTCAGTAAGTGCGCTACGTAATAATTCGACTATCTGCTCTGCTGACTGATGAATTGATGGCTAGGGAGGAACCACACCCTAGTGTGAGATTGATGAGAAACCCTAACGCCTAATCTAAGTCTTAATATCACTTATTTAATGTTCTTTTGGAGATGACTGCATTGGAACAATGCGGCCAATGATTCTATTCTTTATTGTGCATCTCCTCCTTACTCCTGCGGTTGCCTAGAAACACATTCGACTGGATGTAGAGAGACCTTCCAAGAGATGATCAGCCTGAGTCTTTCCTTTATGTTTTTCCCCAAAACCTCGAAACTCATTCTATATATTAACATTTATGGGGGACTTCTGCGGCAGGAGATATGCTAAGCTTGAGTCCATCCATGCTAGTCTGATGAAGGGAGGTGGGAAGGAAAAATAGTGTAACAAAAGGGAAGATCCCTACTGATACAGAGGTTTCTACCCAACTCTGCACAAATGGAAGTTAATCTTCATATCAATCTTTTCTTCGACCCAAGAAAAGAGTATTAAAATTGTATGGCCTCTCTATTGCCTTTACTGGCCATTCTTTCTTAGTAGCAAGTTTGGTAGGGGTTAAGAAAGAAATAAAATATATTTTGGACAATCATTCATTCATCTCCCATCTTTTAACTGACTTCAGATCTATGTTTTCTTTTACACTTCCTAAATATTGAATATATTTGGTTAAGCAGTATTAGTAGTTTTATGTATATAAATACAGTATGTACATACTTTTAAAGTATGATTATCTAACATTTATCTATTATTTCGAATGTAATTTATATGTTTAATGCTGAAACTGATATATCATTATTGAAATTCCATATATGAAAAGGAATCCATGTTGGGCAATAATAGGTTTTTTTTTTCTATTTCTTTTTTTAAATATAACTGATGGGAAAAATATTCATTTCATATAGATTTACGATGAAGTTCATTTTGCTTACCACATATATAAATTTTGATGTGCAAAACAAAGAGTTCTCTATTTATATAGATCCCCAAGAGGATGGTCAATTCATTTATGCTTTTGAAAAAATATGCAGGTTCACATTTTCAAGCATGGAAAGAGGATCAAAACTACATTGTTGTTTTTGGTGCATCAAGTGCAAACTCCTATTTATCTTGAACACTTCCTTTGCTGCAAACCATAATACCTATTTACAAATAAACTTGAATGGAGGAGGCATATAATAAGGTTAATTAAGGGTTCCTCTCATATGCATTTTCTTCGTTACAAGAGCCCAACTTGTTAAAATCTAGTTCTCTTCTCATATTTAGTTCACAAACTCTCTCCCATTCTTTCTTTCAACTCAGTGGAACTTACGGTTGTCTATTCCAATGTAGAAGAGAGTATAACCCAATTCACACAATACTTTCTTCAATGACAAATGAAAGTGTCTCCCCTTTCCCACAACTTTACCACAACTCATAAAGTATTTTCCCTTCCTTAGTGCATTAAGATACAAATTCCTCACTTAAGTTGTACATGTCACATATGATAAGTAGAAAAGAACTATTAACATGCCAATGAATGCAAGCTTTCTCTCCACCCTACTGTAATGGCATCATGGAGCCTTGTGGGCTCTAGCCATACCCCCGAGCAAGGAAGTCTCATAGCTCCAAGATGATGCATGGAGCTTTTTTAAAAAATTTACAAAGAAATATGAATAGCATATCTTAAGATTACATGAATGCAGGTTCAGAAGTTTCCACATTCAACGATGATCTATGCAAACATGCCACCAACTTACCACAATTGAACAAGGAAAATGGAATTGGGGAAAAGAACAACTTATCTTTTTACTTGATGGGGAGATTGAATCCTCTATCCTTCTTTCTTTTCCAATCCAAGCCTTCTTGACCATTCACCTCCCACAAGGGAAGACCCCTCTCCCTCTCTCATCCTTTCTTCTATCTTGCTAGAGTTCTCCAAAAGGAGAAGTGGGTAACCACCTAATCATCCCTCCTCCCCAAAATATATAAGAAATTCAAATTAAAACCCTTGGATGGGAAGGTGTGGAGTGTACCTCCTCCATCAAGAGAGGTCTTTTCCTCCTTAATGAGGGGAAAATGCATTTGGACAACCTTCCAATATTTTCATCCCATCATCTCCTCAAAATTCGTCACTCTTCATTATGAGGACTTTTGAAGGGTCAAATCATGTCCTTGGGGCACTATTGTATGCCTACTTGACCCCTACCACTATGGTATAGACCCTAGGGGGTCTATTTTTGCATCTAACCAAGGAAATTGACCAACAACCCTCTTTAAGGCCCTATTTAAGTATCCATCCGAATTTTCAATTTTAGATAGGGGTTCCTAAACCCTAACCCTACTTAAGCCCATATAACTCACCTTTAAATGCCCTCAAAGACAAAAAGTAAGTTATCCTTTTAATATCAAACCTCACACCTTAATCTACAAACAGATTAACTTTGTTTCTTTCTAAGCCCCAAAAGGAGTCAAATTCATAACCATAAGAAGATGTCTTTTGATTTTCTTTTCGAGGGTTTTTCCTTCTCGATACTGACATCCTTAGTTTCCTGCACATTACCAATGAAACTATAAGCAACAATCGTATATCAAATAAATTATCTAATTGAACATCCTAAGATTTTTCATATAATTTCATTTAAAATTTCAATTTATATCCCACACTTAATGAGTGTTTAACACCTTCATGGAAAAGATAATGAAACAAATGTGAAAATGAAATACAAGAATATTGTCACAGAATTACATTATTTATTGCCCACAATACCACTTACCACCCATTTATGGAAACATATAACAAGTTAGGTTGGGTTTTAATCATAGGCAAAGCGGGGTCTTACATCATCCTTGTGATGTTGACATCATTGGAGAAGATTATGACAACATGAATAAGTTCCTAAATGAATTCCTTGACAACATTGAAGCCAATGCATCATTTTATCCATCCATGAAACAATAAGATCTTCCTACAATACCACCTCCTAAAATGTTTGGTTATTTACATCCTAAAACAAATGAAGAACTAGAATTCCCTACAAAAGATGAACCTAGTTCTTCTAAAAAACAACCCCTCCACCATTTTATGATAACAAAGTCACAAAAATTCCAATCAACCTTGAAGAAACCTATGGCAAAGGTTTTACAATTTTGAGGAAATAGGGATGTGACACAACAACTAACCATGGAATTCATCAACTCTTAGAGCAAACTTCAAAAGAAGAAAACAAAAGGGGGTTAGGATATCAAGATCCCTCTCATAACAGCAAGCCTCCTAGAGAATATTTGAGGATTTACGATGATGGCATGGTGATCTCTGATTCCCCTCCCAATTTGAATGTCCTCCTTCCTCAAGAGCAACCCTTGAATGATAACAATGACAAGGATGAGAAGATCACTTTGGGTCCTCCTCCTTTAATTTGAGAGAAGGGTGAATCTATCAAATGCAAGAGGCCTTACAAGTGACAAAAACTAAAGTTTCCTTTCCATCCACCACCTGAATGTGAAAGCAAATTACAAATACTTTTAAACAAAGTACTCAAACTATTACCACCGATGAATAGATTGGTAATATATCCTAAAGATTCCAACGTTCCACATTGTGCATATCATCATGTTCTTGGACATTGTAGTGTTGAGTGTCGTCAATTGAAAGAAATAATAAGCAAGTACCATTTCGATGGTGATAATTTCTATCCACTAAACCCATAAAACACTATCCAACTCATTTTCATGTCATAGTTGTTTAGCATTCCCTTCTCACTATTACATGACCTTTCCCATCACCTACCTCGACTCATTCTTTCCTTGCACCCAGTGGGGGCAAGAAGTTGATAGCCTTGTCCTAGTAATGTATTTTTTGTTGTCCCTTAGTTGCATTCTTCACCTTCCACTTATACCAACTGAGACTAGGAGACAGATAACTTTCTTGACGGTTGACTCGCATTTACCTTACTAGTCTTTCACACTTTTATTTTCTTTTCTTTTACTTTTGAGTGTTTCCATGTGCATAATGTGATCCCCCCTGATGTTTTATTTGATGTTCTCTTTGTCTCATTGTGACATTCCTCTATTTGTACCTTCATTCTTCTCTATTTCATACATTGAGTTTTCCTTTTCTTTTTTCTTTTGCTTGTGTTTTCCTTTTGGGTATGACACAAGGCATTGAGACATTCATGTATCTTTCATGTTGAACGAAAAGGAATTTCCTTTTTCTTTAACTTTTCTTTTGTCTTTTTCTTTTGTTTTCCTTCTGGGGATGACACAAGGAATTGAGACATTCATGTCGCTTTCATGTTGACCCAAAATATTTTCCTTTTCCTTTTTCTTTCACTTTTTCTTTTCAATTTTTCTTGTGTTTTCCTTTTGTGGATGATGCAAGGAATTGAGACACCCTATGTCTCTTCCATGTTGACAAAAAGAAAACATATTTGTTTTCACTCTCTTTGTGTCATTCTTCTAGTTCTATGTATTTGGGGGATGATGAAAATTCCAAGCTCTCTAAAAATATTGCAGCAAAGAACATACTAACCTGAAATCCATAGATCCCTTATGTTTTTGGGCTTTTCATTTTGGGGGAAACCCCTTTCCTTTCATTTTAATTTGTTCATATGACATAGCCTTGATAAAAAACATATGACTTGGCATAGGGATTTTCAAGTTGGCTCTCATGTCTTCTTTCTTTCCATCATTTTTCATTTGGTTACTTTAAAGTAATTGTTGATAGTATGGTGTTTAGCAATTCCTTTAAAGTGGGGGCATACATTGGCATTATTCTTTTACACTTTCCTTTTTCTTGGTTCTTAGTGAAGCCTTCTTACTTCATATGATGTGTTTGTTGCTTTGTGGATGTCATTGGCTGTAATGTCCTTCAGGAGCATGATCTATCTTAGCATATTGCATTCCTCTTGGTGGCTTGATGTGATGCAATGCATCCACTAAGTTACAAATTTTCTATTCTTTGATTGGTCCTCTCTTGGAGACATTAGGTGCAATGTTCCCTAAGTTAAAGACCTCACATGGACTAAGCAAGACTCCTTTGAACATCCTTTTGCATGTTGCATTTTTCATTTGTTATATGACCACCTTGCATAACACAACTTGCATGCCTATGGTGCCATCACATTTGTTCATGAGCTCCAAGCATATGAAGTTTTTCTTGTCTCGTGAAGCTCGGAAAAAGTCATTTTTCTTTTGTGGCACCTTATTAAAGTTATCAGGAGGTATAAATTTTGTATTGTTGAGTGGGAAGCCTATTTTGAGGTATGACTTTCCCCATAGCCACTAGTGTGTGTGTGGGTGCATAAAAACCATTAGTGCATGTTTATCACCTTTTAGGCCTTCCCACGCAGTGGATAGCCATGAGTTTTGTCACCTTAGAGTGATTATGTGTTTTTCTAGAAAAAAAGCCTAGATTTGATCCACATCATGTTGGACAAACAATCGAAGCTTGATTTGATTCATTCTTCCTTTCTTTTCCTTTTTTCTTTCTCTTTTATCTTTGACGTTGTGTGCTTGTTCCTTGTCATTTTTCTTGATATCATGCATGTTTCCCTTGTGCTTATGTTTGGTTTGTCATGAGATCTTGATCCTAGGGGCTTGATCATCCCTCTTGATCATTGTTGTCCCATCTTGCTAGAATTGGTTCATGGGAACCCCTCTTGATTGCGCGTTGGTCTACTTTAGTAAGATTTTCAAGTAGGTTAATCCTCTCACTAAAGTGGGATGTGCACACCGAGAAAGTAACCACTCTACTTTTTCTGTCTCGTTTGGGTCCACCTTGTGATTTTGGCTTAATTGTGCCTTGATTTATTGTTGTAATGTGGAGAACACATTCACATTAGGTCTTGGACCCTAGCAAACTAAAAGAATTCAAGTGGTACCTTACTTAAGTGTTGTGAAGTGTTTTAAAACACTTTCACACTTTTCTAGGGTCTTGTTAATGTATTTCACTTAAATAACCTCTTTTTATCACTTACCAAGCCATATTTCAAAGTGTTCTAAAGTGTTGTAACAAAATTTCACACTTTCCTAGGCTTGTCATCAATAATTTACCCCCTTCTTATGCTTTAATTTGTCCCATTTTACACTTACATGTCTTACCTAAGTGTATTTTGAAAATAATCTCGATAAACATCATTTAATGCAATTAATTTCTAGCACCCACTTAAAATTACTAAGTGGGGCCACTACAGGAAAATGAGTCCCTTTTGGCTCAAAAATCAAAATAATTTCAAATATTTGGTAGTTTATTATTTTTTAAGACCCAAGGTCAGCCTGTGATGTGGTATTTTCAAGAAATATTGCATAATTGTGTATAAATATAAGGTTTTTCCTCTCATATTCATCTCCTTATCTCTCCTAATTTTCCAATCAATCAATCAAGTGATTTTGTACTCAAGCATTTTGTCTACAAGAGTATTCAAGCACTTTGGACCCATTACTTGCATATCTTCTTATTTCTCCATGAAAGGTTTGGTGAGTTTTAGCATTGCATGTTGTTCATTGATCATTCTCTTTTCATTTCATTTCATTTTTAGCCTTTAATTACCAAACTGGGGTTTGACCAAGGAAAACCCTTATTCACTAACCCTCAACAATTTTTCCCCTCTTTGCATGTGTTTTGTAGGTCTAGTGTGCAGATTTTTCAAAGAGCAAGGTGTGAAAAGTTGTCAACAAATCATCAAAGTCATTCAAAGTAGTCAAAAACCTAATAGAATATTGGAGAACACCTATAGGTCAAATTCTGCAATTTCGGATCCAAAAGCCTATCAGGAGCAGAAGTATAGACCAAGAGCTATAGATTGCATTTTTGAATTTCCTAAAATATCAAAGTGGACTAAGTCACCATCAGTGGCATATCAGTCCCACTACTAGGAACAAAACAAAAAAAAATCAATTTTGAGTACCCTTTTGTCTGAAACTTGTTCTAGCAAAATTTCCCCAAAATAGGACTAAGTCACCTAGCCTAGCGTATGAGTCCCAGTGGGCTTCAACAGTGAATTCTATAAGATACCAGAGCTTCTCTCCATCACTTTCCAATTTCAAGGTGCACCTCTTTAGTCTCATTAATTTTTGTTATAGTTTGTTTGCATATTTAGGTCATTTTGCATATCATAGTGTGTTTTCAAACACTTTGCATTTTCTTAGTTTTGCATCAATAGTTTATCTTCTTTATCAGTTTTCAGCCTTAAGGACAATCTCCCTTGAAATATTTCAATATCTTTTGCATTGGAATCTCAAGGATTTGTTCTTGAGTGTGAAATTTGTGAAATTAGATTCCTCTTCCTTCATTCCTCTTATAGGTGTGGATAAGAGAAGTTATGCACTCCATTTCCATAGTCCACAATTACAATACTTATACTAAAGATCGATTGATTGGTACTTTAACCTCATTTGAAATGAGAAAGATTGGTTTGAAAAATGGAAAAATCATAGAAATCGCTTTCAAGGCTACAAAAGTGGAAGATCTGGATGAAGAAAATCTTGATGAAGTGGAAGCTAATTTTGTGAGAGTAATGAAAAAGGGCTTCGGTAAGTATAAAGGAAAATTTCCATTCAATTTTTTTAGCTATGGGAAATAGGTCATTATGCTTCAAGATGTCCAAAAAGAGTTGAAAGAAATAAATATAGAGAAGGTAAAGAAAGTAAAGGAAATATGATCAAAAGAGCATATTATTTCAATGAAGATGTTGGCATTTCTAATGATGATTTTGATTACGGAGATTTTTTATGATAATGAATGCTTGTTCCTAACTTTAAAAGATGAATTTACTCCTGATAAAACTAAAATATGTGTGAATAAAAGTGCTCCAAAGAAATTCAAAGGTATTGTGGTCTCTTCTCTTCATGCTAAACAAGAAAAGAACTACTGGGTTGTTGATAATGATTGCTCAAATAACATGACTGGTGACAAAATTAAGTTTTTTAAACTTGAAAAATATGGAGGCTTAGTTAAGTTTGGAGATGATTTTGGTGCTAAGATTTGTGGGATAGGTTCAATCAATTTTGATGGTAAACATAATACAAATGATGTCTACTATCTTAAGGGTTTGAGACATAATCTCTTGTGTGAGACAAATCTGTAACAGGGGATATAATATTGTCTTCGAGGATGGAAAATGTGAAATTTTAAAAGGGTCTCGAACTATGATTGTTGCTAACAAGAGGACTAAAGGAAACATCTATTAACTTAAAGGTGTTGGTTGAAATTTCTTTATGTCTCAAATTAATGACAGTTGGTTATGGAACCAGAGAATGTGCCACATGAATTTTGATAGCATGGTGAGAATTAGTACATTACAAGTTGTGAGAGATTTACTGAGAATCACAAAGTCATTTAATTCTTTCTGCAAGGACTATTAGTTTGTAAAGCATGCTAGAAACACCTTCAAAGCAAAGGAGCAATTTATTACTGGGCTACTAGAATTGATTCATATATATCTTTATGGTCCTACAAGGGTGATAAGTCTACAAGGTGATAGGTATTTTATGCTTTTGATTCATGATTACTTTAGAATGACATGGGTTACTTTTCTTAGAGAGAAATATAATGAATTAGAAAAATTCAAGACATTTAAGGCTATGGTTGAGAATGAAATGTATTTGAAAATAAAGTGTTTGAGGTCTGACAGAGGTGGTGAATTTACCTCCAATTATTTGAACATGTTTTATGAAATTCATGGAATAAGAAGACAATTATCTATCCCAAGAACTCCTTAGTGGAATGAAGTTGCTACAAGGAAGAACAAGACAATTGAAGAAGCTGCTAGAACAATGATAATAGAGGTAGTTTTATTGGAAGCCTGCTAGAGAGAAGCAATTTATAGTACTATTTATGTGTTCAATTGAGTTCAAGTAAAAGGTAACAACACTAAGACCCCCTATGAGCTATGGTATGGAATGATTCCTACTATTAAGTATTTTAAAGTATTTGGAAGCAAATGTTATATCAAGAGAGATGAGGAAAATATAAGAAAGTTTGATGCTAGATGTGATGAGGGTATTTTGTTTGGATACTCTACTCGAAGAAAATCTTACAAATGTTACAATAAAAGGCCGGAAAAGGTTGTAGAAGGCACAAATGTCAAGGTTGATGAAGTGTTGAAGATTTCAATTGATGTTGATGGATATATTTCATATGGACCTGATTGCAAAGAAGTAGGATAAATAGTCAGAGAACAAGAAATGCAATATGAAGAAGAAGAAGGTCTAGAAAAGGTTCCTAAAACCACTAAGTATGTGCAAAAGAATCATTTTGAAGATCAGATCATTGGAGACAAGATGAAAGGTGTATTGATAAGAAGAAAAGTTGTTGAAGTTGAGGTAACTTATTGCTTACTTTCTAAAGTTGAGCCTAAGATAGTGAGTGAGGCATGTAAAGATGAATATTGGATGAAAGCAATAAAATAACTTATGCAAATTGAGAAAAATAAAACTTGGGAATTGGTTCCTAGACTAGTAAACAAAAGCATAATTGGAAGTAATTCAATTTTCAGAAATAAACTAAATGAGAATGGAGAAGTGTTAAGAAATAAGGAAAGGCTTGTGTGTAAGGGCTACTCACAAGTGAAAGGTATAGAATTTCAATAGAAATTTTCTTCAGTGGATAGAGTGGAAGCTATTAGAATTTTTTTGGCATTTTTTGCTTGTCAGGACTTCAAGGTTTACTAGATGGATGTGAAATCTGCTTTCTTGAATGGAGAGCTAGATGAAAAAGTTTACATGGAACAACCAGAGGGATTTTAGTTGTTAGATCAACCAGATATGGTTTGTAATTATAAAATGATTTATATGGCTTGCAGAATATTCCTAGAGCTTGGTATGCAAGGTTGGACAAATATTTGATTTAGCAAGGTTTCAACAAAGGTACTACAAATAGAAATATTTATTTCAAAAATTAAGATGAAAAGATCTTGATAGTAATTGCGTATGTGGATGACATTAATTTTGGGGGAAATGAAACCATGTGCAAGATGTTTGTTGAAGAAATTTGGAAAGAGTTTGAGATGTTTATGTTTGGTGAGATGAATTTCTTCCTTGGACTGTAAATCAATCAAACAAGCAAATGTATTTTCATTTCACAATCAAAGTAAGAAAAATAAATGTTGAATAAATTTTGGATGGATGGTTCCAAACTAGTATACACTCCTATGGTAACTGGATGCAAATTGAGTATGGATGATGATTCACCTAATGTTGGTTTGAGAAAATATAATCAATGATTGGTGGATTGTTGTATTTAGCTATTACCAGGCCATATATCATGCATGCAATTTATCTTATAGCTAGATTTCAAGAGGATCCCAAAGAAACTGACATTGTGGCTATCAATAGGATATTTAGATATCTAAAAGGCACTCCAAATCTTGGCTTATGGTATCCTAGGAATACTGACTTTACACTAAGTGCTTATATAGAAGTAGATTGGGCAGGTTGTGGTGATGATAGAAAAAGTACAAGTGGTGGAGCATTATTTCTTGGATGTAGATTGGTATCATGGTTAAGAGAAAAAAAGATTCAGTTTCCTTATCCACTATAGAGGCTAAGTATATTGTTGCAAGATCTTGTTGTGCATAAGTTTTGTGGATGAGAAAGACATTGAAGGATATCAGAGTAATATGTGATGATCTCATCTCTATTTTTTGTGATAATACAAGAGAAATTAATATTTTAAAGAACCTAGTGATGCACCAAATGAAAAATCATATGGGTATGTGCAGGATCATCATGGAAAAAATAGGCCCTTAAGTGGCGAAAAATTCAAAAATATCAGAGTTAGGTAACTTGATGTAAAAATTTGAATAATTTATCTATATTATTTCAAAAATATGTAACAATAGAATCTGTAGCAAATTGAATGTAGTTTATAAACTACTAGGTTTATTTAAAAAACAAAAAAATCTAGTTGGTGAAAATTTGAAATTTCAATGTAGTAGTACTTAAATTTCAAGGAGAAAATAAGAAGTAGGTGTTTGTCTAACCACCCTAATCACAATAAAATGATAATATTTTTTTATAATATTTTAGATATAAGTAGAGGACTCATGTCCTGATGTGATGCATATTTTTTGTAATTTTTTCCAAGTAAATAATTAATTATGATTTTTTTATTACAACTTTTAAAAAATATAAAAACTCGTATTTCTGACCACCTTAACTTGGTCAAAACTTCATGAAATTCAACATTTTTTTTAAAAATCCTATAGTATGTGAAGCATAGAATGTGACACATGTTTTGGATTAAAAAATGTGATATCATTTGAAAGCTATAGATGTTTTTCAATCAACCCATCAATTAGGAATTTAGTCGTAATTCAAATAGAAAATGAATAATAATTATTTATTAAATTCAAAGTAAAGAATAATTTATATTGGTGGAAAGCTGATAATCTCCTTAAAAAACCCTTTTCGTTTCATCAATTTTGGGTTAAAAAAAGTCACCAACCACATACCCTACACATACCCATCTTATCACAACTTTTTGGACCATCATGATCCTACACATACCCATTTATCAATCAAGTATCACTTTTTGAGAGAGAAGGTCATCAAAAATGAAATAAATATTTAGTAATGTACCTACAAAGGATGAGATTTTGGACATATTTACTAAGGATCTTCCTAAAGATACTTTTAAGTATCTCTAGGAGAAGTTGGGGGTTACTACCCCTCCTTTCTTGAACTAGATGCATATGGAGATGCATCATTCCAGTGGATATATGGATCTATATTCCTTCTAGATTGATGTTTTGTGGCTACCTCTCAGGGGGAGCAAGTAGCTCCATGTGTTTTCATTGTGCAGTTGGCTGGGTGTATTCATACGAAGGAGTATTCAATGCTGGTATAGATATTGGTTCAATGTGAAAAGGAGAGAACAATGCAAAACATCTTCTTTTTTTCCATTGATTTCAAATGGGGGGAGAAAGTATCATGTGAAAACTCTTGTTCATTCATAAATGAGGAAAAATTTACAAAAAAGTTGTTCAAAACTATTGTGTTGTCTTTAATGGTTTTTCAAATCATGTGTTGCCATCAATGAAAAAGGGGGAGATTGTTGAAGGTATAAAGTGTTTTCATTAATTTCAACTATCTAGTGTTGTCATTAGTGTCAATTATGTGTACATGAACATGGTTGTTGATTGTATATCTTGAGGATATTGAGAAAATTGTAATAAAGAAGGTTTGTAGTTTGTGCATGTATAGTTGTGATGTTGAAGAAGTGCTACAAGTGCATGGAGTTATCCTTATATTGATATGCCTAGAGGTGTATTAGAGTGAAGTAATGTACTAAAATGATGTGTCTAGTACTTGGTCTCCAATTTCTCTTGAGAAAATTTGATTAATAGAGAGAATAGTGTCATGCAGGTATTCAGTGTATACTCTGTGCTTCCTCTAGGTTGATTCTATGCTTGTTTGGATCTGACGTATTGTTCATGATTGTTTATAGTTACTATATATCTATAATTTTAGATTCTCAATCATCGTAGAGTGAGATATTTTCACCAATATGTGAAGTAGGAAATTTAGTATTTTTAGCTGTTGTCTTGGAGAAACATGTTTTCTCTGCATTTCTCCACATCTTGGTTTTAGGACTTGTGGTTGTAAGAATAATTTTAGGTTCTTACTCTCATGCTTGGTTCAAGAGGAATTAAGGTTTGGTGTTTCTAATGATGGGTTTCAAATTTATAGTGTATTTTAGTGAATTAATGTATGAAAAATGTTCATATTTTTTAGGTGAAGCTTGTTGTGAAGGTTCTAAATGGATTTTCAAGTGTTCATTACTTACTCCAAATCATGTTCAAGTAAAGTTTGTTGTTTGGAATGATTGGACTAAGTCAAGGATGTGTGTACTTGATTTTTTTATGTGTTTTCACAGGTGTTGGCTAACCTTGTGTTCAAAGCTACTTGTGAATCTCATGGAAGCATGTCAAGACATAGTGGGACTCATTTAGGTCCTCATTGAGAATTTGTTTTGGTCACCCCCATTCTCTTCCACCATAGGAATTCTTTGGCACTGACCTAATTTGAATTTGTAAATACAAATTGTGTATGGCCGACCTTGGAAGGGTTTCAAATTTGAAGATGGTCTTTGTTGAGATGTTTGTGAGAGACATAGAGAGATGTGAGATATGTGTGTGTGATGAAAGGCTGAGCAAATGAGTGCAAAATCCAAAGTGTTGAGTTCCTGAAGGAAGTAAGTTGAAGGTGTACTCTATCTTTCAATCATGTCTACAAGAGTGCAAGAAAATTGTGGTGGACTTCCTATTGCATTGAGATATTTTTCTCTCTGTAACAACTCTCTTCTAACTTCTTTATAATTCTATGGAATTGAGCCCAAGAAGTGAGCCCTCATTGGATAGTGTGTCCTATTCTTGCAGTGAGCCTTTGTATATGGTTTCAATTTTTTTTTATATTATGAGATATCCTCACCATGGTTTTTCTGTCATTGGGTTTTACATGTAAATATGGAGTTCTTATGTGCATGGTTTTACTACTTTTATTTTATGATTATGCATTTAACAATTAAATACATTAACGAAGGAAAGGTTTGGTGAATGCTTGTAGATCTGACTTTTGTTGCAAGTTTTAAAAGTTAATGTTGCTACAACTTATTCACCCCCCTCTCATTTGTCTTGTTCACCAAAGATTTCAACACTTATTCTTCCCACTAGAGAGGCTACTATCACATTTTAGGATGTTTGGAGGATCATTCAAATCCCAATCCATGGTGTTAGAGTTGTTTATGACATAGATACATGAGAGGATGCATTGGTGAGGGTATATTGGGATGATGATCTCATTTTTAAGGATAGATATATGGATCTATGAAGATCCATGGGGGAGATTCAACACTCTTCCTCTTGTTTTAGCTAAAATTATTAGAGGAGTTCTAGTCGTTGATTGGAAATTTAGTGGTTTTTATATTGGATGGGGATAATTCCTTGAGAGGATTCTTATAAAAATAATTATTTTTTCATGATTTTCTTGTGTATTAGCCTACCGATATGATGACTTGCACTAGGTTATATATTGAAATAGTACAATCATATCATGTGAGGTGACATTTTTTCATTTTTGGGTATGGGAGAATATTACAATTACTCATCTAATGGGTTATAGAATATATTGTAGTACCTTCCTATATGTTTATTTTATGAGGGTACATTGACACATCACCTGCTAAGAGACTTTGATTATAGGAGGAGAGTCTTGGACCATTAGATGCATAAGACAACTGAGAGGGGGGTGAATCAATTTTATAATTTAAAACATTCAATCCCTCAATATCATTTCAAAACATTATTAACCTTTAAACCATTATCATGCATTAACATAATGTAATCATTTGAAATAGTAATGATAACACATAGAAACACATAAGAACACCATATTTACATTGAAAACCCAAGAATTGAAAAACCATCATGACGATTAGCTCTGTAAGGACCATCCCTTTATATTAGGGTTACCCCCCCTTTTATTATAAACTTATGCTAATATATTATATAGATTAAGAGTGCATCAATTAGATAATATAGAATCCAACTGTGTTTTAGTTCCATTTCACTTTCAATTATTTCACTCTAAGGTAGGGAATTTTTTGTTTATGAATTTTCGCCAATTGGCAAATATTACATATCAGGAAAGTCAAAATTGAAAAAAAAATCACACCCAATAGGGTGGCCAAAACACCCATATTTTATGAATTATCAGTCCAATGCATGTCCATTTTCCATCAATTTATTCTATGAGGCATATTTAAGCAATAAATTTTCCATAACAAAATACACATTTCAAATGGACTAATTAATATTTCTATCTAGAATCTCGGAAGCATGTAATAAATCAGCTACATATTCAGCAATACAATTAAAACAACATTATGTATCAAGACCCATTTCACCAATTAAATTTTACAATAGTTGCCTATGAGGACCCATTTTTCCAATTAAAATTTACAAATAGTTGCTTATGAGGACCAATTTCACCAATAACATTAAAAAATAACTATAATTGAGGACATGTTTTGCTAATTATTGTGACACCTACATGCTAATCATAGGCCATAATCTCCTTGAAAATTACAATGTATGTGTTCCATCGAGGTTTGATTTACCCAACACTTAAATGTATCATTGTATAATCACACGAGATTCACCAAATTTTTAATATACTATTTAAAAATCCCACCAAATTTGTCAAATATGGATGGATATAAATACAATCAAAACTGTAATTTATTTTTACACTTTTTGTTTAGTTTTGAACTTGTGAGCTCTTGATTTAGAAGTTGGAATTGGAACCTTGAAGTTGATTCTAGGAAAGTTTCAAACTTACAACACATGAATTTATGCATTAATGAATAACAAGTTAGTGAAAACCTAATCTTAAAGGTGAGTGATCATTTCTTCATAGTTTTATAAGATTCATTTCTCTTTTCCATTCTTGCTTCAATATTAAATATGATATTGAGTAGGGAATGGAATCTATATTATCGATCCTTCCTAAACAAGAAGACATTTTTTCCAACTTTTATTTGAAGTGAGAAATCAAGATGTTGAGTGGCAAGTGCAACAAGGGTAAGACTCCTTAGGGTGGTGAAGGGACTTGGAGGCCATCAAAATGCCCAAAACATGGAGTTATGGGTATGTGCAGGATCATGGTGCGCCAAAAAGTGGCAATATTTGTAGGGTATGTGGCTGACGACTTTTTTTTTACCCAAAATTAATGAAACGAAAAGGGTTTTTAGAGGAGATTCTCAGCTTTCCAAAAATATAAACTATGATTTAATTTTAATTTAATAAATAATTATTATTCATTTTCTATTAGAATTACGACTAAAGTCCTGATCGATAGGCTGATTGAAAAACATCTATAACTTTCAAACGGTATCATATTTTTTGAATCCAAAACATGCGTCACATTCTATGCTTCACATACTATAGGATTAAAAAAGATAAATTAAATTTCATGAAGTTTTGACCAAGTTAAGATGGTTGAGAAGTTTTATATTTTCTAAAAGTTGTAATAAAAATTCATAATTAATTATTTACTTGGATAAAAATTACAAAAAAATATGCATCACATCTGGACATGAGTCCTCTACTTATATATAAAATCTTACAAAAAAATATTATCATTTTATTATGGTTAGGGTGGTCAAACAGACACCTACTTATTTTTCCAAATTTAAGTACTCTGCATTGAAATTTCAAATTTTCACCAAATAGATTTTATTTATTTTTAAATAAACTTAGTATTTTAGAAACTACATTCAATTTTCTACAAATTCTATTCTTAAATATTTTTGAAATAATATAGATAACTTATTCAAATATTTACGTCAAGTTGCCTAACACTGATTTTTCTAAATTTTTTGCCACTTAAGGGCCTATTTTTTGCATGACGATCCTGCACATACCCTTATCATACAATCTTACTTTAGAATTAGTAATTCTTTTGATCCATCAAATCAAGATGAAGCTACATCATCAACTCTTCCACTAAATATTAATGAATAAGGCATTCATAGTACCTAACCACCACTGGAAGGTGGGATTGTCATTGAGTTAAATGAGTCAAATGAGGATGGAAATATCACAAAAGATGTTCCAAGGGATACTCTAGTTAGCTAGAATGAGATAATTGACTTGGATGAAAATTTTGAGGCCATAGAGGATGTTTGTAGCAAGAAAAGGAAAGGAAAATAAAAAGTGGGGCACGCGTGGGAAATGACAAGGAATTTTCAACTTGATTGGGTGTCAAATTACCCATTCATTGAAGTAGTGGAGAAAAAAAAAGATGAACCTCCAATAGAATGAAATTGTATGATTTGTAGTTGGAAATGTAAAAGAGATAAGAAGTTGTAGCTAAAGATTGACACTATAAGAAAGCATATTAGTAAATTTTACGAAAAAAAAATCATAAACAGAAAAGAAAAATCAATAGTACAATGGAAATAAAAGGAAGAATGTCTTCATGTTAAGTATGCCACAGAATATGAAGATCATAAGCAAAGAATGTTGAAGCTTGCTACATGTAGTGGTACAATTGAGGCTCAATTTGGAAAAAGTAATGGAAGGAGCACAATTGGAAAAAACTATTCAGATGAGTGTTTTTTTTTTAATTTTTTCTAGAGGACATCCTATGATAGACTACCTAGAATATTTTAATTTATTATCTTTTTTGGGTGTTCCTCAATTCTAGTTCACATTGGTCAATATACACTAGATGGGAATGGGAAATCTATCTTTCTATAGTGGAAAAGAAAGATTTAAAGGAGAAACTAAAAGAGTTTGAAAACTTCATTGCATTATCTTTAGATGAAGTTAATATAGTAGATAATACTTCTTAGATCTATATGCATGTGTATACTATAAAACAACATGTATAGCAAGCTCATCATCTCTATGTTCATAAAATGAAGTAAAACTCAACATTACAAAATCTATTTGAACTAGTGAAGTAATATTTGAATGAAATTGGATGTACGAATGACTTGATAATTGCCAAAAATTTGGTGTGTGTAGGAGCTGATGGAGTTGTAGTAATGCAAGGTCATAGGACAAGTGATTGCAAAAAGTTACAAAATACTTGTGCACCATACATGATTGAAATTCACTACATGTCCCACTAAATGAATTTATCATTTTGAATTGTAATCAAGTATCCTAAAATATCAAAAGTTGAAAAATATAGTCTGCAAGATCTACACATACTTTTGTCGAAGTCCCAAATGTTTCATAGAATTTCAAAAAAAATCTAAGGGAATAATAGTAGGAAACAAGCTTCTTGAGGATGTTGATACAAGATGGATCTCCTTGCATGGACTAGCACAATGATTTATTTCAAAATATTAATCCTTGATTGGAGTAATGTAAGAGCATCACAACATAGTAGACAAAGCTCCTGACCTCTTACATAGGTGAAGCAATATAGGGACACTCTTGACTTTAGCTAGTATTCTCCCATGCTAGATGAATGAACAATATTGTGAAGAAAGCCCAAGATATAACTATGTATATTCACCAATATACCAAACTACATAGAATTACATTCATGGGCATCGATCATCTATATCTAGATCTAACATCTAAAAGCCCAATTTTTTTAAGTTGGTAGAAAATTACATATTTGAATCATCCTAAAAATTATTTAAAATTTAATGCATGAAACTACTTATGTTTCTATGTACATGGATTTGAGATACCAATGTACCATTGTACAATAGCCACTCACTCTATCAAAGAAGTACCTATTACAAAGGAAGCTTTTAGCGACGTTAAATTTGTTAGTGATAATTTGAAGGAAATTGCAAAATCTCTTTCCATAGATATTTATAATAGATTCCCTCAAGAAGAAATACTTGAAGCCATGACTATTGTGTATCCTCAATTTTGGATTCTAGGAAACCAAGATAGCCCAAGCTATTTTCATGATAAAGTAATTATCTTCGCCAAACACTTTTTGAAAAGTGTAAAATACAACGAATAGAAAATAGAAGTAATTATAAATGGAAATAACCTTAGATAATAATGTAAGTTTTTTTATTTCAAGTGGTAAGCAGATGGGGGAAGCTATTGCTCCTAGGAAGAGTGGTGAGAAAGGTATTGTTTTGATTTCAGAGGTAAATACAGATGGTCCTAGAGCACAGAATAGGAACAAAACTAAAGCTCAGGGTGGAGCATCTAGGAAGGAAAGTTTTTTATGTTTTTGATGATGCACAAAAAGCTATATACTATGACATGGAGGCAGTAGACATTCTGAAAAGCATGTAGTGTTGTTGGTTGGTCCTCTGTTTTGGCTATTTCTTTGTTGTTGGGTCATTGCTATTGGGTTGTTTGTTGGTGTTATGTTTTTTTCTTTCTGTTCAACTACTCTCTAATGTAAAGGGTTTTGGGCCCCTTCAAATCTCATTTTTTTCCTCTAATAAAAAATAATGTAAGTGTTTTGAAAGAAGTATGATGGACCAGTTTGATTCCATCAAGAAGCCCATGGAAGCAAGATCAATAACAAAGGCTTGGACAACCTTAGGTTAGAGTGAAATATTCTGTGGTTCGATATCAATATATTTAAAAATTGTTCATTTCTACCAAAAAATGATATTGGCATTAGTGGAGGATGAGATATTTTTTAGTTCATTATAATTTTTGAAATCAAAGATAAGAAAAAACTAGAAAAGAATTTGGAAAATTTCTTGAAAGTGTTTGAACTACATATAGTGTCAAAAAATTTCCTTTTGAAAGGGCACTCACAACATGAAGGTACATATGTGAAAGAAGATAGTTGTGCAACACTTCAAATGCTGGTAATGGTGACACTAGCAATGGGATAAATGAGAGTGACACAATGAATGTTGAATTTGAGTTGTAGGGCTAAGAAAATGAAGACCAAACTTAGAATCAAGATGACTCATCTACTTTATCTCATGTCAAACATCAATTTGAAGACATTTCCTTGATTTAGAAAATGGAAGTGAGTTAGCAAGTTTTAGGTATATATACTACACTTCATGATTCATATTTTAAACTGTATTTGATGATATTTTATATTGTATTCCATGAAATTGTGAATCATTGCACTTCATGATATTTTATTTTAGATTGCACTTCATGAATCATATTCCAAATTGTAGTTGATGATATTTTATATTGTATTCCATAAAATTGTGATATTTTATATTTTATATTGTATTCTATGATAGTAAATTTGATATGTGATTCTGCATCATTTTTCCTAGTTCATGAATTATTTTGATTAGTTCCTTATCCACAACTGGTCAAAAAATGAAATATACTCCTACAATAGGCCAACTCATAGTTATGTGGCTTCTTATAACCTCACCACCTTACAATGAGAAACCAAGAAAAGAATAAAACTTATCACACTACTTATAAATTACTATTGCACTTCCATTCACATGATTTTTGATAAATAACTAAAAGGAATATTAATCCATTCCTTGAATAGAAGCTAACAGTTCAACATCCATAACATAAACACATGATGTGATATGACATCTTATAAATAACCCTTGATTATTTTGATTCTATGTGTAGTGTGTTTTCTAACTCTAAATGATGCAAAATAAATGAAATGCAAAAGGAAGAAGAATACAAAACAACACCTCAAGATAAGTCGAGTTATACTTGAACAAAACAAATATGAAAGAAATGATTTTACCTTGCCCAAGTCGATTGGTTGGTTGGCCTTGTTGATAGCTTGATATGTGTGCTCTATGTCAATTTCGGCAGCATAATGACTTGTTGTAGCTTGATTTGGATGGAAGGATGGATGAAAATGGCTATGGATACAAGGGTTTGGCTATGGAGATGGTGTCAAAGCTTGAGAAATGATTAGGGTTGCTAGAGAATAAGAGAGATTGGTAGAGATTTTTATAAAATGGTTAGGAGAGCCAAAATGGTTGTGTTACCCATTTAATCTAGGGAGATTAAATGGATGATGGAGATTGAAAGAGGATAAGAGATCAATGGCTTAGATCAAAGAGTTGACTAAAGGAATTAAAAATTCCTTTTTAATGTGCATGGGGATGATAAAAGGAATTTGATATTCTTTAGAAACCTTGGATGAATAAAATGAAATTTAAAATTTCATTGGAAAGGACATGGGGATTGTAAATGGAATTAAAAATTCCATGAGAGGACCTTGGGAAGACAAAAAAGAATTAAAAATTTCTTGGGGGATGAGGAGCATTGACAAAATGGATTGATTAGACTAGCTAATGAATGATTAGAGTATAGTTAGGTGGCTAATGAAGATTAGGATCCGACTTGCAAAATTTGGAGGATGTGACACATGGGAGGACCTTGGGAAGACAAAAAGGAATTAAAAATTCCTTGGGGGATGGGGAGAGTTGACCAAAGGGATTGATTAGACTAGCTAATCAATGATTAGAGGACCGTTAGGTGGCTAATGAAGATTAGGTGCAAACTTACAAAAGTTGGAGGATGTGACACATCCTAATCATGGATTAGACATGTGCACACCCCTAATGATGGAATTAGGAGGTGAATTAGGATTGAGAAAAAGTGATGGAGGATGTGACATGTGATGAATTAAATAAATTTCTTATTTATTTAATTATTTTGAGGAAAAGGGGAAAAGGGGTAAAGTATTTAATTATTTAGCTAAATACCTTAGGGATTTAGATGACTTTAGGGGTGTTAATTAAATAATAGTGATATTACTTAATTAATGTCGATAAGAGGATATTTAGATGAAAAAGGATAAATTTGACCAAATGTAAGTGGCCAAATTTAGGTATCTACAGAGTCAAAATCTAGTGAATACAATACTAGATAGAAAGATAGGTTGATATTAAAAATTAAAGAAATAGACTAAAGTATTTGAGTCATAATTTGTTATTATAGAGAAAAATTACAACATTTCATATATGTGCTATCAAATAGCTTAAACTGGACAAAAAGAGCTTATAGAGAATGAGATGAAATCCCAAAAAATCATAATGATTTGAAATTTTGAATGTTGCTCAAGATTTAGTTTTATAACATAAGTGAAGCAACAATCAAAGAAGCGAAGAACCCCATCCCAAAACTTTCTGACAATCAAATTCTTAGATAAGAGGCATAGGAATAAAAGCATGGATCCACTCACAGATTGGGTAAAAAATTATACTTTTTATTCCATGCATTAGACATATCCTTAGAAGGCTAGTCATGAGCTAAGAGATATTTAGAATTCTCCAAATTTCAATGATACAAGACATCAAGTAAAGCAATAGCTTCTCTACACAAAATTTTCATCTTTTTTTCTACATCGACCATCCTATCTGAATAGGAATCAAGTTTATTTAAATCAATTTTTCATCTTTGAAAGTTAGAGGGAGGAGTGTGGGGATTAGAATATTTAAACTATCCTTCCATTTCTCTAGGGTCTCCAACTCCGCATTATGTTCTAACAAGCAGGGTACAACCCTTCTATCAACATTTATGAAAGAGTTCATTCTTTCTTGTGTAGATTCAATTATACTTTCCAAATATGCTTTATGATTTTGTGCCATCTTGATAATCTCAAAAGTAAGATAGATACTAGGTGGGGCATCAGATGTGTTTGCAAATCTCTTATACATACCTTCTAAAGATGAAAATCTAGGATTATATTGTTCAAATATACATTTGAGCCACTCTTCATCCCCACTTACTCTAGTAATGGAATTTCTCAAATTTAGATATGACACACAGGTATTTTCCATCCTTCTTAATATTTTAGATAACCCATGCTCTAGGATGCATGTTGTGATGTACACATTCTCCTTTTGTTGATTCTACTGAGAATTCTTCAACTACTCTTTCAACATTTGAAACTTTTCTTTAATCTCTACATTTTCAATCATCACATGAGCAGGGGGACTTGTTGGCAAGAGACACTACACAAGTCATCTGGTGTTGTCATTGATGGAAACCCTAGTCAGTAATCCTATCCGCACTTTAGTATTTTCTCATACTGAAAGTTAGATTGAATTTTTGTGATTAACTGTTAAAGTTAGAATAGAGCATCCGACATAATTGTGTTCATTGATTCATATGCAATTTTTTGTTATCATTTTGTGTTTTGGATCTCAAGGAAAGTTTTTTTATATTTATGAACTAAGTTATCTTTGAATCATAGAGCCTCGTACTGATTGGTGTCCAAGTTAGAAGATCTGGTTTGATGATTTTCTATTTAACAGTGCAAGAAGGCCGACTAATTGAATGTAGCATGTTGGAGATGTTTGAGGTGAAATGGTTTGAAGTGTTTTCATGTTTGAGGATGTTATTTTGGGTTCTCACTATGTTCTGGTGTAATTTGGATGGTGTACATTAAAAATTATTTATGGATTGATTCGATAGTTTGTACATGTTTTATATTTTGTAAAAGTTGACATGTAGTTGTTGAAATATCTTGTTGTAGATATATATAAGCGATTGATCATAACATTTTGAAGTGTGTTGATGTGTGTTGTGATGAGATGTGAATGTCAAAAGGATTATAGAGTGATTATGCACAGTTTTACTTTTGCAAAAAAATATTTCTAATATGAATTAAAGCTGTCAGAGTTTCAAGAGAAAAGTCAAAAAAAGTGTGAAGAATGCTACAAATGTGCTTAATCGGAACTATAATTAGGCATTAGAAAATTATATTTTCTCAGTTCAAACCCTCTGGATGTTGTCAAAAATTTTTGTAAGACAGTGAGTCTTCCTTTTGTATCTAAGCAGTGAGCTATAGGTAGTGTGCCTGAATGCATGTGCATTCCCATTCGTAAACACTTATATTTGAGTATACTCATATTGTGGATTGACCTCCACCATGGTTTTCCCCTAACAGGGTTTCCACATAAAAAATCCTTGTGTTATGGTGTTGTGGTTGATTGCTTTGTGTTCTTGCATCTTTCTATTGGTTCAATGTTGTAAGTGGTTTAAAGATCAAGTTAATAAAGTTAAATTTTGTAGAATAGTGATTCACCCCCCTCTTAGTGTTCCTTGATTCGAACAATTGGTATCATATCCTAGTTCCTTGAAAGAAGTTTAACAACTTGGGGAAGATCTGGGTAGGTGATTCAATGGATTCTTGCAGTCTTCAACAACAACTTTTGGTGGCACTAGATGATCTTGATCAATCCAAATCTGAAGTTCGGGAATTACAAGCAAGCCTCATGAATGCTGAGAATTCATTCAATCATTGAAAGATCAGATCAATAAGTCCAAGGAGAAGAGAATGGAACTCTATGATCAAATCAAGTAGAAAGAAAGTAAAATCATGAAAGATGAACAACTGAGTCAAGCCCTAAAGGAAAAGACAGAAGAATGTGAAAAGCTCACCAAAGATAATGTTGTCCTAAAGCATGAGATGGAATCTATTGTGATGAGGATGAATAAGGAGATTGAAGATAGAAAGAAGAATGAAGAGAAACTTACCCAGTCCTTGAAATAGAAATCTAAAGAATGTAACTAGATTACTGATGGATTCAATCAGTTGGAGCTTGAATTGGAACAATCCAGAAACAATGAAGAACTTGAAAGAAGATTGTTACTCACAGGGATGAACTTGCTGCTACAAATGAATTCAAGGAGAAGTTCAAGATTAGCTCAGCTAAGCTTGATGAAATAATTCAGAGTCAAAGGAATGGAAGTGAAAAGAGAGGTCTTGGATATGAGAGAGGAGAAAGCTCTGGATCTATACAAAGGAGATTTAGGAAAGGAAATCAGAGAAGCAAAGCTAGAAGATATTTGGTAAGAAAACCTAATGCTCAAAGGTTCAATGGTTACTATTTTGTTTGCAATAAATTTGGTCATATGGTTTCTCAATGTAGAAGTAGAATGAATTCAAGTGGTCCATCATTCTCCATTCAGTGTTTCAATTGTAATAAGTATGGTCATAAGTCAGTTGAATGTAGAAATATATCAAACAATTTTTTCAATGGAAATGTTAGATGTTATGCCAGCAATAGATTTGTCCATGTACTTCCAGCCAATGCAAATAAAGAGAAAATCAATGGAATAACTGGTCTAGACAAAGAAATATTGTGTTATAATTGTAACAAATCTTGTCACATTGCAAGATTTTGTAGAAGCAGGAAGGGTCTAGTAAACAAAAGGAAAATATGCAAAAGAATGAAAAGTGAAAAGGAAAAGTTAATACGGATGAGATCAGGAAGTAAATGAAGAATACATGGGTAAAGAAGAGTCCTTTTGATGTAGGAAATGAGTTAGCACCAAAATCTGGCACTAGAAATTACTCCAAGAATTAGTTTAAGGCCTCTGGCCTAGGGTGAGTTTTCAAGAAAATATTTTAACTCCCTATTGGTAGTTGGAACAGGGATGTGGTAGATTGCAATGGTTGCATTGATGATCTACATATGTTTTTGCATCTCTTGTGGAGGAAATTTATGTAAAGTTGAAGATCTATAGAAGAATTTTCTTTCGCATTCTATGAACATAGGGTATCTAGAAGACCTAGGGAAAAAGAATTTATTGTGAAAAAAATTTATGTGTGCAACTAATAAAAGGTTACTTTTATCCCTCATTTGCCACATTACATTTCAAGAAGAAGAATTTTGGAGAGATCTAGAAGTGAACTTTTGCAAGATTCAAGTTTTAAGGTGATTCGGTGATCAAACCCTAATCCAATGAAAGGTATTTATCTACAAACTTGTAAATTTGAAATTTTTGGAAATGGCTACTCTATTGGTTGTTGATATTAAGGATAGATCCCATATGAAATTCAAATGGCACCCATTCAAATCTATTGAGATAGAGCCATTAGGTGCATTTTATTTTGTTCCATTTGGTGTTTTTCATATCGAATATATTAGGGCATACATTCATGTGAATGTTGAAGAATTAGGAAGCTCCCAGTTGTTAAATTTGTAGACAAATCACATTGTGGGAGAAGATCTTTGTGTAAGGCCTGAATTCAAGACTTTGAAGGAGAAGAAGTTCACACAAATTGTGAAGTTTCCTATGTTCGAAGAAAATGAATGGGTCCAGTACATATTGAGTTGAGTGTATGTCAAGTTCATGTTGTTAAATCATGCTTTCAAGATCACAAAGGAAGCTATAAGGACTATTACTAGTTTGAATTCATATGGTGGGTTGCCCACATTGAAACTTGTGAAGAACCAAATAAAAATTGAGGCAACCGGTTCAGTTTTCAACAAGAGAGCCATGACAATTAATGACATCATCAAAGTGGATGTTAGATTTTGCTTCTATGGTTATTGGTTACAAAATCCATCACTCCAATTGGGATAACTATCTATCCGGTATTTCAATCTATGTAGCTTATCAGATGATCAAAGAAAATGCAAATTATGATATATGTGAGTTACTCAAGAGCCAGCTAATTGAAAATCTTGCTAAAATCAAGAAGGATAAGAAAAATTATTTCAAGTATGGTAATATATTGTTATGTCTATTTTTCTACTTCATGAATGAAGTTCTCAGAGTTGGAAAAGTGAAATGGCAAGGTGATAAACTGGTAGTTGTTCAAATCAAAGACATCTTGTACAAAATTGGTGATAGTAATGCAAGGAAAATTGCTATCCAAAGTGAAATTCAAGCCAAGGAAAGGATTCCTATATCTATTGTTGAGAAATACAAGGACACTATTTTCTTCATGGTTCACATTGATCAGTGCTTGATGGAAGTTGCAGAACCTAGAATAGTTTGGATAATGCCAATGGGATATGAGGTTGAAGAACACATTTTGGAGCTGTATGCTAAACACTTGTTGAGTAAAACTTGGGATCCGACAGAAGAGCTCGGTTTGGTACCTTTGAAGAGAAGGATATGCAAGTTCATGAACAATTGAAGAATCCTATGATAATCTAGAAGGTGGGAAAGGAAGTTGAAGATTTTTCAGAAAGCATGGGCATATCAACTAAAATAGTAAGGGAAGCTAGGAGGAAAAGAGAACAAGTTGAAGAAGAAGATCCTGTTAGAACTGATTCTGCTAGTCTAACAAGATCCTCTGCCAGATCTAGATCTACAAGGATATCTACTCTCTCATTCAGTCCTGCAAAGAAATCAAGCCATGTGAAAGCTCAAGTTAAGTCATCTGGGAGAGAAGGAAAGAGGAAGAAAGATAAGAGAACAAGAGTCTATATTGCAGTGGAAGAGTAGGAAGAAATTGAATTTGTTGAAGAGGTAATAGAAATTAAGCAAAAGGGCACAAAAGCATCAAAATTCTCTAAGGGCAAGCCCTCCAGTGAAGAGAAAGAAAAGAAAAAGATGAAAACTAATAAATCAGGCATGTCTATAGAGGAAGTGGAAAAATATTTGATTAAGGATGGTAATATTAGAATGCTTTCCAAATGGTATGACACTTTTGATAGTGTTGATCAAAGAATTCTTGAAGTATCTACAATAAAGTATTTGGATAATTTTAATATGTCCCTCATAGAAATAATGTAAGAATTTCCTAAAGGGCTATATGAAGTCTTAGAAATGAGGAGAGTGAATGCAAGAACTAAAGAAGAGAAAATGAGAGAATGCATACTTTCTTATCTATGTTCGGTGATTTCAATAGAAGAGATGAAGAAGATTCTCAATGATTTCAAAAGTGATTTTAAGATCAAGAAAAGGGTGAATAAGCTTATGATCAAACAGACTGAAGAAGTTGCAAAAGATACTAAGAAAATTCTAAAGATAGTTATGTTGAAGAACATATATAATGTTGTTTCTAAATAATTTCATGATGAAGATGTTACATCTCGTCCAGTAAATGGAGAAGGGAAATAGGACACAATTGAGGATACTCAAAATAATCTAGACATGCAAGATGTTCAAATCCCTATGGAGACTAAAGATCCTAAAGATATGTCAAGTGAAGAAGTAGAGATTCCCAGAGGAAAGGAAGAAACTATGATTGAAGAAAAGAAGGTTGAGGAAAAAGATTTTTTTGTGGAAGCAAGAGACACTTCAAAGGTAGTAACAAAGTTTTTGGAAGTGCAATAGGAGGAGTTCGATCCTAAATTAGTTAAAGGTCCTATCAACTTGGCCACTCTATCTTCCATTGAGAAGCTGAAGGTTGCATCATTTGCTCAAGCCAAGGCAAGGGAGGAGATACTGAAATCTCACATTGAGGATAGTGAGTTGTTGAGTCTTGTATATAGTATCCTGGAGAAGATCATGCCTACATATGTCAAGGACTCAGCTGATTCTCCATCCAATCAACTGAAGAAACTTGTCAATGTTGTAAGTACTCACTTTGAGTCACTTGAAAAGTCAGCTATGGATAAGGTTCAGAAAGAATTTGATGCAAATAGGTTCAATAGATTAAAAGGTATGATTGCAAATGATAAATCCTTGTTAGCTACCTATGTACAGAACATTCAAGGTGCTTTTTCTGAAGGTTGAAGTATTTATAAGTCATTATTATCTTTGTATAAGTTCATTGAGGCCACTAAGAAGAAAATGAAGGAATATGAGAAATAGTTAGTAGATATTTCTCAAGCCTTTGGTCCTCTAACCATTTTTGTTGGTAAGCAAGAAGGTCAAGTCATATCCTTGCTTGAAAAAATTAAAATTTTGATGCATGAAGAAGGTAGAATTGTTGAAAGGTTATGTGAGCTTAAACGACTACTTGGTCCTAAAATGGAGACAATGCTTAGTGCATTGAAGGAAGCATGGGATGCTATGGTTGTCAGTGATCCAGAAAACCTTGAATCAACAGAGATGCAATCCTATTTTTTTTGTGGTCACATGACTATTTTGGAGAGTCTCAAAAAGAGTTGGGACACTAGTTTGAGCCTATTGAAGAACAATTTTGTAGATATATTCAAGTTTATGTAAGTTGTAGAAGCATGTTTGTACATATGCATTTTTTTATAACAATTTTGTATGATTTTTGGTATGCAGATTCTCGCCTTTTCCATTGATGTCAAAGGGGGAGAGTGGGACGGTAAAAAATGTCATAATCATCTCAAGGGGAGTTGATTTTTGAAGTTTTGAATATTGCACTATATTCATGTTGGTATTGATTCTAACACTTAGTCATTTTTCACTAATTGTTGCCATTAATTCCAAAGGGGGAGATTCTTGGAAAGTGACACTACACAAGTCATTTGGTGTTGTCATTGATGGCAACCCTAGTCAGTAATCCTATCTGCACTTTAGTATTTGCTCATATTGGAAGTCAGATTGAAGTTTTATGATGTTCGAGGAAAAATTGTTTGAAGTGTTTTCGTGTTTGAGGATGTTATTTTGGGTCCTCACTATGTTGTGGTTGACTTTGGTTGGTGTGCATTGAAAATTATTTATAGATTGATAATTTTTACATGTTTAATATTTTGTAAAATATGAAATGTAGTTGCTGAAATCTCTTGTTGCAGATATATATAAGCAATTGATCATATCATTTTGAAGTGTGTTGATGTGTGTTGTGATGAGATGTGAATTTCAGAAGGATTATAGAGTAATTATGCACAATTTCACTTGTGCAAAAAAATATTTGTGATCCGAATTAAATTAGAAAAAGTTTCAAGAGCATAGTTAGATAGAGTGTGAAGAATGTTGCAAATTTTATTAACCAGAACTATAATCAGGCATTAGTAGATGCTATTTTCATAGTTCAAATCCTCTGGATGTTATCCAAATGTTTTGTAAGACTGTGAGTCTTCTTTTTGTATCTAAGTAGTGAGCTCTAGGTAGTGTGCCTAAATGCATGTGCATTCCCATTTGTAAACACTTATATTTGAGTATACTCATATTGCGGATTTACCTCCACCATGGTTTTTCCTCTAATAGGGTTTCTGCATAAAAAAATATTTGTGCTATGGTGTTGTGGTTGATTGCTTTGTATTCTTGCATCTTTCTTTTGGTTCAATGCTATATATGGTTTAAAGATTAGGTTAATAAAGTTAAATTTTACAAAACACTAATTCACCCCCCTCTCAGTGTTCCTTGATTCCAATAGGACTGTAGAAGAGGAGCCTACTTCCTACACACTTTCAAGTATAAATTTTTATTTATCCAATAATACCTACTAAATTAGTTGTAAAATTTCATGAAATCGTTATGTTCCTTCAACAGTATATTAAGTCTATCTTGCAACCTTCGAATACCAGTTTTGTTAAACTTGGAAACATCTATCACTAATGGAGTAGCTTTAGGGATAGAGGTGTCAGACACCCTCTTTATAATCAAGATCACTTTAATACCCTTACCCTTTGATTGTTCAACAATCATAGGCTTGTTTGTATTTGGGGCAAGGTCCCAGATTGCAAGGGCTTCCCAATGCGGGTTGAACCCTGATCCTGACAATGCCATCTTTCTTGCCTCTTCTATGGAGAAAACTTCTTATTATTTCCTAATAGTATCAAAGATAATTTTAGAAGTAATGTCCCATTTAGGGAGTAGTAGAAATCCACTATATTCCACTATTCTTCTCCCTTCATCAGGTGTGATGTTTTTGGACTCAAAATTCATTTATTCCCTTACCTTTGTAGCAACTTCATCATACATTTCTCTAGGGACATCTACTTGTGCCAACTGAACTCTTTTAAGGTACTCCACCATCTTTGATCTCAAAAAAAACTTTTTAAACTCCTGGGATTTTATAAACTCGTCATCAAACATGAATTATAAACATGCCAATTCCCTCACATCATTGGGGTTATCTCTTCCCATAGCCACGTCCAACCTAAACCTTTTTTGAAGAATGCCATCAATAGTTAGTCTTGGGGGGTATGACATATATTACTAAATTTTATCCTAGTGATATTAACATCTTCACTTTCATCTGGATTGATGGGATTGTAAATCAACAATGGTGGTTGCTCAACTTTCATCCTCTTTTGTGGTTTCTCTCTTGGGGGATAATTAGAATCCTCACTGATTGTTTGAGGGGAAGGAGAGGGAGTGACCTATGTTGGGTCTGATTGCACATTTTCAGTAATAAAAGGCCCCTGTCATTGGGGCCTTCTAATACAAAAGTTAGGTGAAGGTCTATACCGCTTTGCTGGTTTCTATTCTAGGATAGGGGCCTTACCTAAAACTCTGTCAAAGTTCTTCAACACCACCTCAATCTTGGAAATTGGGTCAACAATATTAGAAAATGATCCATGATAATCCATATCATTCTTTTTCCTAGTAGCCTCTTCCTTCATGGATGCAATCCATTCTTCTTTTCTATCTATTACCTCAAATTAATACTTGCAATTTCTTATGACATCTTCATTTTCATCAACCTAATAGAAAAAATTAGACCTTCTGATACCTTTCCTAACCACATGTATGAAACCTTCAAGGTCAAAATTCTTTTCATTTAACTAAAATAACTTGTATTCTTTGATCATTTCTTTCATCCTATCTTAGTCATGTATAGTAAAAGTGAAATTTGAAAAGGTAGTAACATAAGGGTTCAAAAAGGACCCTTTCGTTTGTTTCCATAAATGAAACTAATCAGTCTCATTCAATTACCATATAATTTCCATGAATTCAAATCTAGGTGACACATATTTGGGTAGCATATGGGGGCCTTAAGGGAACCCATATACTCTAATAAAAATTGAATTCTCATGGAGGTAATAATATCCCTAGTTATGTTATCCTCCTAACTCTGATGCCCACTTTTTGGGCCTAAGAAAATCCAATTTTTTTTTGTGCAATATGATTCCAGGTCGATCCAACCTTGAAATGAATTGTCTTACAAATAAAATATCAAAAAAATAATAGTAAAACTCACTACAATGTTTGTTTCAAATATGGGTCCAACACTGCACTAAGAGATCATAGTCCTCTTTATCTTTCATCTTTAGTTGTAAAAATCTACTAAAATGATCTTCCCCTTTGTAGAAAATTGTATAGAAAAGGAGATAACACCACATGAAATTCACCTCTAGCCTCTCACCACTTTTCCTTCCCTTAATGTCTACCAACCAATTGTGAATAGCCTCAGCTAAAAATTTGGCATAGTCAAAATCACTATTGGCAAAAGGATTATGTATATCAACAACCATATATACATAAGAGGTATATCCATTTTTAAACGTTCATCTTCTCCCAACACCTACAATAATGCCCAATATGTTCTTCTAAAATATTCTTCAAAAGACTTGACATAAAAAGGCTCAAGTTCATTATCAAGGACTCTCGATGACTTTCTATAGAAGCTTTACTATCTAAACCTAGGGATCCATTTCACTTTGAAGCTATTTTTGTCTTCCTTGTATTTTCTTCTAAAAGAAGTAAGGCCTATAACTTTATTTGCAGCCACATTTTGTCTAAAAATCTCACAAATGAACTCCTTGGTTATATCCATTATGAAACTTCCATCTGATGCCCTAATTACTTTGATATTCTCATCATACCCATAAGCAAGGTGTCTGATGAGTTCCACATTTATAAATACATTAGGAACAACCAACTTCACCAAATCATAGGTCCATGCATTGGAGACAAGGGAACAATGGTTTCTTTTTCCATACCAGTGTACAAAAAATTCCCACCCAGTGACTGTGTCACCTTGGTACTTCAGCTCAATATCTCTACAATATATGGCTATGTCTACCATCCCCTCTATTACATTAGGGCTGAGGTTATGTTGACGTTGAAGCTTTATTGAGGAACCCAACAACTGGGCCAAAATATCCTCCTCTAAGGGTCTTTTAGATGTAGAGCCAAAGGATTGGGTGTTTGACCAACTCATAATTCCAAAATGATTTAAAAATAATTTCTATATTATTTTACAAAAAATTTTGCAAACCTAATAATGAGTTTCAATAATAACAATGATGAATTTTTCCAAGAAAGGCATACTTTTTTTTAGTTCAGCTCAAGTTTATACATAATGGGTGCACCTCTGCAACGTTTGCTACTATGCCAGACCAAAAAAATGAACTAAAAATTTATGAAGGAAATTATGAGACATCATCCATCACATTCAGAATTACTTCTTGTTCACACAAGTTTAGTTCATTCATCTACCTATTTATCAATTTTGAATGTGACTTGTCCATCTAGAAAGGGACATACAAATCTAAAATTTCAATGATGATTAAAGCCTTGATTTTCTTGAAATGGATGCAAGCATCCCCTCTATCCTATATAATTCTCACATGTCCCACATGATAATATGGTCACACAATGTCCTTTTGTGGTTTCACAACCAAGAAAAGGACATTCCACTATGGGCCCGCGGACTTGTAGAATCCATTACCTTCCACCACATAATTAACATAAAACAATAAAAGTATAGAAAAGTAAATGTTTTTATTTTTATTTTATATCTAATATTAATGGGGAACTTCCTAGAAAAAGTGGACATAGGACTCACAACATCGATACCCATAAGTCATAACTTAAAGAGTAGTCAAAAAGTATCCTTTGATGGTTCTGCAACCAAGAAAAGGACATTCCACTATGGGCCTATGAACTTGTGAAATCCTTTATCTTCCACCACATAATGAACATAAGACAATAAAATTACAAAAAAGAAAAGGTTTTCATTTTGATTTTATATCTAATATTAAATAGGATCTTCTTAGCAAAATGGGACGCAGGACTCATGACATCAATAACCATAAGGCATAACCTAAAGATGAGTCAAAAAGTGAACAATGTCAACAACAAAACATAAGAACACCATGGATAGGATAATAGGGTTTGAGAAATCCCTAAGTTGTAGACCTAACAACCCTAACTTAACCAGTTGAGGATTACCAAGAATTTTATGTTAGGGTTATAGGATGATATGGTTTAAGAAAGCCTTAGTTTGTAGCCCTAACAACCCTAATTTAACCAGGTGAGGATTACCAAAAATTTGATGCCATGGTTTTAGGATAATATGGTTTTAGAAAGTCCTAGGTTTTAGACCTAACAACCCTAATTTAACCAATTGAGGGCTACCAAGAATTTTATATTTAATACCGAAGTTGATATTTTATATTGTATTTGATATTTTATATTGTATTCCTTAAAATTATGCATAAGATTTAATAAATTAACATATTATTAATAATTTCATATTTTAATTGTGTTAAACATGTACTCGGTGATTCATCACTCAACTCAATACTTAATAACATATTAAACACAATAGCATATACAACGATGAACATCAAAAATTGTTTAATGTGTATCTAGTAGTTGAAACTAGAGTTTTTTTTCAATTGATAAAATAAATAATACAAATAATTGAACATCAATAAATTACTAAATTTAAGTTTTCTATTGATTTTCAAATGAAGGAATACATAGATGCAATGAAAAATCTTGCTCAAAGACAACTTTGCATAGAGCTAAGTTGGAACTTGGAAACTCATATTATCAATATCAAATCATTCTATCATCTTTTGTAGAAACTTCCACTATTTAGGTGATGGAATTTTCATTTATTCTAACTAATGTTGTCTGAAAAAATTTGTTACCAATGTATGATTTAATTTGGATCTTGACTTGAATATTTCAGCCAAAGTTACATTCAAGGTTATTAGGGTTCTAAGGAAACTAGTCCAAATCAATCTTCCTTGCACCATTCAACTTCTTTCTAAAACCATCCTTTCCAATGACTCACTCATTTGTGTCAAAAGCCTCTGGCAAACCAAGCTCTATCATGTTCCCTACCTTTTCATCCATCTTCTTCGTCTTTGTTGCATCCAAATTCACAAATTTTGTTGTTTCACAAATTCTCAAACAATTTTGAATGATAGATGACACCTTCATTGAGGCTTCAATCCAATTATTAATATCATTTTATTTCAATTCATTATCATTGACCTTTTAGAATGTTTGTTGAACTTTATTTGTACATTTCTCTGCTGCTAGCACATTTTTGTTGTTCGTTAAATATTTGTTGAGCTTCTTATAATGTAGTCTCATAGCATCAATCATTTGAAACAATTCACACAAATGATCAATCCTCTACATCATTTCCTTCAAGATCTTTTATTTCATTTGCCTCATTGTTTCTCTACAAAATACAATTAACTTATTTTGACAAGAGTTTATTTCGTATTTTGCTTCCATCAACTCTATGGCCAATCTTTTATTTTTTTTCTATCTTTCTTCTATTTTTGTTCCCATTCTTCATTTGCTTTCCCAATGCTTTATCTTAATTTTTTGAATTGTATTTTTCCTCATCATATTTTTTTTGTTCTCATCTAACCTTTTCTTAGTTCATTCAATTCCACCTCTATTTTTTTATTCTCTTTTCATGTTGATGTAGAGGCATATTTTTTTTTTCTTTTTTCTAATTCATTACTCTTGTTATTTATTGCTTTCCTCTTTGCTTTATCATTTTCTAGGTTTTCCTTTAACTTTTCTATTTGAATCTGCATCCTTTTTTTCTCTCTCTTGCTTTAGTAATGATGTGTTGTCACAACCCTCTTCCTAGTACATTTGAAAATGTAACTCTTTATTATTAAATTAAGTTGGTTTGACAATAATTATTATTGTATTTTATTATGGAATTAAAACACAAGAGAAAAATAAATTAAAAATCAATAACTTAAATTATTAAAATCAAATATTTACTTTAAAATAAATAAAAAAATTATGATGCAAAAATTTAATTATGGGAATAAGCATATTTTTTAAATTATGTATAAAAGAATAAATAAATTTTATTTTTATTTAAAAGTTTCCATATTTTTCTGTTTCAACTTCTATTTTTCTCTCTAGTCAACACCTTTCTTTTTATCATTTAACTTCATCTCATTTTAGAATTTAAATCTTTCCTTTATCAGTTAACTTCTTTTATTTTAGTAACTTCATGTCTAAACTACTCATAAAAAGGGATACTTGTGAGCACCATTATCCATCTTTTGAAATTAAAAATTCAATATTATCCTCTTATGGGACAAAATGGAAACTTTCTTTTCCGCTTCCCTAATCTCGACCATTGATTTTTACCATTAAATGTTGATCATCAAACCAACATACATTATCTATAAATATGACCCTTAAGTCTCTTTTAAGGAGAGGAAAAACTCAAAATATCTTCATAGTTGTTATTTTCTTTTCATTTTGTTGAGATCTTCCTTTTTTGCATACAAATTCTAGGATAGCAATCTTTTAAGATAGAAAAAAAAAAGTTTAGAATCCTTGTTGAGATCTTTTCTTGCATACAAATGATAGGATAGCAATCTAGAGAAAATTTTTAGAATCTGTGTTTATCATCTTGATTTTTTCATGCATTCAAAAAGTAGTAATTTCTTAAAAACAAGCGATAGGGAGTAGGGAAGGTGGTTTTCTTTCTAACTTGTTGGAGAAGTGCAAAGGCTTGGGATAACTAAAGATCTTGGTTCAACATAGAGGGATTTATTTAATATTGTCCCACAAGTAAGTTTATTTCTTTTCATAGGACCTTAATTTTGTAGAAGGAATTTTATTTTTAAATGCTATTTTAAAGGAAATTTTATCAAAAATTAGTTATAAATTTTATTTAAGATTGGGAATTCTTTTTTTTTCAAAGGAAAAATCAATGAAATTTTTTTACATTATAAACTTCATCAAAATTTCATTTATTTTAACTTAAGCACATTATTTATATTTCAAGAAATTTATCCATTCACTTTTCCCAAATTCTAATTAAAAATTACTAAGTTCTTTTTAAGAAGGAAATTATTGAGTTCTTTTAAGAAAAAAATTACTGAGAATTATTAAATAAAATATGAAAAAATTATTTAAAGTAAATTATTTAAATTAGTTAATAGAAAAAGAAAATTATAAGGAAATATTTATAAAGAAAAATAAATATTAAAATTATAAACTTTATGTAAGGAAAAAATATTTTAAATTAAATATTTAGACTTGAGGCCTTTGTGCAAGAAGCGACAATGGCCAATAAATAAAGTTGATTATTATTTTTATTTTATTTTTTAATAATTATTTTTGTTATTAATTATAAAATATATTTATTCATTTATTCTTATGATTTATTAATAAGTTATGATAAATTTTAAATTTTATAAAATTTTAGTTATTGAATATAGAAGATATATAAAATTTAAGTTTTATTGTTATTTAAATTTTCATTAATAATTAAATCTTAATAAAAAAGAATAAAATAAAATTATAATTATATGAATATTTATAAGTTAATAAATAAATTAATTTAAAATTAATGAATATTATTTTTATTTAATAATAGTAGTTTAATAATACATAATTCATTATTTTTAATAATAGTTTATCAAATATATTGATGCAAGTTTAAATCTCTGGTAAATTATTTTAGAAAACAAAAAAAAAATCTATTAAGAATGATTTTAGATATACATGTATAGATTTCTTTTTAGATTTAAAATGATTTTGTTAGCTTTTTGGATAAAACAAATCTTCCTATAAAATATATACTATTTTATTTTATTTTATAAATTTTTTAAAAAAGTTTAAAATTTATGATTTATTTTATAATTTGTACACATTAATGAATTAAAAAATTTAATCTAAATTATTGATGTATCTATATAATTTAATTAAAATAATGTTTAAGTATTTTCTATTTTGCAACAATGCATAATATTATAATATTAGGTACTTAGACAACTAAACATATATAAAATATATTAGAACAATTTAAAAATGCATAGATAATAGAGTTATTTCCTTTAATTTTACTTTACATATATCAAATTTATTTGACAAGCAAATGAGCATATAATAATAATTTCAGGTTATATTAATTTAAGAATGTGAATTACTTGAAAATAGATGTAATTAAATAGATATCAGTTAAGTTCTCAAATTACACAAGATCTTAAAAACAATAAATCAAATATCTCATTTAATCAATTGATTTATAATTATCTTATGCAAAAAGGAAAATATATTCAAAATAGAAATTAATATGGATACATGCAAAAAAAAAAAAAAGTTTCCCAAATTTAAAAGTTTAATTGTTACATGCAATCATTAAAATGATTAATTAAATTGACATTTAGTGGATGTTTCCAAAATTTATATAATATTCTAAAATTTGATTGGAAGTTGAAACAAATCCTAAATTAGAAGTTTCTAATTATTCTCAAGTCTTAAAACAAAAAAAATCTATGATGATTTAAAATGCCTCTCATAAAATAACTTAGTTAGATTTGAACATCACATGCATTAGTTCTTTTAAATTAATATTTAATCTTAAAGTAAATTTTTTTTAGTGTTCATTTTCAAACTCAGTGTTGATTAAATTATAATGTTATAAAAGCAATTAATATTAGTTGTACATGTAATGATTAATTTAAAATTAGTATTTAATTTCAAATTAAAATTTATTTTTACTCTCAACTTAACAATGGTGTTAATTTTTAAGACCTCACAAATAATAATATACTCCAAAATTATTTAGTTTTAATTACATAATTTTATTGTTGCCTTAATTTATTTTGCAAGAAAAAAAAAGATAATAATTTGAGTTAGTTTGATTTTCAAAGAAATTAGTGTTAGTAAATACTTCTATCAAAGCAATTACTATTAGTAAATACTTCTAAAGGAAATTCATTTTACAAAGGGTATTTGTTATTATTTTAGATACTTGGTAATGTTTTTCTTAATAATTCAGCCATCAAAGAAAAAGTATTATTTTTAAACATTAATTTAGATTAGAATTAAGATTAGAGGGTAAATAATAATTGCATTTATAAGGTATTTAGTATTAATATTCTCATAGTAATTGGTAGTAAATACTATTTCAATTAAACTTATACTTCAACAAAATGATTATAAGGTAATGTGCATTAATTTATTTCCAAAGGTAAATAAAGGTTGTAATTAGTACAAAATCACTCAAGATAAGTTGTCACTAGGAAATTAGAATTAGTGTTAGTTTATTTCTAAGAGAAACCCAAATAGTTAGAATTATTAATTACATTAATTCGATTTATGCTACAAGACTAGTTAGTAATAGAGTTTATTCAGTATATTCACAAGTAAGAAACTAGGGTAAGATTAATTGTATTTTCAAGGGAAATAAAAATAGTTAAAATGTTATAGAGTAATTAATATTATAAGTATTAAGTAATTAAGTTATTAAGAACTTTTAAGCATTTTTACAATTCCATTTACTTTCAAAGAAGTTAGTATTAGTGGATTTGATATTGCAAGTAGGTTTTAAGAAATATAGTTAGAAACTTAGTCAATACATTTTGATATATTTGTTTACTTAAAGAAATTTCTTTAATTTATTGAGGAAGTAAATTAGCATAATAAATTTATTAATGTCAAGAAAAGTAATTCAGTTACCATCTTCTCAACAATTATTATGATTTTAGCTTATTTTCCATGATAGATTTATTAATGTAAATACTTGTATTTATCAGGATCACCTTAAATTATTTACTTTTCCAAGATAAAGTAGTAATTCAGTTTTCTTTATTTCTAGTATAATAATGTCTTAATTTAATTATTAAACAATGTTAGTCAATTTTATTCAATAGAGTAATTATCAAATGATTAGTATGTGTTAATTTTTTTTGTCTTGCAAGTTAGTAAATTTTCCTAATTCTTTTATTATTCATCTTTGTGTAATTAGAGTTGTCATAGTTTAATCGCAAAAGATAGAGTAGTATCTTGTGGTAGGATTTACTTTCTAAATGAATATCGACTAACTAATGTTGTAACACTTGTAGACCATATGTTCTCACCTCACCTGTACTAGGATCTTGGTGATCAAAAGGTGGAAGGGAAGTTGTTATTACAAAGTAGATTAGTATCTCTATTTGCATATTTTAATTCAATATTGTCTTAATATCTTAAATACATTAGCAATGGAAAAATTAAGTGTTAGATTGAAGTAGCATTTATTCTTTTCCATAAAAGTATTTTATTTCATGTAGTAGTTAGATGTTATTATCTTTCTTAGTTAGGTAAACTTTAATCAAGAGTTGAAACGAAAAAACCAACAACATTCGGTATCAGCGGTGCCTTTGGCTCATGTTTATGGGTAATGTCATCATGCTTCAACTACTGCATCCATAGCCTAACACAACTACAACAACGGTGTATGTGGCACCATCCCTTTAAATCATTGGGGAGAAATAAGGAACACCATGTTAATAAAATCCAAGAGATGAGTAATCTCTCTTGGATCGATAATCTAATAAGATAATTTTAAATGAATGAAAATACGCTAGTTCAAACCTAGTAAACCCCATTATAAGATTCAATGGAATTTTTTTTGATATTTTTATGTTAATTAAAAGGTAATTGAATTGCAAAACAATTTCAAGGGAGACGTTATTTAGGAACTAGGATTTAGATGCTAAGGAAACAAGTAATAGTCTTGGAGATTGTTTACTCATATTTTTATTGCTTCCCTTCATGGGCAGCAATCACAAAGGAACTATCTGAGGAAAAAGGGCCCTAGAAAGGGTTACGTACCCACAAACAGTTCACATCAAACAAAGATTAGAAAACAAAACTACATATTTTACTCCTTGATCATGTTTGGAAGCAGGGTATGTAGGCAGTTTGGGAAACAAAGAATGCTCCCAATATCTTAGGCGTTCGGGGATGGGGCTTAGGGAAAGTTTAAGATAATGATAAATTAAAATATAAATTAATAATTCAAGAGAATTGCTTGGCTGAAAGTGGCTATAAATATCCAGCATAAAGATAAGATAAAATATGTTCCTTGCATACTCGGAAGGAATCCCAGATGGATTCGCTTGACTCCCCAAGGCCTTAGGCCAAATTCAGAGGTGGGACTCAAGCTACATATATATTTTTACATACTCCTAAAGACATCGACCTCAGTGCACTTCCAAGGGGAGTGTAGTCTTTAGTGAGTGAATCAGGACCCAGATGGTCCCAATGATTCTAAGTCTCTGGCCAGAGCACATTCCTATCCTTTATGGATAGATGCCTACCCCATTTGGGTAGATGCCTATCCTGAATGGATAGATGAATTCTTGTCTCGTATGGACAAATTCCTAACCCATATGGTTGGATGCCTATCTCAGATGGATGGATGCCTATCCCATATGGATAGAAGTACCTGAGTATGCAAGTGAATGAACACATAATAAGATAGTAATAAAAAAAATTAGTGGTAATTTTTGGGTTATTAGTTTGGGTTATTACATTTATACACAAATTCATTGTTCTTATTTGATACATTAATTTTGTTAGTATTTTTGAATGCTGAAAAATTCAATTCGAAACTGCTCACCTGAAATTTAGACTGATCCATCTAATTTTCTGGTTTACTTTGAATTGTGGGAAAAACTACTGTGTAGTCCATTATTTCTTTATTTGTGTCAAATGTGGGTAATACCATGGTTGTTTCAGGCTCTAAAGTTACAACAGATGCACTCTCCATCAGTTGCTTCATTTATTTTTTATACAATTTTGATTTATTTTTAAACTCATCAATGTAATCAAAACTTGGGGATGTAAGAATAATGAAATGCTTGAATGGTGAAGGACTAGGAGTACTTATAGTTTCTATTGTAGCCACACTAACTGGGGGAGTTCTTGTAAATAACTCATTTGTGGTGGAATTGGTAGTTGGACTTGGACCTATCAAAATCCTTACTCTCTCTAGTATGAGTGATCACTTGGTGTTTGTGTGGTACCTTGTATTTTTGTCCTCTTGTGTGTATTTTTTTGTTGTAACACATGTTGACCACTAATAGTACCACTACCCATACCATCAGCACCAATGGCAGTGCTAGTTGCACTAGGTTCTCCACCATGGGAATGTCCTAGTTGTGATTGTATCTAACCTTGAGAATTAGGACTTGAAGCTTTAGCAAAATAAATTGTTTCAGTTGTAATTGTATGCCCTTGGTCTATTTTATCAGCTCCAAGGCCTTGTTTATCACTTGGGTTTCTATACTCTACATCTACTACCATCAAAATGCCTTGTCCTTGGGACCACAAAGACCACCTTTATAACCCATTTTTTTGGCTATGGACACTCTTGAAGTATATGCTTCTTTTGTAGCCTCACTTAAACTAGCTTTGACATGGCTTTATTCTTCCCTATCATCATTAGATTCATCATCAATTTCTTGATCTTGATGTTCATTGGGATGCTCTATATTCCACAATTTACTAAACTCATAATCTTCTTCATTATCTCCAAAGTTTGCAAGAGTTCTTTGTTCACCTAGCTCCTTCTTCATAGACCAAAAGGTAGTAATTTTTAATCATGACCAATTTCTTTTTGTAACTTCCTTATCTAGAGAATCTAACATTTTTACTCTACTAGATGGTTTATCACCTTTTTCGTAAAAAAAAAGTTGTACCTCTTATAGACACTGAAAATTATCACTAGGCTTGCCATTTTATTAAATCCCCTTTTTCATCCTTGATAATTAAATAATCTTAATTATTTAATTATTACCCAATGTCCTAAAGTCTTCTATTAATTAAATTATTTAAATTATTTAATTAATTCATTTTATTCTTCTATGTTGTCTTTTGATTAATTAAATAAATTGTTATTTATTTAATTACGTCACTAATATCTTTGACTTTTATAATTAAATAAATTTATATTTATTTAATTATTTGTCACTTTCCACTATAATTAAATAATTATCACAATTATTTAGTTATTCACTTTTGGCATCTTCTGTCACAAATTAGTTAAACTTTTGTTTAATTAAATGACTTATCTTTTCTCTCACTTTTTGAATTAAATTTCTATTTAATCAAAAAGTTAACTTTTTTTTCCTCGTGTAATTAAATAATGTTTCTATTATTTAATTATGCAGTTTCCTTTTCAAACTAGCTAATTTTGTTGAAAAATCAGTTAATTTCCTCTTGCTCTTCCACTTTCAATCTTATCATGTCTTGTCTCATTTAACTTTGGCCATTGATCAAAATAAAAATTAGTTAAACTCATTCGTCCATTTTGTATTCACCTCTCTATAAATAACACTGTCATTTATCATTTTGGTGTATCTAAAAAATATAGGCAACCATGCTAGTGAGATTAAAACTTCAATATTTTTCTTTGTCTTATTCATAGGCTTCTTAGTGCATACTTAATAATTTGAGGGCATTAATTAGTTACAACAAAATGGAGAAGAGATATAGAGGTGAACTAATGGGTGCACAAATCTGGTGATATCATTTTATTTTATTTGCATTCCTTCTTCCTTTGTTCTTTGTAGTTGATTAGGATTTTAGAATTAATGTTTAAATTCTTATTTTCTTAATTTTGATTTCCCCTAATCACACCTCTTGATTGTCTTTTGGTGCAATTCCATAATTTCTACTTACAATTTTTCAAAAGAAATACCTTTCTTAGTAGCACTTTTCTCCATTGCTATTTTGACCTCATCCCAAGAATCCTTGTTTCTCAAGTTTTCAAGCAAGGGTTTACTTTGATGTTGAATTCTACTTGCATCATTCCTATTGGCCACAATCATTGATTTAATGGTGTCACATGGATCATACTACCATTGAAAGACATCATCAAAACTAAAAAAATTCAAAAGATAATGTACCACCATAAATGCTTTTCTCTCAAATTTGAACCCTCCACATGAAAATGGTAAAGAAGGAAATAAGGTCTTCTTCTACTAACCGACAAAGTATAGTTCATCAGTACTATGCATCTGCCTTACATATTCCAATGCAAAAACTATTTTTGTCATATATATTGGAAGTTTGTGTGGCTCTACTTTTGATCCATAAAATCTTAACATAGTGTATTCTTCCATTAAGTACCAATCAGCCAATTCTATTTATTTTCCTAGTTGAATGCAATTTATACATGACATAGGAAATCTAGGTATTGGAGTATTTGTAATTTCTTGATGCAATGGATCCAAAAAGTAGTCTACAAAATTATTGTAGTTCCTTCGAGAATCTTGCATCCTTATCTTAGTGGTCGAATCATATATTGGAGCCATTTTATTTCCTTGGCATTCCTATAGGGTTGAATTTGAAGCTTGTTGATCTAAAAATTTTTACTAAATTTGAATAAAAATAAATAGCACAAGTAGGTTGTGAACCTAAATGTCTTAGTGGACATTGAGTGTGGACCTCCTTTAATAATTAAAAAATGTTTATGCATGGATTCTACAATGTGCTCAATAAATTTATATTTGACAGGTGGAATAGCGTAATGGATATTATATACCATTTCAAGGAGGCTTGAACCCACTTCCCAATTGCTATCTAGTCTGAGGAAAAATGCTAGCATAGAAATAGTATCCTAAAACCATGATTTGAAAATATAAAAATCATAAGGAGGCTTATGATTACCTTTCAATTTTTTTCTATCTTGAACTATTTTATTTAGGAAATTATTTTTTTCCCTTTCATTTGCTACTTCATAATCACTAGCAAGCTTTTCTAGGCCAATGTGGACATTTCTAAATTCTTCAATTGTAAATGCCAACACTTTTCCAAATTCTACTAGACATTAATGGATAACAATTTTTCTTTGCTATATTTATTAACAATTACTATTTTTTTATTATCATAATTTTGGGCACAAACCATGATAAAATTTTGGATAAGGAAAAACCTCATGTAACATCATGTGCCTTAATCCACTTACCCACAATGCACTAAAACTATTATTTTGCATTTGGTTTGTAGCTTTATTCTCATATAAAAATATAAGTTCTGAGGTAAACCTACCATAGATTTCAAGATCATAAATATCATGGTATTGATCAATGAAACCTTGGGTTTTAAGAAATCCAGCATAATGCATTTTTTTATCTGATTTTTCTCTACCTCTCCCAAACACTTTGTTTGGTCTGCTAGTGGTGGTAGACATGCTATTTTAAGAAATGATGAAATGTAGTTGTAGGAATTGTGTCTTTCACTTACATAGATTTTGATTCTTGAAAAGATAATTACTAACATGCATGGACCGGCCTTGTTAGAACCCATAATCTCCCTAGTGCACTGTAATGAGCAATCTGAAATCTCCCTATGTGCTGACTCTCACTTAAAAATAAAATCACTTAGTAGTAGACATTTCACTTATTTTTTTCAAATATTAATATGAATGAAACATCAACATGTTGCCTCCAAACTACACAATTAGTACATTACATTTTTGTAATGACACTTAAAAGTAAATTCTCAAAAAATTCTCAATCATTGATCTTTGTAAATATAATAGTTATAGGGTGATTTTAGAGGTTTGATTTCATAAGCCTAGCACTCTATGAATTTCATTCTAAAATGAAACTACATCCATCCATCAAATGTTCATCAAATGGTTGAGTAATTTATGATATAAACAATAAATATGTGTTTTAAAGTTGTTTTAAATTTTAGTGGCACTAAGATATACACGATCCTAATGGAGTCATTGAGATGAGTCCACATATCCATTCCCCAGTTCCATGAGTCACATATAGATATACTCAAAGCATCCTATAGACTCATGGAGTCCCCTTAAAAGTAAGAAATTGATTGACATCAAGGCCAAGAGGCCAATAACTTAACATTGAAAAGGACTTAATAAAATGACTAATGATAATAGGAAATAGGGGGAGCAAGTCAATGAAAAATTAGAAATCAATAACATTTCATAAAACCCTAGGTAGCAAGAGTGACAACTTTTAGTGTTTTCAGTGTTTTTTAATCAATTGATGGAAACTTTCTTTTTTCATTTCAATTGCTTTATGTTTTAAATCTACATGGAAATATTTCATAAATAGATAATAATTAATCTCTTCTAGGAAAAAATATGATTTTTCTAAGTTTAATAAATATTTCATTCCATTTACATTACTTGTATAATATGAATAAACAATGTAAACAAAAAATAATTCTTTACTATAAATGGATACTAAAGAATAACACAACCATTTATTTTATTACCATTTAATTACAATGTTACATTATTACATAGATTTTTAAATATGAGTAGAGCATGCAAGCTCTTGTTTTCTATAAATGACATTACACGCAATTGATTACAAACTACTACTGGTGACCATGGAAGAGTATTTCTTATACCATATTCTCAAACCATGAGGCTTGATGACCATGGTTTGGATCTTGGGATCTTGAGTATGCTTCTACTTTTAAAATATGCTTAATCTGATGCACCAGAACAACCTAAAATGACACAATTGATTCCATGTTGGTAGTGGAATCTATGGGATGTAGACCATATTACCAAACAAGTAAATTTGAGAATCCTTAGGGCTTGCCTACCATGCTAGGGAAATGAGAGTTGTGAAGATAAAAAAAAAGTACCTATCCTATTTAAGAAGAAGATTCATGAAAAAGATAAGGGGTAGTAAATCTACTACCACCTTCTATGCACTACTTCCATGCATTGAGATAACAAACAATGATTTTGAAAGTCCACAGTTCCTCTTCAAGGGCCTCTATCAAAATGGAGTATGAGCATTCGTTAGTTTTGAATGCAAACAAGATTAAAATCCTTATGTGGGCATACTCTTTGTGAAAGAACTTATCTCCATTAGAGCTCCTCATCCTAATTCAAAACCTATCTTAGAAGTTACATGAACTAGATCACATTCTTTCCAATTCCACCCATTATGAACTTGAAGGAAATTGGTCTTTTCCTTTGTAAATACATAACTGGAGGCAAGTGTTTAATGGTGAAAAGGGGAGGGTTTGCATAAAAATGATTGGATCAAGATGATGAACCACTAATATTCCACCATAAAACATGTAATTATGTGTCTGATAAGGTGCCAATAACCAAAAAATTAACCATAACTATTATAAAAACTATGAGGGGAGTTTTTAGAGCTCAAAGTGATGTGCACCTTGCAACAAGAAGGTTGTTTTTAGGGCACCAAGGACTCATTCACCTTTAGTGTTGAATGGGTCCCTGTTAGGGTTTTTGAAACTAAGATCTAGATTATTTTCCTTTTTTTGTACTCTTAGATCGCCAGTTGTCAGCTCCTGAAAACTTGTAATAAATTATGTAGTCTCATTTCTTTGTTCTTGCACTATAAATGACAATCTTGAAACTTTTGTATTTTTGATTCAATCTTCTTCTTCACTTGATCTTCAACCTATAAATATGCAAATACACATTCACAAGGAGAAAAACTTGTTGATTGTTTGTGAATAGGGGTTTTCCTAAGTCAAACCCCTTGTAGGTAATTAAACTAAGTGATGAAATAATGTAATTGACGATACCTTGGATGTTGTCTTGGAGTATAAATCTACAAACTAACATGAAGTGGCCATGAATAATGTAGATCTTGATCTCAAATATTATGTGAAACAATTCTTGCAGGTAGATCATTAATGCTACATCAACAACATTAGCTCTACAACATGCTTGAATGCACTATGCCCTTGACATGATGAAATGATCTTGAATTGCTGCAATAAAACCTTGATAATCTACCTTGAAATTCCTTTTAATTTCTCTTGTAATGCTCTAATGCTTGAAAACTTGAATTCTTAGGCCTCTTGTAAACTTGCTACGAGAAATTATGTGAATTATCCCCTTATTTATACTAAATCTAGAGATTAACCCAAAAAATTAAATAATCCAAGCAAAGACCAAATCTAGAAATAAAAATTATTAAAATCCCACCAAAATTAAATTCGAAAAGGTGGTCCTTATTAAGGAATGACCCATTCGCCACCTAGGGCGAATGGGTCTTGGCACAAGTTTCTAGGACCTTTCCTTTCCGGGGTGAAAGAACATTGAAAATCCATTTCAAAAATGCATAGAAATGGTTTTCCTATTTAGAGAGGACCCATTCACCACTAAAGATGAATGGGTCCTAGAACTAATTTCTAAGACCTTGATTTTTCCAAGATAATTTTTTTTTCAATATGAATATTGAGTGTCAAGATGGATCCTTCAAAAGGTGTCATAAATAAGGCTTAAATTTGAATTAAAGAGGTTAATTAACTTTAATTAACCACAATTAATTAATGATATCCTATATAAGTGTGAAAGTGTGTTAAAACACTTTACAACACCATAAATAAGGTACAATTTAGGTGTATTTCATTTAAAAAGGGCCCTAGAATAATGTGAATGTGTACAACACATTATCACATTAAACCTAAGCATTATTAGGTTAATTCAATGTCAATTATTTCTAAATTAAGAAAAAAGGGATACTTTTTCCATTACTACAATTTTCCTCCACTTTAGTGAGAGGATGACCCCATGTGAAACTCACACTAAATTAGACATTCAAGACACTTAAGTATGAATCAATAACAAAGATACATAGTCATGCCCTATCAAAATCCAAGAAAAATAATGGAAAACAAAGATTTAAGCACAATTGTTCCAACGCAATGTGGAACAAGGATGTTTGTCCATAACATATTATACTCGCTCTGGGGTAGTGGAAACTTAGTCTGTCCACTAGGTGAGTTATCTCAATGAGGTGGTTTAGTGAGAAATACATTCCAGTGTGTCGGCTTCTCATCATACTAACCATACCAAAGATATCCTCTTGATAACTTTAATAAGACACCACAATGCTATGCTTTTGTAAATGCTTTCGAATGTCATGTATATAAGACTTTTATTAAAGGGGATTTTGCTTTGTTCATGTAAGGTATTTCTCTTAGTGAACACCATGACTAATGTCTCTAAGAGAGGACAAGTCAAGGATATCAAATCACCACATATGGGATGCTTCGTTCGCATAATGCCAAGAAGGGAGATCATATGCTTAGAAATATCACACTCTTGGATGACATAAAAGCCAATGACACCACCAAGAAAAGGATATGTCACAAGGAAAAAAAATCATGCCATCATATATGCCTAAATATTTCATCGATGTATGCCCCCACTTTAAAGTGGTTGCTAAGACCATTGTTCTGAGCAATTTCTTTAAAGCATCCAATGCTTTCTCCTAAGACATGAGAGCATTCCTTGGAAAAACCCTATGCCAATTCATATGTTTTTGAAATAAAGATACCCCATGAAACAGGAAGGAAGAGTTTCCCCCATAAATACATAAGGGATCTATGTATTTGGGGTTAGTATGTCTTTTCTACATTGTTTTCATTGAGCTCAGAACTGCCATCATTCCCCAAATACTCATAGAACTAGAATAATGACATAAAGAGAGAAAAAATAAAGAAATAAATTTTGGGTAAAAATTGAAGAGACCTAAATGTCTCGATACCTTACGTCATCCCCAAAAGTAAAATGCAAGAAAAATGAAAATGATAAGAGAAAAGCTTTTGGGTCAACATGGAAGATATCTAAATGTCTTTATTCCTTGTGTCATCCCCAAAAGGAAAACACAAGACAAATTATAAAGATAAGAGAAAAGCTTTTGGGTCAACATGGAAGAGACCTAAATGTATTGATTCCTTGTGACATCCCAAAAAGGAAAACACAAGGCAAATGATAAATTCTTACGACATATAGAATAAAGTAGGTACATATAGAGGAATGCAAAAAATAGATATATCAAATGAAACATCACGGGGGACCACATTATGCACATGCAATCACATAAAGAAAAAGGAAAAGGAAAAATAATAGTAAGGCACGTGCAATTCAACCTAAAGGTCATTTGCATCCCAATCTCAGTTGGTATAAAAAGAAGGAAGACAACTAGCCAAAGGGACAAGATCAAGTGTTGAACTAGGGGAAGCACCAACATCAACACTCTTTCTAGGATATTTTTCATTTAAGCTCATAGAAGAAAGAAAAAATGCATTCAACTCATCATGCACTTCATCAATATTTTTAATGTCAATGTCATCATCTTCATCCAAGTTAATCACAATGGGAGGTTGAATGACAATGTCCATGGAATGTCCTTGTTTATGTTGCGATGAGGGTATATGATCATCATGTATTGCTTCATGTAATTTTGGGTTTTGATTGTCTATGTCGTTCTAGTCTTCTTCTTTTTGTAATCTATGAGCAATAGCACAATGTCTACACCTATGCTCTAGCACTTCAATTGAATTTCAGTCTATTCTCAATTTGTGTTTGTGTATGAGTGGATTTTTCAATCAAGGGTTCATTCTCTTCCTTTGGAGGAATAGAATAAACAACAAGAGGTTGTTCAAACACTTTCTCTTTGACTTTGTAAACTTGTTTGACTCTAGGAGGGACAATGAGATTGTTTATGTTATCTTGTGGTCTCTTGTAAGAAATAGTAGGAGGTTTTTCTATGGGTTGTTCTTGTATGTTCATAAGGGATTTTATCTCAATCATTTGTTCATCGAGAATAGGTGTTTCAGTCATAGGTTGATTTATGTTTCAAATAGATAATTTTGATATTTTCTTTACCTTGAACTTTTGATATGATTTGAAAAAGTACTCATGAGGCTTGATAGGTTCCATAAGCTCAAGCCAAAATAAATCTAATGAAAAATTCCCTTGGGCTGAGGAGGGATTAAATCCACTATGATACACAATAAAGATATCATTTCCAAATTGAAACTTTAGACATTTATGCACAACCGAAGGGATGGTATTTATTGAGCGAAGCCATGGATAGCCTAGCTTCACATGAAATTGGTCTGATTGCAAAATGATGGAAAATGAGATGTTTAATATTTTTGATCCAAATTTTAAAGGGAGATCTATCGAGCCTATCATAGGGCAAGAAAACCAATTATAAATCTTGATCCATGCTTTCATTTTATCATATCTATCTTGATATATCTCATGCACATAAGAATTTTCCATTTATCACATTCTCTCCATAGATGGGATCAATCAATATCCCATTAGTGGACTTGTCATTGATTCAGCCAGCTATGTAAAGAGGACCATCAAGTGCATGTTTAAGTATTTCATTTTGTGAGAAAGCAATATCAAGAGGATTTTTAGTTGAGGCCTTACGAGGTCTAGTTTCAATAAATGCTACGACAATATCTATGGGATTCTATTTAATAGTATCCATATTGTCATTAACTATGACAACATTCATCACATCATTCTTAGTTTCACTAGATTCAATAAGGTTGATCATAGAATGTATTTTATTATTGTTTTCCTTATTCCAATACTCATAAATGAAGTCACTAAGACTACAAACAATTTGTGTTTTGTTTCCAGTTTTAAGCACTTTCATTAGATTTTGTATAATGGGAACTAGGCTAGAATGTCTATGCATTCACTAAGGATATGGGGTGATCCCATAATAGTGGTTTACAATTTTTGGCCAAACTGGACACTGAAATTATTATTTTTAACTAAATCTTCACATTCGGGCACCTATAGTGGCTAAACCGTGAGGAATTTGAAGATGGTGCAAACTAGAGTCTCATCAAATTTTGTCTGTAGATTCTAAAAATATTTTTTTCAAAATTTTTGGAATCAAATTGCACTTCTTTTTCCATCCCCCATGAAAATTGATTTTTTTCAGAAAACAACATTTTCAAAAAGTGACGCACACCGTATAACGCATAACTTTTTTTCCATGAAGGATAAAATTCTAATTATTTCAAATTTAGATTTGTAACTCTGATATCTAGTGCTTCCACTTGGTTAGATAGTTTTTTATTGAATACTTTTTCCTTAATCAAGTTTCAAAGTCAAAAATTACAATTCAAACACAACGACCATATAACACGTAACTTTTTGTATATGTCAAATTTTAATTTTATTTTTTGTTGGATCAAAGACTTCAATATCTAGTGCACTCATATTTTTCAATTTTTTTTTTGATAATCTGATATTTTTCCACATGTGAAGAACAAATAAATTAATTTTCGATGAAAAACCTATGTTTAGTAAAACTTAAAAAACAAATACATAACAAAACCAAAACATATTAAAATTATATTCATTGGATAGCTTGTTCTGAGGAATACCATAATCATTTGAAATAAATTTTAAATGAATTCATTTGATCCCCAAAAGCTAAATCAAAAGTGATTTTTATCAGCATTTTGATAGGTGTAAAGGAGACGCATTTATAGGTATGGTTTAAAACTAGCGAGGTTCTATCCAAGGGGGTTTGATCTAAGGTGATTTGATCAAACCCTCTTCAATTGGAATCCTTAAAATGGAAATTTTTAAGGCTTAAATCATTATATTTTCTAAAAATATGTGATTTCAGCTAAAATCCATTCCTCTCAGGAATTGTAAACCACTATTGTGACAACACCGTATGGGATTGTAAGTTTTTGAATGTGTCATCTAGTTTTTTTATGTCATCATGTGGTGAAGTCATGGGAAATTAAGTATGCAAACTATGAGCCATGGAGGGTTGATTATCAACACTATCAAAAAGAGAGTTAGAAAACTGAAGATCCATAGTGAGTGAGGTATCGTGGGATGACATGAACCTCAAACTTCATCTTACAATAGTATTTCTAATAGGACACTAAGTTTTAAAGCTCATACAAGTTTTAAAAACCTAGTATGCAAACCCAAAATGGAAAAGGGAAATGCAATAACCTAGAATAAAATGCAATTTTTAAGATTCTAAGCAATAATTTACTAATTACACAATGCAATAAGATGAAAATGAAATGTTGTAAATGCAATTTTTGAATTTTAATAATGCACTAAATGAATCAAATTAAGATATATGCAATTATTTTGATGAAATAGCAAATAAAAAAACTAAAAAAGGAAATTAACAGTAGCAAACAAAAGCTTAAAACTAAAATTTTAATTTCTAGAAAATGCAAATCAAGATCTAATAGGGACTCATTCACTAGTAAGGGTGAATGATTCTTGGTTAAGTATTTTTGAGATGTTTTTACTCATTTTAGAGTGATTTTTACTACTTTTTCATATGCCAGAGAGTTCAGGTTTAACCTGATCAACGACTCATTCACCAATAAATGTGAATGGCTTCTTGATTAGGGTTTTGAAACTATTTTTGAATGATTTTCAAGCTTTTAGTAATGTCTTTTAGTTCCAGGTCTGAGACAATAACTTTTAGTTTCATATTTTCCATAAATGCAATGAAAATATGAATACAAATACCTAGGTTGAAATGCAATTTTATTTTTATTTTCAAATGTAAATATATGAGATCTAAATGATATGCAAAATGACTGATTTGTTTTTTACATGTTTTTAGATTTAGAGAATGCAAAACCAATACAATTTCTAAACCCTAAATGAGATGCAATTTTTAATGCAAAGAAAGAAACCCTAAATGAGATTTAATTCAATGAAAAATAGATGAAAATGAATGCAATATCTAACTAGGGTACAATGAAAGACTTGAAAATAAGAAAATTGCAATATTCAATGAGTTTGGTTCACCAAAATGTTTAATTATGAAAAGGGGAGGGCTTGCATCAAAATGATTTGATCAAGATGATAAACCACTAATTTTCCACCATAAAACACATAATTATGTGCATGATAAGGTGGCAATAACAATCAGAAACTAACCCTAACTATTATAGTAACTATGAGGGGAGCTTTTAGAGCTCAAAGTGATGTGTACCTTGCTACAAGAAGGCTATTTTAAGGGCACCAAGGACTCATTCTCCTTTAGTGGTGAATGGGTCACTATTAGGGTTTTTGAAACTGAGATCGAGGTTATTTTCCTTGATGTTTGCACTTTTAGATCCTTGATTGTTAGCTCCTGAAAACTTGTAATAATTTATGTAGCCTCCTTTCTTTGTTCTTGCACTATAAATGACAATCTTGCAACTTGACAACTTTTGTAATTTTTCTTCAAACTTCTTCTCAACTTGGTCTTCAACCTATAAATCTAAAAATACACATCCAAGAGGAGGAAAAATTGTTGATTGTTAGTGAATAGGGGTTTTCCTGAGTCAAACCCCTTGTAGGTAATTAAACCAAATGATGAAATATGAAATATGTAATTGATGATACATTGGATGTTTTCTTGGAGTATAAATATAGAAACTAACATGAAGTGGACATGAAGAATGTAGATCTTGATCTCAAATATGATGTGAAACAATGCTTGCAATTAGATCTCCAATTCTACATCAACAACAATAGCTCTACAACATGCTTTAATGCACTATGCAATCGACATGATGAAATGATCTTCAATTGTTGCAATAAAACCATGATAATCTACCTTGAAATTCCTTTGAATTTCTCTTGTAATGCTCTAATGCTTGAAAACTTGAACGATTAGGCCTCTTGTTAACTTGCTAGGAGAAACTATTTGAATTAACCCCTTATTTATACTAAATCTAGAGACTAACCCAAAAATTCAAATAATCAAAGCTGACACCAGATCTAGAAATGAAAATTATTAAAATCCTACCAAAATTGAATTCAGAAATGTGGTCCTTATTAAGGTAGGACCCATTCGCCACTGAGGGTGAATGGGTCCTACCACAAGTTTCTAGGACCTTTCCTTTGGAGGGTGAGAGAACATGAAAAACCCATTTAAAAAATGCATAGAAAGTGGTGTCCTATTTGGAGAGGACCTATTCACCACTAAAGGAAAATGGGTCCTAGCACTAATTTCTAGGACCTTGATTTTTCCAAGTTAAATGTTTTGCAATTTTAATATTGAGTGTTGGGATGGATCCTTTGGAAGGTGTCATAAATAAGGCTTAAATTTGAATTAAAGGGGTTAATTAACTCTAATTAACCAAAATTAATTAATGAGACCCTAGATAATCATGTAACTTAAGTCTTATATTTACAATATTTATTTTGATTAATGTCTAGCTACATGCACACTATATCTCAAGTTGACAAGTTGTCAAAATCCCAACTCAAAAGATATGAAATCATTACAAATCTTATTTCAATTGATGACTAGATTAATGACATCATCATCTATAGTATGTTGCTCAGTTTTTAATATCAAGTTATCCAATCACTCACTTCAGATGTACATATGGAATTAATCCATATTACCACAAGCACACTTTCTTTAAAGAAAGACAATCTGATGTATATGAAAAAATCAATAAAAGGAAATAACATGCCACATGCCATACTTTTTTCCATTTTTAGTGTCAAGTTATAAAATCAAACATTTCTCTTGCTTCAGATTAGAAGATAAACTTAATTTTGAATATTTTAAATATTTCCCAAGTACACATGACATTAATTCGTAGTAGTACAACCACATTTTCTTCAATCAAAGACTATTTAGTAGATATGAAAAAATTGATAAAAATATTGAGAATTAAATGAAAGGTAGAGTACTTTAAGGTAATAAAAAAAGAGAATTAAATGGCTTGTTGTAGCTTAATCATTATCAATGTCCACTAATAAGTCATAATAAATTTTGCTCACTTATGATCAGAACTATATGTTGAACTTGAATCATACAAAAAATATAAATATCTTTTCATACTTTAAAGACACATTTTTATATTGAACAAAGAAAAAATCATTTACAAGAATTGAGCCATGAAAAGTATTTTAATTTAATTAGCCATGAAGTACATAGACAACCTCGCCAAAAATCCACTAACCATGACAAAAAAACTAGTCATAAGATACATATTACAAGAGATGTAAAATAAAATATAGACACAATTCATTACTTAAAAATTCTCTAACAATAGTAGAGGCCCTCAATCAGGTGTTCGAGTAGGATGTGAATTGAATTCAATAAAGTAACAATAGAGAAGAAAATGGAATCACCCAAATCCTTCCTCCAAAACTCCAGACTCTCCAATGATTCATTGGTCAGATCAAACACTAGATCACACCTCATATCAAGAGATTGCACTGTAGAAGCTGCTAGTTGAAGTTTGGGGAAGATTCCACCAACAAGCTTTAACCCAATTTCAAAATTGTAAAGCTCAAGTTCCAACTCAAGGGAAGAAAGAGAGTAAATGAAAGGCTACAAATAATGTATTGCTAGCGTCTTCAACAAATCTTTATCTAACAAAATTTCCATGCAATTGGATAAGAAAGTATAAACTTTCTTATAAAATAGAGTGCGAGGGGTTGTTTTGAAGCCATTCCCTACCCACAACTATTCTTATAGCCTCCTTAACCTACACACAAGTAATAGTAAAAACCATACCCAGGTTTCATCTATCATAGGAATCGTTGCTTCTTTTCTCCCAAAAACATTTGGGTAGCATGACAAACCATGAAGACTCCGTAATATCACCAAAAAAATGATAATAAAGAATAAATAAAAAAAATCTAAATATATTATAAATGATATCAAGAAAATCAAGTTGGTGAAGTACATATTGAAGTTAGAACTATAATGATGGAAACAGGGTGCTCCACCTTTTAGGAGATGAAGCACAATGAGGGGTTCCTATTTCACTATTATTACATTCAAGGAAACCCTAGAGATCTCAATCCAAGGATGGAATGAAGGAAAAAGATCTGCTAAAGGTTGTCATAAGGTTTGATTAGAGACTAAAAGAGGGTTCACCACCAAGTTATGGCTTGGAAGGACTAGTAACATGCAAAGCCTAAGTATGGAACTTAATGATATGAAAGACTACAATAAATGACCTAGAAATGAATGAAAAACAAAATAGAAAGCTAGAAAAGTATAGAGGGGCACCTAGAAATCTTTAGCAACTTGATCGAAGACTTGAAATGCTGAAAATGGTGAGTTTAATGTCTGTTGGGACTCATATGCCAGTCTGGGAGATTTAGTCCTAGATTGGGGTTTTTGGGAAGGAACATAAATCTAGTAGAGATAAGTATGAAACACCTAAAAATTGAAAAATTTATTGAACTTGGACTCATATGCTAGATGTGGCATATTAGTCTAGTTTGGCCTTTTGGAAAGTCAAATTCTGAATTTTCTCTTCAACCTCTACTTTTTCTTCTCAATCTGATTTCCATGTCTGAAGTGTTAAATTATGCTCTATAGATTTATTTTAATGATCTTGTAAACAAGGTGATTACTTGACCAACTTTGCAACTTGAAAACTTCTTCCTAATATTTCTCTTCAATATTTCTTCAACCTAGATCTACAAATCATACACTAAAGAGAGGAAAATATGGTTTTTTTTTAGTGGAAATGGGTTTGCCTTGGTCAAACCCCATTTTGGTAATCAAACCTTGAAATGAAATCAAATGGAAAGTAGGAATGATGAATGCACAAAATGATATGTTGCAACTCACCAAACCCTAGAAATAAAATGCTACAAACATGTATGAAGGGGCTCCAATGGATGTAGATCTTGACTCTTTCTTGAATTATATGGATCTTGAGTTGAAAGCTTGCTTGAATCATAAAACTCTACATCACAAATGCTAGCTCAAAAACAAACATGATGCATGATGACTTTGAAATGATGCTTGATACTTAAATAATTATCCCAAAACACTTGATAATCAGCTCTTAAATTCTCTTGTAAACACTTGAATGCTCTTGTGAACTCAAATTTTCTATAATGTAGGAATACTCAAGTTGCTAGGTCACTTGATTTCTTTTTAGAAGAAAAATGAATGAAATAACCTTGTATTTATACTTATTTATGCCAAATTTCCCAAAATTAAAACACTACAAACTAACATCAAATCTAGGAGAATAAACTCCCAACAAGAATTTGAATTTAATTTAATTTTAAGCCACATGGGACCCATATACTAGAAGTGGCATATGAGTACCATTAGGATAGGCTTTTAGACACATTTTTCAAGAAAAACTTATATTCATGTGAAATCTAGATTGGGGCACCAAAAATTAGGTGGGACCCATATTCCCAAGGTGGAGTATGAGTCCCAAATCACTAAATCTGGACCATAAAATCCAAAAACACCTGAATTATCATTGGATGCTAGTTTATGTCATGATTATCCTCAAAAAGATGCATTAATTAAGGCTTGTGGATGCAAAATAAGGCCAAATAAGTTGTAAAGAAGCACAATTAATTAATAAAACCCTACATTAGTGTGAAAGTGCAATACAACACTTTACAACACCTTAAATAAGACACAATTAGGTCCAACTAGTTTACAATGGCCCAAGACCCAATGTGAATGTGTTAAAAAAATTACAATACTAAATCAAGGCAACATTAAGCCCAATTTTTCATTAAGGGCACAAACAAATACGAAAATGTAGAGGGATACAATTTTCATCCTTACATCTAGCCCCACTTTAGTGAGAGGAGGAACTTGCTTCAAACTCACACTAAAGTAGAAAAAATCACATCAAGAGGGATCCAGTTGTACCAATCCTAGTAAGATAGGATGAGAATGATCAAGATGGATGATAAATCCCCCAAGATCATGATCCGATGAAAAACCAAGATAAGCACAAAAGAACGCACATGAAAATGATGTAAAGAGAAATAATAAGGCACAAGCATACACTACCAAAGACAAAGAGAAAAGAAAGAAAAACAAAAAGGGGTGGATCAAGCTTCAACCATTTGTCTTGTATGTTGTGGATCAAATCTAAGCAGTTTGTTCAAAAATGCACACTCACTCTAAGTAAGCAGAACTTCAGGTTGTCCGTTGGGTGAGTATTCAAAGTGGTGAGACACATACACACATGGCTAGTATGTGCATACACACACAAGCAAGTGGTTGTGGGAAAGTCATGCCTAAGATTGGTTTCCCATTCAGCCAAACCAAATATATACCTCCTAATAACATTCATAAGGTGTCACTCAACAATGAGTTTTGAGCTTCATGAAGCAAGCAAAGATTTGTATGCTTGGAGCTCATCAAAAAGCAAGATGGCTCCACAGGAAATAAAATTTTATTTTTCAAGGTGGCCATATAATCAAAATTGAAAATTCCAAGTAGTATAAGGTATGTCCAAAGGATTTGTTCTTAGTTCATGTAAGGTCTTTAACTCAGGGAACATTGTGCTCAATATCTCCAAGAGAGGACCAATCAAAGAATAGAAGATTCATAGCTTAGGGGATGTAGTTTGTCCCATCAATCCACTAAGAGGAATATAATATGCTAAGTGACATCATTCTATTTAAGAACATCACACCAAATTTCATCCACAAAGAGAAAGAAACATAGCATGAATTAAGAAGACTACACAATGAAACATGAAATGCAAAAGAATAATGCCAATGTACGTCCCCACTTTAAAGAAATTGCTAAACACAATGCTATGAGAAATTACTTGAAAGTAGAAAATGATAAATGCTAACAATAAAGAGGACATGAGAGCTTAGTTGGAAAGCCCTATGCCAAGTCATATGTTTCAAAATAAAACTACGTTATGAAGAAGGGAGGGAGGGGTTGCTCCCAAAATGGAAATTCAAAACACATGAGGGATCAATAGACTTGGGTTTAGTATGTTCTTGCTATAATGTTTTTTAAAGAGAGCTCATAACTATCATCATTCCCCAAATACTCATAGAACAAGAAGAATGACACAAAGAGAGTGAAAACAAAGAAAATCCTTTTGGGCCACCATGGAAGAGGCATGAATGTAATAATGGAAATAGGGTGCTCCGCCTTTTAGGAGATGAAGTGGGATGAGGATTTAATATTTCACTATTATTACATTCAAGGTGGTAGAGCTCCAAAATTCCTTTTAAAAATTTGAGCTTGTTCTATATCCTATAATGGTTTGTTGCATCTATGCCTAAAGGTAGGGTTTAGGATTTTAGGTCTATAATCTTTTTCTCAATTTTCTTAAGTCTTAAACCTTGAGTGCTTTAATCCTTTGTTCACCTATTTCACTTGGTCATCAGTTACTTAAGTCACAACTTAAGCCATTAGAGGCATGCCTTTATCAACCCTTTTGCCTAGGATTTTCGATTGCCCAATGTTATGTCATGATTTTAATTTTTCCTATGTTGGGCAGAATTATTTTATATCAAATGGCTTTAAGTATGAATATTCACCCTGAGGGTCCTAATCCAATTGGCCTAGTCATGGCCCCATTTTAAAACTAACTTTATTGGATTATGTAGAATCCCACCCATTGAATCCAAGGATCAAATTCTGACTGTTGATCACACGCCTTGCAGGATTTAAAGAATGGTTATCAAAGATGGTTTGAGCTCTTCAATTACTTGATGCATTTCCTTACCATGATGGGGCCTAATCTAATTTCAAGATTCCCAAAAGTAAATGGTTTTGAGATTGGTGTTCCACATGCAATCATAAGATTAATTCTCAACTATCTATCAAACACCTCATAGCATTAAAATAATTCTCACCAGAGATGTGTGAGATTCGTGATTAATAAAAACATGTATTGTTTCATCTTCATGGGAGAGGAAGTGGAGTCCACGTGAAGAACTAATGTGGCTTCCATTCAACATGTTATCATTGGCTAATGAGTTGGTGAATGATGGTGATATTAATTCAAACCATGTTGACTCAATCTAAGTTGTTCAACATGCCATCTTAGAAGTAGATCAATGGTTGGTATTTAAAATCAAGAACATGGATGTTAGAGCCATTTTTCTTCTCCTGAGTGAGTAGTAATGGTAGATAGGAAATTAGAAGTTATCATAATTGGGTCATAAAGGCACAAAAAATTGATTTTCTCACACAATTGAAGATTGCAAATGAATGTAGAGCAACTGGGTGATTGACCAAAGTTTTTTCAAGCTACAGACTAAACAAATTAGGGTTTCTACAAACACAAAAATCCATAAGTACAATTAAAGATGTATCCTATACTTTTTTTAAACAATATAAAATTATGGCAAGTCTTGACTTTTTTTCTTCTAATTGGATTGGCCTACATTCTTTAATTTCTTTATTTTGTTAAAATTGCACATAAATATTAGTTTTATGTCAAACTTTTTCAAATCCACACCTTCTAATTTCACCCTAGACTTTTGATTGAAAGAATTAGGTTTTGAGCCTTTCTGTGTCAAAAAAAATGGTTCATTGTGAACTTTCCTAGTTATCCATGGCTCCCAAAACATAGAGGTCCAATTCTAAAACCCCAAGTAGGTCACTTTCTGAAGACATTGTTGATCAACCCAAAGCCTTGACCAACAAGAGGAATCAAGGAGTAGTAATATACTATGACCATAGGATTTATGAAGGGTTTTTGGATAAACAACATTGTATCAAGGATGTTGAATTTCCTTTCACCAGGTGGGAAATGTTTAGGAACTGGTTTGGGAATAGGAATTGTGGAGTTCCCACCTACAATAATTGGAGATTAGACATGGGGAAACTTGTGGTCCCAAATGTGTACATGGATGTAGACCTGTTCAAAGATATTGGGGAAAAATATGACCCTATGTCCAGAATAGTTAGGGAATGTAATTGTGCTTAGATGGTTAGGATCACTAGGGAAGAGATTGCAGAAATTTTTAAATTGAATGAGTGGAACAAAGATAGGATCCCTATTGAACTTCATACTTTTAGGAAGGAGTATGAGAATACCAAGGTTTTATTCAGAACCAAAATGTTGACAATTAAAATTGCTTCAACATGACATGGAAATAATAGAAACCACATAAAGATTGGTAGAGATGAGAAGGAACCTTTTCCTTTAAGATACGTTGCCAACTATTTCAAGAAGACTGTCTACCTATTGTATCAAAACATTGGCATTGATGCACCTGATACCATACCAAAAGAATATATGTACATGATAGCAAACATTTAGCATGTAGCTTTCAATGTGGTATATGATTTTGCTACTTATTTGGAAAAAAATATGCATGAGGGCTTGATTGATCTTAAAGAAGGGAAGCACTGGGTCAAATTCTAGTGGTACTCCCTTTTGATGCATATGTTTTTATACAAGGAAGAAAGGCAATTTAGTGAAGATATGTCATTGAAGAAGATGGAGGATGATCTTGAGCTACTAGTCCAATGTTGAACTGAAATTCTAGATAGGTATGGCCACAAATTTGATTATGTGGTCTTCCACAATATTTTGGCCTCCAAGTTAAGGATATTCCTAGTTGTTGATCCACCAAGGATCCACCAAGGATCCCAAAATAAATTCATGATTTTTTGAGGCCCATGGAGAGGAAGCCAGAACTAAATATAACTCATAATTGGGGAGACATCATCCCATATCCAGATAGAACTATATTTAGGGTCTATGGGACAAGCATTTATCCTTTTATGCTACCAAGAGATGTGTGTCTTAGGATCAAATTTATAGAAATCATGAGACAATTGGGAAGATCTCAAATGTGTCACTTGCTAGAGAATAAAAAGAAGGGTTCATTTTTCTTTGAGTATGGAACATTTGCAGACTTTGTTATGGTTAACAGAGGTTGGGTTGCTTTTGATAAGATCCTTAAACCATATATATTGATGACAACACACCCTAGAAATCATGACCCTAAGAGTTTCATTGTTGCAGTAAAAGAAAGAACTAATCTAGGTGTATTTACATTCATAATTTCTATTACCCTGAGGATGTCATCAGAAATGTCCTTGATTTACAAGTGCAAGATGAAATGAAAGCTATGTACCTTGATTTCAACAAGATGGTAGCAAATATCAGGAAGTCAATTCCTGACTATGATCCTCTTCCCAACATTCGAGGTCAATGGAACAGGGTAAGGTATGTTTTGGAAAACTTTGAAAATGTTATTGGTGTGCTAAGGTTATAGAAAATAATTGTAGAGAAGGGAAAGGCTTTGGAAATAGAAGAAGGACCATCTATACAAGATGAGGAAAGGCCTTCCTAGCATTCACCCAAGAAAATATGAGTTTATTCTAGGAAAGAAGGAGATAGTAAAGAGGGAGTAGATAGTGCCAACCCATGTTACATCAGAGGAATCAAGGGAAACTTCTCCAATTCGATCAGTTTCATTACCTCCTAGACAACCCCCACTTGTTATAATTGAAGTTGATTATCCTCTAAGAGGTTCTCCTGCCTTAGAGCAGCCACCAATTAAAAGAAAAATGGTTGAAAAGAGTAAGGTTGTTGATTACCCTTATACTGATGAGGATGAAATCTTGATAACACCTAAAGATATGCAACAAGGGATGCCTTCTCCTCCAAGGGAAGTTGCATCAAGCTCTAGAGCAAGCAACCTAACATTAGGAAAGATAGAATTAAGTGGCTTGAGTAATATGGATGACATAAGATTGGAGGCTTGCAAGGAATTCATGTAGGATGATCCATTTGTTGAAATAACAACATTCAAGTATTTTGTATGGAGAGTCAAAGCTTCAGAGTACGTAGATAAGGTTTTCATTGAGAGAAGCTTGCATCTTGAATTACCTGAGATCAGTATCCAATCTAATGTAAGGAAGGAAATGAGGAAAGAGTTCCAAAATATCTCAACTAAGGAAGGAAGGTTACTTGTGCAAAAGTGTGGTGTTTTACTATTGCTTGAATGGAATATAGCTGATACAATTATACTTGATACTATAAGGAGGGTTGAAAATACCCTATTCCAAACTGAAGAAGAAGCCAAATTGATACTTCAAGGGTATGCATTTAGTTAAGAATCGGATGCTTTGGAAATATTGTCATTATCTCTTGGTTCTAGAAATCCCAGAGTTGCATAACCAACTAACTTTAGTGGGAAAATTATTATAAAAATATTTGTAGATACTCTAGCATTAGAAGCAGCTAACATTACCATAAAAATTGCTAAGTTCACAAAAGAAACAATTGAAAACCTCACTAAAGATAGAGAAATGCATATAAGTAAGCACAATGAACTTATTAATGAATATAATAATAGTTAGCAGAGGGTTGTTGAACTTGAAATAGAGCTAGCATTGTGGAAAGAACAAGTGGAAATATTAGGGTCTCAAGGGCTAGCAAGCTCGAGCCACACTACTCCCATTCCTCTTATGACTCATCTTCAATCACATCCTCTTCCACCAAATCAATCATTGTCAATTGTGACTTAAAATATGGGTCAAGAGCCACTTGTAGTAAAGGATCCAAGCACATCAGGTGTAGCTCCATCTAGTGAACCCATAAAGGAGAAATTACTTCAGCAAGTTGAGGTATACAAGAAATTGCTTGAACAAACATAGGACATAATGTATGAGAACAATTCAAAGATTGTTCCCACTATTTTGAAGCATCTAAATAAGAATATTCAACGTAAATTGAATAGTGTTCATACAAATTATTCCTTGATGTTGTTGGAAATAAAGTTATCTTAGAGGGATAAGGAATTAGGAACTCCTATCCTAGATAAATGGATTACTAGGGTTGAGAATTTGAGATTCATGGCAATTGGGGCTAAGCAACAAGAAGATAGATATCCAAGGGTGGTCCCAACTTACAAATTTGTTAGTGAGGTTAAGGAACAAAAGTTTCAAGGATATGTAGCCCCATTAGAATAGAAAATGAGAGAATTGAAGGACAAATATGATGAGGTAGATTTGACATTGTTGCCTGATATTTAGCATACCTATGATGAGGTGAAGCCCCTACAAATGTGGAAGTATTAGGTAGATACAACAATTTCTTCTCAAGTGAAATTTATTTGTGAGAAGGTTGACATTGACATACTAAAAGATTCTTTTGAGATATTGTCTTTCATCATCAATTTTTTAGAAGATTTCGACAAGGAGGCCAATTTAGTAATGACAAAGTAATCTCCATATAGAAATAAGATGGATGAAATCATTGATTTTAGTTGGCCATCTGATGTAGAATATGAACAATGGAAAAGGATATTCATTGATAAATTGGATTTATGAGTACAAAAATGGAGCACATATACTTGGTCAAGTATAGTACTGGTCTAGCCTTTGAGATTATAATGCATAAAAATATGTGTCTCCTGACTAAGGGTACTATAGGTAAATGTTGATCACTGATGACGAGGATGCTAACTTGGATATTGGTGTTCCTTTTCAATATTTATAATTTTTTTCATTTTACCTGATGGAATGAATGTGATACAATGGTTTGAAGATCATTCTTTTCAACATTTACCTTTTGGAAAGTGGTTTTTCTTCTTGCAACAAATGTAAATAATATTTATCTCATGTGTATTCCCTCCAATTGAAAGTGCAAATATAACTACAAAGGGAATATGTGTTTTAGCAGTCCAATTAGGATGTGACATGTGTACTCTTGGCCTTAAGCTTTTTTTGATCCCTTGTTCTCATAAAAGAGAATTTAGGGCCATTAGTACGGGTCTCTTATTGAATTTTGGATCTAAATTATGCAAATTGTAAACACAAAGAGAACATGTTTGAAGTCTGTATCTTAAGTTTTGAGTCTAGCAAGTGAATCTTGTTAATTGTATGGCTTCTAAACATATCTAAGAAATAATCCAAATCCTAAGAGTTTATTATCTCTCCATCTACACATTGTATCTGAATTATTAATGAAAATACGATGAAGGATCATTTCATTAATCTTCATTGTTGGTATGCTTTGATCTATGTTTTATTTTAGGCTCTGATTCAATGGATCAGTTAAAATGCTTTGAGTAAATCATGAATTTGTATACTTGTGTAGTGGATTTGATAAGTAGTGGTAAAGTCTGAGCATTACTTTGTGAATTGCAAAGAAATCTCACATAGATCATGGATGTTTAGGATTAAATTTACCTTACAGTTCAGTTTTCTTTGTTTCAACTCCTAACCCAAAGGTATGGTATTGATCTTACATCTTGTATGCATTTCCCATGGTCTTGGTTATCCAATTTGAGAACATTATTCATAAATACTTTATAATTGATCTACCTTTGTTGTGGTTGGTGTTATTTGATATTCTCATCTTTAGATGTTAAATTCCCCAAAGGAATTGCTAATTTGTTGAAGGATTTCATCTATTAGCATTTGATGGGAATATATTTACTTTGTTATACAATGTGTGAGAGAAGTATCTATGAAAGTTGCATAATATACATTGTGAGATTACCCTCCTGGGTCTTGCAAGCCCAAAGTTTAGGAGAAGAAGCATTATTTCTTGATCTCATTTGTTGGCCAACTATCTCTTAAGTACTCAAGAATTGAGTCTGGTAAGCTCATAGGTACTTGGTGAGATCTGATTGGTTATTTAAAAACAAACAACACAAGGAAACCCTAGAGATCTCAATTTGATGATGGAATGAAGGAAATACATATAATAAATATGGTTTGATTAGAGACTAAAAGAGGTTTCACCACCAAGCTAGGGCTTGGAGGTACTAGTAACATGCAAATCCTAATTATGAAACTTAATGATATGCAAGACTATAATAAATGACCTAGAAATGAATAAAAAATAGAATAGAAAGTTGGAAAAGTATAGAGGGGCACCTAGAAATATATAGCAACTTGATTGAAGAATTGAAATGCTAAAAATTTTAAATTTAATGTCTATTGGGACTCATACACCATTCTGGGTGATTTAGTCCTAGATTAGGGTTTCTGGGTAGGAACAAAAATGTAGCACGGACAAGTCTGAAACACCTGAAAAACTAGAAAATTCACTGAACTGGGACTCATATGCTAGAAGTGGTGTATTAGTCTAGTTTGACCTTTTTGGAAAGTCAAAGTCTGAATCTGTTGTTCAACATTTTCTCTTTCTCCTCAATTTGATTTCTGGATCTGAACTGTTAAGTTATGCTCCATAGATGGGTATGTGGTTGATGATTTTTTTTAACCCAAAATTGATGAAACAAAAAGAGTTTTTAAAGGAGATTATCAGCTTTCCACCAATATAAATAATTCTTTACTTTGAATTTAATAAATAATTATTATTCATTTCCTATTTGAATTACAACTAAAGTCTTGATTGATTGGTTGATTGAAAAACATCTATAGCTTTCAAATGGTATCACATTTTTTGAATGTGAAACATGTGTCACATTCTATGTTTCCCATACTATAGGATTAAAAAAAATTGAATTTCATGAAGTTTTGACCAAGTTAAGGTGGTCAGACATACAAGTTTTTATATTTTTTAAAAGTTGTAATAAAATATTCATAATTAATTATTTACTTGAAAAAAATTACAAACAAATATGCATCACATCAGGACATGAGTCATCTACTTATATATGAAATCTTATAAAAAAATATTATCATTTTATTGTGGTTAAGGTGGTCAGACAGACAGCTACTTCTTATATTTTTCCCTAAAATTTAAGTACTACTTCATTGAAATTACAAATTTTCACCAAATAGATTTCTTTTAAATAAACCTAGTAGTTTGGAAACTACATTCAATTTTCTATAGATTCTATTCTTACATATTTTTAAAATAATATAGATAACTTATTCAAATTTTTACTTCAAACTTCCTAACTCTAATTTTTCTAAATTTTTTGCCACTTAAGGGCCTGTTTTTTCCATGATGATCCTGCACATACCCAGATGTATTTTAATGATCTTGTAAACAATGTGATTACTTGAACAACTTTGAAACTTGACAACTTATTTCCAATCTTACTCTTTAATATGTCTTCAACCTAGATCTACAAATCAAACACTAAAGGGAGGAAAAAATATTGTTTTGTTAGTGGAAAGGGGTTTTCCTTGGTCAAACCCCATTTTTCTAATCAAACCCTGAAATGAAATCAACTGGAAAGGAGGAATGATGAATGGACAAAATGATAAGTTGCAACTCACCAAACCATAGAAATAAATTGTTGCAAACATATATGAAGTGGCTCTAATGGATGTAGATCTTGACTCTTGCTTGAATGATAGGGATCTTGAATTGAAAGATTGCTTGAATCATGAAACTCTACATCACAAATGTTAGCTCAAAAACAAATATGATGCATGATTTCTTTGACATGTTTCTTTATACTTAAATAATGCTCCCAAAACACTTGATAATAAGATCTTGAATGCTCTTGAATTCTCTCATAAACACTTGAATGCTCTTGTGAACTCAAATTTTCTATAATTCATGAATACTCAAATTGCTAGGTCACTTGATTGCTTATTAGGAGAAAAATGAATGAAACAACCTTGTATTTATACTTGTTTATGCTAAATTTCCTGAAATTACAACACTACAAGTGGATATAAGATCTAGGAGAATAATATCTTGCCAAGAATTTGAATTTAATTTAATTTTAAGCCACCGGGGACTCATATGCCAAAATTGGAATATGAATCCCATTATGCTAGGATTTGGGACACATTTTTAAGAAAAATGTAGATTCATGTGAAATCTAGATCGGGGCCCCAAAACTTATGTGGGACCCATACACTTGAGGTGGTGTATGAGTTCTAGGTCACTAAATCTAGTCCATACAATCCAAAAACACCTGAATTATGATTGAATGCTAGTTTATTCTATGATTATCCTTAAAAAATGAATTAATTAAGGCTTGTGTATGCAAAATAAGGACAAACAGGGCATAAAGAAGCCCAGTTAATTAATAAAACCCTAGATTAGTGTGAAAGTGTAATACAACACTTTACAAAACCTTAAATAAGGCACAATTAGTTCCACCTAGTTTACAAGGGCCCAAGACCTAATGTGAATGTGTTAAACACATTACTACACTAAATCAAGACAAAATTAAGCCCAATTTGTCAAGAAGGGCCCAAAAAAATGTGAAAATATAGAGGGATACATTTTTCATCATTACAAGAATGAAGAAAATGCCATCAAATACTCAACACTTGAATATTTAATTCACCACTTGATATGACAATATTATTTCAAAAAAATGAGTCATGACTTTAAGTGATTTAATAGATAATAAAACATCAACCATTGATATTTTAAAATCTAACAGTTTTGGTATTATTCTGAAGGTTTGATTTCACAAGTCTAGTGCTTCAAACATTCTCTTCTAGAATGCAACTATAGTCATCCATCTTGTGATAACCATTGATATTTAATTAACTTATCGCTAATAATTGATTCCTTTTAGACCATTAACCACAAGATAAAGCTCGGTCCCACTGAGGGTAGATGTCAGAATCCTACATTACTATGAAAAAATGATGGCATCACCTTCTCAACAATGCAGGTGCATAGGAGTTGCCTGATCATTAATCATTGATCTCAACTATTTATTTTCATGAGAAAATATTTGTCACCTAACTTAGGAGATATTCAATTATTTAATACTCCATGGAACTAGTAATCACCTAGGTTGAGGATCCAGTCATCATGATGACTCCAAAGGCTTAAGTCGTAAGTTAAGTGACCATCAATTGTCGGTAGCTAATCACTGATAAAGTATTATTTTGGGTGTCATGACTTTAAGTGATTTAATAAGAAATCAAACACCAACCATTTATTTTTTGAAATCTAATGGTTCTAGTGATATTTCAAAGGTTTGAATTCACAATTCAGCATTAGTGTAGGAGCATGGGGATCCAAACTAGGCCCTTAAGTGGCAATAAAAATTTAGAAAAACCACGTTAGGAAACTTGACATAAAAGTTTGAATAAGTTATTAACATAATTTTAAAAATATGTAATAAAATAATTTGTAGAAAATTTAATGTAGTTTATAAGATACTATTCTTTTTTTTGGGAAAAAGTAAATCTATTTGGTGAAAAATTGAAATTTCAATGCAACAGTACTAAATTTTCTAGAAAAAATAAAAAGTAAGTGTGTGTCTAACCAACCTAAGTACAAGAAAAAAATAATATATTTATTCGAAACTTTCAATATAAGTAGAGGACACATGCCTGAATGTGCCACATTTTTTTTGTAATTTTTTTACAAGTAAATAATTAGTTATGAATTTTTTATTAAAACTTGTTTGTTTGACCACCATAACTTGGTCAAAAATTTATTGAATTCAAATTTTCTTTTTTTATATCCTATAACTTATGGGAAGCATATAATGTGTTACATCCTTTAGATTCAAAAATGTGAAAACATTTAAGAATTATAGATGTTTTCAAATCAACCTATCATTTAGGACTTTAGTCAAAATATATGTATAAAATCAATAATAATTATCTATTTAATTCCAAATAAGGCATATCTTATATTTTGGAAAGATTACAATTTTCTCAAATAAAACTTTTTCATTTCATCAAATTTGGATTTGAAAAAAGTCATCAGCCATTTTTTCCATATCACTACTTTTTGGACCCCCATGATCCTACACTCACCTATCTAGTGCTTAAGAGATTTTCTTCTGAAATGCAACTACAACCATCCATCAAAAATTCATTGAATGGTCATGGGTTATATTAATTTACATTGACATCTAGCTTTAGACATAATAAATATGTTGAAACTTGGCCCCATTCTAGACACTTTATGAAAGCATTTGGATGTGTGGAAATTTTTTCCCAAAATAGAACAATATGTAGCATTTGATATTTTTTCCACCCATGCAATGATTTTTTATTGTAATACCAATTTATTTCACCAATGAATTTTTTTATTCGTTTGAGATTATGTTTAATTCACCAAAAAAAAATTATTCATTTGAAAATAGGTTTAATTCATAGATGAAAATATATTTTTTTGCTTTAAAATAATTTTTAATCACTAGAAAAAATATTTTATTTTTTTAAGGACTGGTTTAATTCGCCAATAGAAATATTTTTCTTGTTTGAAAACATGTTTAATTTTCAAAAAAATAAAATTATTGATTTCAAAATAAGTTTTAATCACCAATGGAAATATTTTATTGTTTTTATAAAATTGAAATTCGCCAGACTTTTCCATAGACTTCTAGCGATTACAAAAGATTTTCTAATTGAGATTATTTTTTCTTGAAAAACGAAAAAAAATCACCAATAAAATTAATATTTTTTTAGGAAGTATACAATATTTGCTAGGATTTTACACCATTTTTGAGGTGGTGTTATTAAATTTATCCTTGCTCAAGGGTAGATTTTCTAAACTCTTAAGTGAATGCTTCTATTAAGGTATGTGAATAAACCTATTGTGATAGATACTATAATGTGTCATACTACAATGTGTTGTTAAGGCCCACTTGGAGTAACTTCTCCTTCTGATCATTTGGCTCATGTTTGTTTTGAATTCCTTCTATAGTGTTTACTCGAGGGTCCTCATATCAAGTATCATGACTAGAGTCACTAAAGGAGCCTTAGAGGTTTTTAGTAAAAGTAATAGGTGCAAATTTGATCCCTATAGTATTACTTAACTTAGAGAAAACAATCTAGCAAGTGAATAAGGAAAGGTGAAAATTTTAGAGTCCATATTGTTATTGAGGTTGTGACACATCATTGAATTATGATCTGCACTAAATTAGACTATCATATCCATACTAATAGTTGGGAGATGTTAATATTGAGTTAATCTGATAGGGATGTCTAAACCTAGCTATAGTTATATTAATATATTGGAAATATGATTGTCATTGATGTCTTAAGGGCATCTTATGGATGTTAAAGGAGAGGTTTTTGGCAAGGAGTTTGATTGATATCAAAAGGGGAACCTTTTTAGGGTCAGTAGGAGACTTGAGTGATATCATTTAAGGAGTTGGTGTTTGGAGTTAAAAGGGATTCATAAGGATGTTAGGGAGAAGGATTCATTGGACTTAGGGTGTTATTATAGAAAGCTTTGAAGATTTAATTTATTTTTGGTATCGAGCCTCAAGCTTACCTTGTATTTCTTGTGAAAGAGAGAAAAGTTACTCATTTTTAAGCTAAGTCCAATTGAACAACTGAATTCGAACTTGAGACTTACTCTCTGCTGCAATAGATCAAACTTCAAGCTTTGGTAATCCCTTATACTAAATTTCTTAAATAAATAAAGAAGTTTGAGCTATGTTCAAAAGGTATCAAACTTTGGGCTTCGACCATACCTTATACTGAATACCTCAAAAAAATGAAGGATTGAGTTAAGTCCAAAATGGCTCTAGGAAACAGTGTTAAGGTTTAAGTCTTACGTGTTGAGAATTGGAGATCAACCTTAAGGTTTACGCCTTAATGTAATGTTATGTATGAGGTAAGTTGGAATAAATTCTAAAAGGGCATCAGACATCAGACTTTGACGTTAAGGATTGCATCTTGACTTAAGGTTAAGTAAGAGGTAAAATGTATCCACTAAGGCTGACACCTAAAAAGGTTTCAAGGATCGGAGGTCAGCCATAAGTCTTATGACTTATCAAAAGGCTAAGTGGTCAAAGAGGTATGGAGGAACCCTGAACTCAAAAAGGTTTTAGGAATCATGGGTTGGAGATAAAGCTTGCACCATATCATAATGGTAAGGAAGTTAAGAAGGTAAACAATAAGAATAAAGTATGAATAGCGATTCCTAAAAAGGTTTTAGGGATTGAAGATTGGTGTGAAGGCTTAAATAAGTCAAGTATCAGAGATTTCCCTTAATTCTTATGCCTTAACTTAATGTTATGAAGGAGGAATGAGTGAGACCCAAACCTTGACACTTGAAATGGTTTTGAAGTTCATAGGTCGATGTTAAGGCTTATGCCTTATCGTGATTATTAAGAAAAAGGGGTATGATGATTGGAGTAAGTAGGTGCACAACACTAAGTATTTCACTTCCTTCTTACATATGTTATTTGCGTGATTATTTACCTTACCCATCCTTACCTTAATGAAAGGATGCATAGCACCTATATGTTGTTGCCATTACCTTGGGACAATCTTTAGGAAGGGAACGCCAATCAAAGATCAAATTTCCCCTCCCCACACTTGAATTTTCTAAATCATAACATTCCATACATTTTTATGTTTTCTATTCATGCATGCTTTAAAAAGGTATTATTCAACATTGGAAGGGGTTAGATGAAACCTTGAACTAAAACACTTGAAACAACTTTGACGTTCATGGATTTGGCCTTGAGGTTTATCACTTAACCATTTCTTAAGTATGTAGTAAGAAGAAACCCTAAACTCCAACATCAAAGATGATTTCGGTGTTCGCAAGTCAACTTGGAAGCATATGCCTTGTCATCTTGTCAATTATTTAGTAAGGTGAAAACCCGAAGTTTGACACCCAAAAAGGGGAAGTTAAAGGTTGTGAAGCATAGTCAAGGCACATAAACTATTTTGAAAAAATGCCTCAATGAAATGTGGTATTCCTTTTTACCAAAAGAGTTTCTTTTGTCAAATAATTAAAAATATTACTATTAAAAAAGAAAAATTGATGATTCCATTATTTATAAGGTCAAGATTTAAACCATAAACACCTAAGATCCAAGCAAGTGAAATAATCAAATATTAAACCTAGAACTATAAACATATTTTGTTACATGTGTCATGTATGTGGGCATGGATGCATATGGTTGGGTGTATACATAAGTGGATGAAAACAAATACACCTTGTATACATACAAAACCAACCTTTATTTAATCATTGTTATCAAGGGCTAAATAATGAGTGACTTCAGTGTCTAGAATGATGTATCTGATTAGATAGTCCAAATGCAATGTGTGTGCCCAAGTAAATATGTATTTGAGTTGTTTTTAAGCCCTCATTATAGTGTGGGCTACAAACAAGTTTTATTCCACAAGTAGGATATCTAGAATAATAATTTGAAGATAAAGATGTAAAATGGATTAAATTTTCCTTGTCTTCATTCACCATGATATATGTTCATAATAATAAGTCTATCGAGCATCAAAGTTTGTAGGAAGGTTTACGCCTTACCAAAAGGGTGGTAAGTGGTAAGAGGGCAACCCAAACATTGTAAATAGTTTCATTTTTTGCAGGCTAGTGTTAGGGATTATTCCTTAACATGAAACGAATGAAGGAGTAAGAGGTATTCTTGAATATCGACACTAAAAAAGGCTTCAATGTTCATGGATATAGTCGTATGGCCTATGCCTTACTAGTTTTTTGGTATGTGGAAAGAAGTATTCCCAAGGGCTGACACTCGAAAGGGGTAAGTTTGGTGATGCTCGTAAAGGTTTGTTTCATATATCATAGGTCAGCAAGCTGGCTTACAACCTTAACACAAAGGAATGAAAGAAATAAGGGGGAAGAGAGAACCCTGACATCTAACAAAACTCATGCATGTTTTGGATTTTACAATTTGGTGGTTCATAGGTTGGTGGGAAGGTTTGTGATGGATTAAAGCCATGTAGAAGGTAAGGGGTAAGGTCGATGGTTGAACCCCTATAGGTTTAAAAAGCTTAAGACATATGTGTTGAAAATTTCTTTTTAATATCTTCTATGCACTTCTAGAATGAGGTAAGAGGGATTAGCAATCCCCAACCTCTACCAACTTAAAGAAAAATTCATAATCTTGTGCTTTGGTGTTCAAAGGATCTTGTGTTCATTTGTGATTGTGTAAAGGAGGGTAAATTGTAAAGGGTAAGGCCAATGTACAAACCTTGACATGCATAAAGAGGATTGTACATTGAGTTTATTCTTGTTTCTTAAGGCCTTCAAAGTAGGATAATCATGAGGTAGAAGGTAGAGTGTAAGGAAAATAGCCAAGCCATGATAGGGTAATAATCTTCAGACATAGGTTTTCGGGCTTTCCTCTAAAGTCCTTCAATACACATCAAGTATAAGGTAAGGTTGATACTTGACACTCAAACCCCAAAGGTTAAGAATCTTAATGTTAGCAAAATAGAGTAATCGTGCCATTCTGTGAATGTTTGTGTTGACTTAAGTTTACCAATGTGGGTATACAGAATAGTGAAACATGGAAAGAATTGATTGCTTCACCTAATTCACATTGCTATTGTGAATCAATAGAGATCTATGACTAGAATTAAATCATGTCAAATTAGAAGGTGGTGTTTTAAAGCATGTCAAGTAATTGTGATGTGTTAGATCATAGCATGAATTTCAAGATTGATGGCCTGCATTAAAGGTGAGAGTTTGTCAATGGTTAGGCAAATATGGCTTGTGCACGAGAAATTTTATGTCAACTCTCAGTGAAATTCTTGGAAAGAAAGAAAGGAAATGGATGCCACCATGAATGTGAAGGTTGGCTATGTAAGTGGAAAGTGATGAAGAAAACATGGGATGATATTTAATATAAAACAAACCCTAGATTGTGATATGCCAAAAATTGTAGGTGCAATGAATTTGGTCAGAGGTGCACACATCAAGGTGTAGAAGCTTGTAAATGAAGAAAAGAAAGGAGTAGCTAGGCAAGGGACTTGGCTGGAAATGGTGGAGATTGAGAAAAACATAGAATCACACTGTCATTTCAAATTTATTGTATGGTTGAAGCCCCTGATTAATATTTTAGGTGAAGTAAAGGATTGATGGAGTAGAAGCAATGACTCAAGACCCCATCTCAGGCCCTTTTTGATTATTTGTGTAGGTATAGGGGTTTATCTTTAGCTAGTTTTAAGCATACCCACCTAGTATTTTGTGTATAGATACATTTGCTTGTTGGACCCTATCATGTGTATTGGAGGCATTGGCTATGTTTTTGTGCATTTTTTATGGTGGGGGTAATAGATGGGAGTTTTTTTTTTATACTCAAATCGTATCTATGACTGTTTTGGGACTATGTTTAAAATTTTGGCTTCCATCATTCATTTCATTGGTCTCCAACTAGACCCTAGTTCATAATCCAATGTATGGCAATTTGATGTTATCTATAGATGAACAAAACTTAGACTCCTATATCCTTATTGGTATTCAAGCGTTAGTAATAGTAACATATATATATATATATATATATATATGATATATGATAATCAGTAAGAATAATGGGTGTTTGAATGCTTTGTTCAACAAAATTTTAGTATCACACAAATGGCATTGTTTGACAATTTCTTAGATAAATATTTTCTTGAGATACCAATTTACATTATTTGTATTGAAGACCCCATTTCATCATCATGGGGATAAAATTTTTCTTGCTTGGGGGTTTGGCTAGAGGTCATGAGGCTTCATGATGTCAATATGTTAGGGTGGAGAGAAAGTTGTTTTCTTTGAGTTATATCATTGTTGTTTTTACCTCATGGTAGAGATGGCCATTGAACATTTCACTTAATTAGAATTATTTCCTTGAAGTGAAACAAAAATTAAGTCCATACATTAAATTTTTGTGTAATCATGATGTGCATTGTTTATGAATAAACTATCTTTTTTAAAAATTCATATCCTTGATGTGTTTCCTGATCCCTGGCTTCACCTAAGTTGGTGGAAGCCAACTATGAAATTGTGTGGGGTAAAAGGACCTTAGAAAGGGTTGCATACCCAATCTTATAGCTTATAATTAATGGGATAGATTCATAAGATGAATTTTAGTATAGAATTTAGTTTAACTTATTTTAGTGTTTTTCAATTATGAGTGTGACTAAGGTAGGTTCCTCTTTGATCCTATGGGTTATACCCCCTTGTGTTAGTCAACCAAGTACATGATGGTTGATTTGTCTTGAAAGAATCTGTGTGTGGATTTTCCTGTTGAACTTTCACCTCATAGTCTTATTAATAATATGTGATGACCCTTGTATGGTTCAAATTGAACCATAACTACATTTATAATCATCTATTCAAGATATCATATGGTTACCTCCATCCAAGATAATTTTTGGCTATCTATCTTTTCAAGTGGCCATTGAGGTGCAATTAGGATTATTAACCACTACTCATTATAGTAAAAGGAGCCCTTGTAGTTTTACTATTTTTGAAGGGTATGTGCAAGATCATGATGGGCCAAAAAGTTGCGATATGATGGGTATTTGTAGGGTATGTGGCTGATGACTTTTTTTTTACCCAAAATTAATGAAATGAAAAGCGTTTTTAAAGGAGATTCTCAAATTTACACCAATATAAATTATGCTTTAGTCTGAATTTAATAAATAATTAGTATTCATTTTCTATTTGAATTATGACTAAAGTCTTGATTGATAGGCTAATTGAAAAACATCTATAGCTTTCAAATGATATCACATTTTTTGAATCCGAAACATGCACCATATTCTATGCTTTGTATACTATAGGATTAAGAAAAAAAATGAATTTCATGAAGTTTTGATCAAGTTAAGGTGGTTCGACGTATGAGTTTTTATATTTTTTTAAAGTTGTAATAAAAAAATCATAATTAATTATTTACTTAGAAATAAATTATTAAAAAATATGCATCACATCAGGACAAGAGTCCTCTACTTATATCTACAATATTATAAAAATAACTATCATTTTATTGTAGTTAGGGTGGTAAGATAGACACCTACTTCTTATTTTTTCCCTGAAATTTAACTACTACTGCATTGAAATTTCAATTTTTCACCAAATAAATTTTTCCTTTTAAAAAATAAACCTAGTAGTTTAGAAACTATATTGAATTTGCTAAAAATTCTATTCTTACATATTTTTGAAATAATATGGATAACTTATTCAATTTTTTACGTCAAGTTTCCTAACTTTTATTTTTCTAAATTTTTCGCCACTTAAGGGCCTATTTTTTCCATGATGATCCTACACATACCCTAAAATTTTTATATAATTACCACCATTGTGATTAAATCATGATTTATACCATGGTACTATTCGAGCTAAAATTTTCACTTTAGCTTTCACATATCCTTTTCATTCCATCTCCATCACAAAAACCCTCACTCTTGATTTTACTATATTTGAATAGTAAAATAAAAATTCCTTCATATGCAGAATCCATAAAGCATTTCTAAAAAATAAATCCTTCCCTTAGAGCACTCCCTTGGCAACATTAGGTATGTCACCAAGACAATATAAAATCGAAGAGAGCCATGCTAATGTCTCCTTCACAAAGACAATAGAAGGCCAATGAAGACATTGAGGGGACCCTTATATATCAAGGATACATCCTCAATTATTTCCCTAATAGCCCAAAGTGAAATATTTCGAGGAGACTTGGGTACATCAAAGATAAAATGTAACATGTCTCATCGACAAGATATAGTCACAATGATATTCTAGAAATATGGAATTATTGTGTATTTAGGAAATAGAAAAACATATATTAGACATTGAGAGATTATTGTAAAATAAATGATAAATTACTAGTGAGAATGGGGTCGAGAAAATGGAAATATCAAAGAGACATCGACATGTCGATGAGAGAAATGAATAAATCTCTTTGACATTGTAAGAACAAGTAAGAAAAAGTATTGGGGAGACATGAAGAAATCAAAATGACATTGATAGAAGTATCTTCAATATTATAACAATAACACATCAAAGAGACAAGTGAACATTGAGTAGACCTTTGGAAAAGTCTCTTTGACATGACACCACAGTTATGAATGTACATTATTAGTGAGACTAGGGATCATCAAGGAGAGATTAGCATAGGTCACATCGACATTATGATGTCACATAAAGGTTCTTGAAAGGAATTTTGTTGGAGGAAGGAATGTGGGCATGTCAAGGAGACATGAGCTTATTGAATAGAGATGCTTACCGATATCATCGACATTCATAGGTAAAAATTTCAAAAGGAAAATGACATGCAGCCATTGAAGAGACCTTGCAAAATTGAAAAGAGATATTCAAATTTATCTTCAACATTTTAGAAGGATGATAAAGGAAATATCAAAGGGAGAAATGGGAATCTAGTTAAAGTATCTTTGACAATATGAAATAATGTTTCACTAGGTTGACATGACTAATGAGATTACCGAAGAGACAACTGCCATTAATGTGCAAGCTGGTTAGAAAGGTGGTGTAAGAACGATTTATGAGCCAAAGCTAGCTGAAGCATGTCAATTTTTTATAAATATTACTCCTAAGAAATTAGAATTATTGTGAATTATGGTTGGATATTGAGAAGATAGTGTTGGATGATGGTGCTAGCTCAAAAATCATAGCTTTCACTTAAGTAAGTGCTCTTGGCTCAGTTGAACATTTTTTTCATGAATTAACTTGATGTACAATACAAGTAGGGTTTAAAATGGATAGAACCATTGAGAAGCTAAAATTAAAAAGGAAAACACCATAGGCTAGGCCATTGAAAAAATATTTGATAGATTAGTGTCCTAGGTCTGGTCAAAAGTCGAGAAGAGCAACTCAATTAAACCCATCATGTGAAACACTAGAAGATAAACATAAAAATATAGGAGATGTATGGACTCCACATAGGGGTTATGACCTATTTATCTATCATTACAAAAGGAAATATAGACATAGGCTAGTGTCAAACCCATGGAATTTGAATTTAGGAAAGCTTGTGATGCCTAATATCATTTTCAACGTAGAATTGATTAAAGCACTAGCTAGAAACTATAATCCAAAAACAAGGGAAATCCACTCTCACGATGGATCATAGTCTATCATCATAACATGGGATTACATTTGTATGGTTTTTCAATTAGATACATCCTTGAAAACAAAATTATAGATGAGATATTTTCTAGAAGAATATAAGACTATAGGTACTACCTATAATAGATAGAAGTTACCACTACACAGACCTAAAGGTCTGGGAAATCAACCTAGAAGGTTTTCCAGTGATGAGAGGTCACCATTCCCTATGGATTCATTTGAGAAATATTACTAGTACACCTACTATTCAGCTAGCCAAGTACTAGGAGTTGATGCCCCTACTAACATGACTATACCTCCCATGGTTTTAGCTACTGATGTCCAAAGCCAATACACAAGACCATATGATTACATAGAATATATATGTCAGGCCATTAATACTACTCTTACTGCTATCAAGAACAATAGTGATGCTATACTCTACAAGCACTACTCACTTCTTATGCACATGATATTGTATGAATGGAAGGTGATGTGAATATGGGGGGAAAAGCTAAGAATTAAGTATTTGGACAATGATGAGAACTATAGACTAGTGGGAAATGTCAACATCCATATGGGATAGTAGAAGTGGATGGTTTCACTAGTATTTTGAAGAATATTTTTGCAAACCCTTGTATAAGCTGCTTGGCCACAAATGAAACTATAATTTGTCCCTAGAAATACAAAAAAAATTGAGACCAAAATAGAAGGATCCTAAAGGAAAATTTAACCACAATTGGGGGGACTTGTATGCATTTGAGTACTGTACTGTGATCAAGGTGTATAGATTTTAGTTAGCCCAATTCTTACTACCTAAAATTGTTCCAAATAGAGTTGGATACCTTGAGATTGTAAGGAAATTGGCTTATTTTACCTTCATCCTAAAAATTTAAATGGAAGGTAGACTTGTATGGCTTCTAATCTATGCTTCGGTGACTTCACTATCATTGCAAATATAGGGCATGAATTTTTTGGCAGAAAGCTAGACTATTATGGTCTACCAGTAGGATACAAAAGAGAGAAATTTGATCTTGAACATTTGATTTATGATACCAAAATCTCACAAAACCTAAAGGGGTGTGAGCATGCGTTCCATTTAGATGATATCATTAGGAACTTTGATGAGAATGAAGTGGTAATGAGGAAGAATGCATACAATAGAATTATCATGGTTGAGGCTTGGAGAAGAAATAATAATCCATTGTATGTGGAGGCATTTCATGAAGTACATGATCCTATGGAAAGGATTGAACAAATGATTCTACATGAGGAATAATTAATAAAAGATATACCCCTTGTAGCTTTTGAAAGAAGAAGGTATACTAGTTTTAGCAGACAAGCTAAAAATGTGGCACCATTAATTCATCTATCACCACAACCTACTCTAGAGGTGAGCTTCTCAACTAACACTCCAATTATAATTGAAGATGACATTTAAGAGGAGGAGATAGTCACATAGATCACCATTCCTATTGTTCCCTAATATTAGGAGCCACTAGAGAGGAATTTTATCACATTCGAAGCTTCTAATTAGTTATCTCATGATGTGAGGCATCATGCTAGCCAATAATTCATTACATATCACACCTTTGTTCAAACTTCTAAATTTAATACTTTTTTATGAGTACAAAGGAAAAATAATAAGAGAAAAGCTAAAGGACATCAACCCTAAGAAAGAAGCAGATGCCTTAAAGGAGCTCCAACATGAGGTCAATGAACAAATGAATAATATGACCCCTAAAAGAGGAAGAGAACTACTACAAGAAGTTGGGACCATGCTTCTTCCTGGGTGGGATATCAATTCAACCATTATATTTGACAATTTTCTAAAAAGGAAGAATAAGACCTTGTAATTAATAGATTAAGCTAGTTATAAGGTATATATCAGATCAAGATATAACCCTAACAATGCTACTTTATAGATGTGGGAACTATACCCCCCAGGTACAAGGCCTTCCCTTATCAGTAATCATGATAATGTTTTTGGACACCTTTTGGTATAGAGAGTAGGGGATACAAATCCTATGGAAATTGCTAATATGAATGTAAATGTGGCTAAGTTTACTAAGGCCCAAACTCAAAAATTGGTAAGAGATAATAAGGGTTTGATGGAAGAGAACTAGAGGCTAAAGAAGGATGTAACAACTTACAAAGATATATTTCTCTCCTCCATAGGGCTTTATTCACCATTGGTTGAACATGAAAGAAAGGTGCTCAAAGCAATGTCTGAGACCACCTATTGGAAGCATACGTATTGAAAGATCCACAAAGAACAAAAGAAAAATTTAAAGCCACCCGATTTGAAATAACTTCTAAGCTAGTATGCAAGAGATTTGATGATATGATTAGACTTGCTGATAATGTTTGGATCATCCATGAAAAAACATATGCAGCCATACAAGAACACCATCGACTAAATGATAGAATGAAGGAAGTGGGACTACAGATCAATGCAAAGACAAGAGATAACAAATATATGCTCCATTAATATCAAGAACTTATGAATGTACATGAAAACTTTTATAACATCTTAACACAGGAGTTAAGTAACTTCAGTTAGCCATTGAGAATGGCCCTGCGTAGTTTCTTTGAGGAGATAGATTTGAAAGAGTAGGATGTATGGAAAGATGAGATATCCCACTACCTGCAAGGAGTTCTTGATGACATTAATGATGAGGATAGGATGCTCGAGAAGACACATGTGCAGTTAGGAAGAATATTCAAGCTCGAGTATGCAATGAAGGATATCATAAACGATACAAATACAAATGCAAAGGCAGGGTATATCGAGCATATGTCAAAGATTAGCATGTTCATTGCACAAGCCAAGTAAAAAATAGAAAAATATGGAAGGTTGGAAGTTATGGATGAATTATCATGGTGCATAATCCTTGAATAGGTATTTGGTGATCAAGGGCACTTGTTGAAGATTAATATATCATGATGCATCCACCAACGAACCTTTGAAATTTTTATGTTTATGTTAAAAAAAATTAGTTAACAAAACATTGTATCCTTTTGTAAATGGGCTTCTAGCTTGTTACTTCCCATATAAATTGGGAAACCAAGGCCTGGTTTTTGAGAACATCATCATCACATCACTATCACCACTAGTAGTAGTAGGTTACATTCATATAGCATACTCCACTCCTCCATCTCATGCCAAAAGACTTCTGCTATTAGTATAATATCATTTTGAAGCAATATAATGGAGAAGATTGTTCTTAATTTGTGACTTCTATTCAGTGTTGAATTTTTGTGTATATTTTCATGCTTATATGTTGTTGTATTGTCTCCAAAGTGGTTTCTTCAAGTTATTTAAATTTACAAAATTTATTAGGACACATTTGTTGTTGTTGTGTGGTTGTTTTTATTGGGTTCTAGTGAGAGAAAATTAAAAATCCTTTCAGTTAATTCGTGTTAATTGGTTCCCTCAAGGTTTGAAAATCCTTTTAAATTAATTAGTTTGATTGGTTTCCCTTAAACTAAGAATTAAAAATCCTTTCATAGCATCACAGTAATTTGGGGGAATAACACTATGATCATTAAAGAAGAGCACAGTAACTAAAAAACCTGCACGTTTGTACAAGGTGCAAACATTTTAGAGTGACCAACAATTAGAGTTAAGCTGAGTAATAAGTTGACCTATCATACAAATCTATCTCCATAATCACCATTCGTCCATTTACTCCATTCACTCAATAGATTAAGCACTGGTTAGTTTTAGAACATTTTATATAAATTCAGTTCACATTCTTGATTATCCAAACACTCTCCATATGAATTAGTTGTCAAATCATGCATCTACTTCACTCCCTATGTGCCATTGTGAGTAGGTTGTCTAAATTAGAGATCATTCTCAAACCCTTAAGTCCACTTTATCATTTAGGTACACCTGCCCAGGTCTAGTAGAGCCTAAAGAGTAGGAGGTGAATCATCATATTTGTCTCGTTCATTGGCTAAAATCATATTAAGAGACTAGCTCCCTCTTATGGTCAAAAACCTACATTTTTGAGACCTAATAGATTGGTGACTCTACTGGGGATCAAGCCAATTCTGAATTTCGGCCCTTCACCATAGAGACATTCAAAACCATCATAACAGAGGACTCTAATGGGAAAAGAAGTAAAGATTTTGTAAACCTTTTCTCACTTTTTCATAAAAGTGGGTGGCAACTCTAATAGGATTGTAGTAGCAAGTTCATGACTAGGAAGATAAAATATACATTAACAAGAACAAACCCTAGAGTTCAAAGCATTAAATCATCCTACGAAATGAATGTCATATCTTTGCATCAAGAAAGTACAAAGAAGAACATTGGTAGATGGACAGATAAACATGGATCTCCCCCTTCAAAGGCTGATATAAATAAGAATAAAGGAGTATCTAAAGAGGTAGACACTACATTTACCAACCATGAGAATATTCTACAACAACCTCATGCATTGCACAATAGCTTCAACCCATTTCATGAATCAGAGTATCATAATGATGATCCATGCAAGGACCCCCATACCCCATGTCAACAAGAAAACATTAGTCATCCTATTTTTCATTAGAAGGAAGATCCTCAGGAAATGAAAAAAATTATGCTCAAATCGATGAAGAGCAACTCCAAAGACAAAATTAGTATGACTACAAGATGTCATTGCAACAAGGAGATGGGCCTCAACATGGATTCATGGATCACTCTGCCCCTTTTGAAAATTATGATGGAATCATTGTTGGATGTTGTGGTTGTCATTGGTGTCAACACTCTTAGCATTAATTCACTTGAAGTTGTATATGTCGAGGATATTGAGAAAATTGTAATAAATGAGTTGCAGATTGTCAGTAGTGAAGTGAAGTTTAGTATGTTAGTTAGTTTTATACATTGATGATAAGAGGTTGTGGAATAAAGGATTTTTCGCTAAGTATATCTAGTTTATCCACGTCAAGTTTTAGAGATCCAAGTGAAGATTTGATCGAGTTATGAAGATTTTCATTATGATTTATTTTTGTTTCTTTAGTTGGTGTTCCTGATTGAAGATGAGGCTATTTTAGTTAGTTCAGTTACTATGAATGCTTCTCTATTGATTTATGATGTTTTTGGATGTTTCTAGATCATGCTCTATCTTTGTTACTTGTTCGCATTGATCGTTGTGCTCATGGTTGGCGATTTCCTTTTGCGTGTTCATGTTTTTCTTGTTCTTGGTTGGCATGGTGTTTGTAGTGTGTTGTGGATCTTCAAGGAGCAATTAATTGAAGTTTTTTCATGTTGGAGATGTTGATTTGGGTCCTCACTAAGATGTGGTTGAACTTGGTTGATTCACATTGTTAATATTTAATGTTTTAGGCCGATAGATTATATTCATTTTATTATCTTGTTGAAGCTGACATGAAGGGATGAAATTTCTTGTTATAGATATATAAGAGTGATTTTTTATTCGAATTCAAGTGTGCAAGTGTATGCCAAAGTGTGCTTCTATGTGTGTATGTTCAAATATCATTAAAAGGTAGAGCATAGTGTGAAGAAGAAAAAGAAGAGTGAAGATTTTTTGGTGTGCTTAACCTGAACTATGATCAGGCATTAGCAGATGTTATTTTATCAATTCAAATCATTGTGGATGAAATCTGATTCTTTCTGTAAGATAGTGTGTCTTCCTTTGGATGGTTAGCCTTGTTGTAATTGAGTAGTGAGCTATATGCAGTGTGCCTAAATGCATGTGCATTCCCTTTATTTCTTTTCATTATACTTTTAACATGGTATAATATTGTGGACTGACCTCCACCATGGTTTTTCCCCTAATAGGGTTTCCGCATAACAAATCTTGGTATTATGTGTGTTTCTAATGTGTTGATGATTTATGTTTTCATGGTTAATAATTATATCTAAGAATAAGGTTAATAAGTTGAATAAGTTTAAAAATTTTGAGATATTTTGGTTGGTAAGCTAATTGCTTTTGAGTCGAGTGAATTTGGTGATGCCCCTCCTAAGGTTGAATCTGCGATTAAGTCTACCACTTCTAGAAGAGATAGATAGATATATGATCCAAGTGAGAGTTCATCTAGAAATAAATTCAAGTATGAGCATGAAATCGAATAGATTGAAGAAGAAGAAAGAGAGTTGGAAGAGTTGGAAGCACTTATTGTCAAAAGAGTACCAAGAGGAAAAGGTATGTATGAAAGAAAATTGCCTCTTAAATGTTTTTCTTGCAATAAGATAGGTCAATTTGCATCAAGGTGTCCAGAAAGAGCTCCTAAACCAAAACATAACAAGCTTAGATTTCAGAAGAAGCATTACTATGCTATTGATGAAGGTGTGATAGATGATGAATTTGATAAAGGAAATGGAAGTGATGATGAATGGGTATTTATTGCTATCAAGGAAAATAATCTTGTATCTAGCGAATATCCTAGTTGTACAAATGTGGATAAAACCCTAACTGCTCAAGTTGAAGAGAAAGATGAATGGGTGATTGGTAGTGGATGCTCACATCATATGATAGGAGATAAAAGTAAGTTTGTAAGCTTGGAAAAGTATGTTGGTGGTGTTGTGAGATTAGGTGATAATACAGCTGGTGTGATCTATAGAAGAGGATGCATTTCCCTTTATGGTAAGCATAATACTAATGATGTTCTGTATGTGGAAGGTTTGAAGCATAATCCTTTGAGTGTTGGTCAAATATTTGATAAGGGATACAATCTTTAGTTCAAGGATGGAAAGTGCAGAATACTAAGTTCTAGAAATGTAATTGCATTAGGTACAAAAAAAAAAGGTAATATCTTTCACTTGAGTGTTGCTAGTAAAATTTGTTTGATTACTCAAGTTGATGAAAGTTGGTTATGGCATAGGAGAATGTGTCATGTTAACTTTGATAATATTGTCAAGATAAGTTATACTAAGGTTGTGAGAGATCTACCTAAGTTGGTGAAACCTACTAATGCCATATGCAAGGAATTTTAGTTAGCAAAGAAAACTAGAATTTCATGTTACTCATTGATTATTATTCTAAAATGGTATGGGTTGCTTTCTTAAGTTAGAAATTTGAAGCACTAGAGAAGTTCAAGATCTTTAAGGCTATGGTTGAGATAAAGATAGGTTTGAAGATTAAATGTTTGAGATCATATAGAGGTGGTGAATTCACTTCTAGTGAATTTAATTCTTTTTGTGAAGAACATGGAATAAAGAGACAATTTTCTACACTGTGAACCCCTCAAAAAATTGGAGTTGTGGAAAGGGAGAATAGAACAATTGAAGATGTTTCTAGAATAATGATGTTGGAAGGAAATCTCCCTCATATCTATTGGAGAGAAGTTGTGAGTACTACTATGTACACACTCAACCAGGTATAAATCAAAGGTGATACTAGTAAGACCCCTTTTGAGCTATGGACTGATCAAAAGTCTACTGTTACATATTTCAAGATATTTGGAAGAAAATGCTATATTAAGAGCTCAGATGAAGACATAGGAATTTTTGATGCTAGAAGTGATGAAGGTATCTTTCTAGGTTATTCTACTAAGAGCAAGGCCTACCGGTGTTATAATAAAATATTGAGGAAAATGGTTGAAAATGCAAATGTCAAGTTTGGTGAAGACTTAGGTACATCAACTAGAACCTGTGGATATGATTATGATGATCAAGATGATGGTACAAACTAAGGAAAACAAACTTAGACTACAGACCAAGTGCAAATCAATCTGGTGAATCAAGAAAAGGAAGAAGGAGAAACTAGTGGAAGCATAGAGGAGAGAACACAAGAGCTTGAAGTTGAAGAACATCCTAAGAAGACTCCGAGGTATGTAAGATTGAATCATTCAGAAAATTAGATTATAGGTGATAAGAACAAAGGTTTCTAGACTAGGAGAAAGATTGCAAAAGAATATTGATTGATTTCAAATATTGAGCCTACTAGTGTGAATGAAGCATGTAAATATGAGCATTGGGTTGAAGCAATGAAAGAGGAGTTAAAATAGATTGAGAAAAATGATACATGGATTCTTGTTGTCAAACCTAAGGATAAGAATTTCATTGGAACCAAATGGGTCTTTAGAAACAAACTGAATGAGCAAGGTGAAGTGGTTAGAAACAAAGCAAGAATTGTATGAAAAGGATATTTACAGATGGAGGGAATTGATTTTGAAGAGACCTTTGCTGCTATTGCTAGAATTCAAGCTATAAGATTATTTCTTGCCTATACTACTCACAAGAACAACAAATTTTATTAGATGGATGCCAAATCAGCTTTTCTGAATGGTGAATAGGAGGAAGAGGTGTATGTTGAGCAACCTAATGGATTTCAATTGACTAATAAGGGATATATGGTGTGTTAGTTGAAGAAAGCTTTGTATAGACTCAAGCATGCATCGAGAGACTGGTATGCTAGATTGGACAAGTATTTGGTAAAGCTTGGATTTAACAAAGGTACAATTGATAGTAATTTGTATTTCAAGAATGGTAATAAAGATTTGATTATTGAATTCTTTGTTGATGATATCATTTTTTGAGGAGATGATGGTTTGTGCATGAAGTTTTCTAACGAGATGAAGAGTGAATTTGAGATGTCAATGATTGGTGAGATGAAATTCTTTTTGGGATTGCAAATTACTCAGTTAGATAAAGGGATTTTTATATCTCAATCCACGTATGTGAAAGAATTGCTGAAGAAGTTTGGTATGGAAGATTCAAAGCCAGTCAGTACACCCATGGTGACCAGATGCAAGTTGACAATAGGAGATGATTTTCCGAAGGAAAATTAGACTAGATATAGATCAATGATTGGTGGATTGTTGTATTTAACTCAAACTAGGCCTAATATCATAAATGTTGTATGTATTGTTGCAAGATTTCAAGCTGATCTAAAGGAATCTCATGTGATTGTTGTGAAGAGAATTTTCATATACTTGAAGGGAACAGTTGACTTTGGCCTATGGTATTGTAAATATGATGATCTCACTTTGAGTGCCTTTACTAATGCTAATTGGGAAGGAGATGTAAATGACAGGAAAAGTACTAGTGGTGGAGCATTTTTCTTGGGTAAGAAGTTGATTTCATGGTTAAGTAAGAAGTAGAATGTCATTTCCTTATCTACTGTAGAGGCCGAATACATTGCTACTGCTAACAATTGTACTCAAGTCCTATGGATGAAATAGATGTTGAAGGATATTAGAGTTGTATATAATGAGACTATTGCTATATTTTGTGATAATTCAAGTGCTATTAACATATCTAAGAATCCAGTGCTACATTCAAAGACAAATCATATATCTATTAAATTTCACTTTCTGAGAGAAAAGGTGAGTGAAAAGGAAGTCAGACTAGAGTATGTGCCTACTAAGGAGCAGATTGTAGACATCTTTACCAAGCATGGAATAGGAACATATCCTTATGAGGTTGTTCATGATGTCTCTAACTAAAGAAGCAATGGATTGGCTTAATATCCTGCCAGATGCATCAATCACTTCTACAATAGATTTCTAAGATCAATTTCTAGAGCAATATGGGAATCAATTTTCCCCTGAATTCACTCTGCATGAATTAATAAGTATCCAAAAACATCATAATGAATTAGTTTATGAATTTAATCAGAGATTCTCCAAGATCAATAATAAGATACCACACGGATCCAAATTAGCTGACTGAGAAGCTTCAAGTATCTCTTTAAAGGCCTTCAACCCTAAAACATGGTATGAGCTTAGAAACAAATTCCCTAGAAGTTTGAATGAAGCACAAAAGACATCCTTGATTGGAAAAAGGGATAACCTTAGGATCCCACAAACTACCAACAATCCCTAGAATAGACAAGAAAATTAGTACATAAATGAAAGACCAAGACTACATGATGTGCCTTATAATACTACTTGGAAAGATGGAAAACCAATAGAAAAATAAAATTTGAAAGAGACTTTTGATCCCTTAAAAAAACATGGAATGCATGCAGTAGAAAATACACCCTAGTGTTCACCTTGCCACATACACCATGACCCTAAACATTGTGTAGTGGCTCAAGCTTGTTAGGAAGATGAATGGTCACAAGAGTAGGATTGGGATGACCAAACTATAAAAATGTTAAGATGGGGGTATTATCATAATAGTGAAGGATACTATTCCTCATAAGATGGGTATGAATATGATGTGAACAATCAAAGGTACAATATAAATGTGGAGCAAGAAGTGTTTTCCGATAAGGAAGAAAGCACACAAGAGAAAACATATACATACAACACAAAACCATAATTTTAGTTAAGAACACCAATCGAGGAAGAGAAGAGGGCCATCACAACAAAAGTTGTGGCTTAAAAAAAAGGGAGAAAATACAATTAAGTAATAGACCCATAGATGGAGACAACAGAACACCAAGAAGCATATTCATAAAAGAATAAAAGAGCAAGGATAATATCCCATCTAATCAAAAGAAGAGTGAAACAAAAAGGCCTCAAAAATTTGATCAAAAGGAGACTGTAAATATTTAATTTGAGAAAACTCTAAGTAATGATAAAGTCCAAAATGAGGGGAAAAAGGTTACTAAAACTAAGAAGATTGAACAAGGGATCACTGCTCCTTCATTTGATGTTTCTCAAGCACTAGTTTAGACAAAGATGGTAGTCCCTTTGATGGAGTTGATGAAGATTGATGAGTTCAGAGACACAACCCTTAGAATGATTTCCAACACATCCCACAAACAAAATGATTAGAAGAAGGAAGTTAATGTTGTAGAGAGAGAAATTACAAAGAAACCATAAGTATATTTAGGAGATACACTCACAAAGAATCCCTCCCAAGTAGATCCATTTTACACTACATTGGCGACCAAAAAAAAGTTGGTAAAAAATTGGATGATTGACTCAGGGGTAACAATCAACATCATGCCTCTGGCTATCATGAAGGAATTAGTTTTGTGGGTAAATACTACATATGGGAAGTGTTATTCCATGGATAACAGATTAGTCCCTGTAGTTGGAGTGATATGGGATATGGAATTAAAATAGGCATCATGCCCTAAAGTGACATATAGGACATACATCGCTATGGTAGACACTCCCCCTTACTATGGGATGTTATTATCAAGACAATGGACTACAGTGGTAGGTGGGAATGTTTAGTTGGAATTTTCTTATGCCACAATACTTATGAATGGAAAGGAAGGAAGGTTATATAAAGAACCTAGGTTAGAGCATGTCATTGAGATATTTAATCCAAATCAAATGATTTTTTTTTGTGATGTAGACCTAGGGAGTTTTAGAATTGAACACTCGAACCCTGAATTATTGAACACATACCCAATTGCTAGGGATGTCTCCAAAAATGAACATGGAATATGGTGTATGTACTTTGATGGAGCCTATAGTAGAGAAGGGAATGGAGTTGGAATTGTCTTCATTTCACCAAAAGGTACAAAATTTAACTACTCATATCTACTAACATTCGAGTGTACAAATAATATAGCAGAGTATGATGCTCTGTTGTTGGATCTAAACATGGCCACAAAACATGGGATCAACATGTTGACCATTCTTAGGGATTCTGAATTAGTTGTTTCACAAGGAAGGGCTAAATACTCCACAAAGAACAAAAGATTGAAGTAGGATAGAAATGATGTGTGGGATACTATAGAGCTCTTTGATGCTTTCTTCATTGAGTGGGTAGATAGATCCAAAAATTTGATGGCTAACTTCTTGGAAAATGTGGCCTTGAAGAAGGATGATGTTACCTTGGTAGGGATCTCACAGGTAGAGCTCAAGAATAGACCTGCAGTTCCTGAAAATATTTACAATTGGTAGATCTTTAATGATGACATAGATCTGATCAAGTTCATACACTACATTGAAAAATATGAGGCCCAAGAAATTGACTTCAATGCATTTTTTGAAGAGGTGGACGGAAAAAAAAAATGTTTGGCAAGAGGTAGTGCAACTCAAAATGAATAAAATCCCTAAAGGACTAGTTGCACTAGAAATGGTGTTTGATGGGAATGACAGGGAAACTACGAAACAAACACCAGTGAGAAGAGAAGATATTGAGGAAATTGACTTGGGGACTGAAATGGATCCAAAAAGGGCCTACATTGGAAAAAAGATAAGCCCTATAATCAAAAAAATGTTGATTGCATTATTGAGAAAATATAAGCATGTTTTTGCATGGTCATATGATGACCCTAAAGCATATAAAGAAGATCAGTTCCAACATGAAATCCCACTAGAGCCTGATGCAAAACCCTTTAGACACAAAAAAGACCAATAAATCCTACCCTAGAGCCCAAAATGCATGAAGAACTCATGAAGCTTAGGGAGGGAGGTACTATTAAAACTATCAGACATTCAGCTTTGGTTTCCAACTTGGTTCCTATCAAGAAGAAGAATGGAGACATAAGGTTGTGTGTAGATTTTCAAAATTTAAATGGCTCTTCTCTTAAAGACAACTACCCACTCCCAAACATGGAGGCTATGTTGCAAAGAGTAACTAGGTACAAATTATTATCTATGATGGATGGATTTTTAGGGTACAATCAGGTGAAAATGAAGGAATCATATCAGTATAAGACTGCATTCACCACACCTTGGGGCACATATGTATATGTAAGAATACCATTTGGCCTTACAAATGTTGGTGCCACATTTCAAAGAGCTATGGACATTGCCTTTGTTGACCTCATTAATACAATAATGGTAGTGTATCATAATGACCTCACAAAATATTCAAAGAAAGTTGAAGATCAGGTAGAACATTTAGAGATCTTCCTCAAATCCCTATTGTATGGTATTTCCTTGAACCCTAAGAAGTGTCATTTTGCTGCAATAGAGGGAAATTTTTTGGGTCACATATTGTCAAAATATGGAGTCATAATTGATCCAAAAAGGGTAGAAGCTATAGAAAAGATTCCTATTCCTAAAATTGTAAAGGCCATTCAGTATTTCTTTGGAAAAATAAACTTTGTAAGAAGATTCATGTCAAATTTTGTTGAGATTGTCAAGCCCATTTCAAAAATGTTAAAGAAAGGGGCCAAGATTGATTGGACTAAAGAAGCACTTGATGCATTTATATATATAAAAAGAGAAATCAAGGAAGCCCCAGTGTTAAAATCCCCTAATTTTGGTAAACCTTTTCAGATCTTTTCATTTGCATAATACCACACTATTGTAGTAGTAATGTTACATAAGAATGATGAAGGATATGTGTAGCTTATATCATTCTTTATTAAGTCTCTTCAAGGAGCAGAATTAAAGTATGATATTACAGAGAAGTAGGAATATGCACTTGTCAAAGTAGTAAAATCCTTCAAACCTTATTTAGTGGGATAAAAAATAATTGCATATGTTCCTAATGCTATAGTCAAGGATGTATTTGTACAAAGTGAAGTTATAGGAAGGAGGTGCAGATGGATTAATAAAATTCAAGAATTTGATATTGAAATCCAAATCACTAAGTTGGTAAGAGGACAAGGGATGACCAAGCTAATGCTTGAATCAAACCTTGAAGCATCTCAAATTTGCAACATAGGGGAAGAAGGTATGATCACAAGCATAGAGAACACCCCATGGTATACTGACATAATGTATTACCTGAAGAACCAAAAGTGTCCTAATGACAAATGAAAATAAAAAGAGGACCTTGAAGCTCCATGCCTCAAAATATATCTTCATGAATGGAGACTTGTACTAGAAGAACAAATATGGAATACTATTGTTATCCCTAGATGAATCACAAGAAAAGCTTGTATTAAAGGAGATGCATGAAGGAGACTGTGGAGGATTTTTTTTTGCCAAAGCTACTACCCACAAGATCCTAAGAGCTGGATACTACTAGCCTAGGGTTTTCAATGACTCTTTCACTTATGTAAGAAAATGTGAAGCCTGCCAAAATTTTTCTAGAAAAATGAAATACCAAGGAACATTGCCACTCAAGCCAATGAAGGTTGAGGCTCCATTTCATCAATGGGGGATTTATTTTATTGGAGAAATACCAGAGAAATATAGTGGAGGTCACAAATGGATATTAGTGGCAACTAGGTACTTCAAAAAATGGATAGAAGCCATCCCAACAAATTAGCGAGCCACTAGTAAGGTTGTGATAAATTTTCTAATGGAAAAAATCATCACAAGGTTTGGGACACCTATAAGGATAATCACAAATAATGGTATGTGTTTCAAATCAAATGAATTCAAAAAACATTGTGAAACATATGGCATAAAAATTTCATATGCATCCCCATACCATCCACAAGAAAATGGGCAAGCTCAATCAAGCAACAAGAGTATCCTAAACATCATTAAGAGGATGTTAGACAAGAACAAAAAGGCTTTTGAAATGGTCTATGGGACACAAGCTAGAATGCCTATGCAAAACCTTTTACCTATGTATAAGTTCATTCTTCAAGGAGACTTGGATATCCATAAACCTATGGAGGATAGGATGGAGCAATTAGTAGAACTGGAGGAAATTAGAAGCTTAGCCTAGGAGAAAAACACAAAAATGCAGTCATAGATGAAGTACTTGTTTGAAAAAAGGGTGAAAGATAGAAAGTTTCAAGTGAATGATATGGTCCTATTCTGGAATGCAAGGTTTCAAGATGCAAGGAAACTATTGGAATCAAGGAACACTGAGAGGGGGGGTGAATTAGTGTTTTGCAAAATTTAACCTTATTAATTTGATCTTTAAACCACTTATAGCATTGAACCAAAAGAAAGATGCAAGAACACAAAGTAATCAACCACAACACCATAACAAAAGGATTTTTACGTGGAAAACCTATTAGGGGAAAAACCATGGTGGAGGTCAATTCGTAATATGAGTATACTCAAAATAAGTGTTTACAAATGGGGAATGCACATGCATTCAGGTGCACTGCCTAGAGCTCACTGCTCAAATACAAAAAAGGCTTACTACCCAAAAGAAGACTCATTATCTTATAGAAATAGATAGAAAATCTAGAGTGGATGAACTATGAGATAGCATTTTCTAATTCCTGAGTATAGTTCTGTTTAAGCACATAGATTGCATTCTTCATACTCTGTCTGGTTCTGCTCTTGAAACTCTATCTGCTTTAATCCAAATCACCAATCTTCTTTTTGCTCAAATGAAACTACACATAATTGATCTATAATCCTACTGAATTTCACATCATATCACAACACACTTCAAAATGATATGAATAATTGATTATATACATTCGTGACTTGGAATTACATCAACTACATGTTGAATTTTAACAAAATATAAAACATGTACAAACTGTCGGCTCAATCCATAAATAATTATCAATGTGAATCAACCAATGTCAGCCACAACATAGTGAGGAACCAAAACAACATGCTTGAACATAAAACACCTTAAACATTTTTTCCTCGAATATCCACAACACACTACATTCATTTAGTCAGCCTTTCTACACTGTTAGACTAAAAATTGATAAACCATATCTTCTAACTTGCACACCAATCAATACAAGGCCCTATGATTCAAAGATAACATAGTTCATACATGAAGAATCCTTTCTTGAGATCCACAACACAAAATGATAATAGGAATTTATGTATGAATCAATGTACACAACTCTGTCATATGCCCTATTCTAGCTTTGAAAATTAACATAAATCTTCAATATGACTTCTAGTATGAGTAAATACTGAAGTGTGGATAGGATTACCAACTAGGGTTGCCATCAATGACAATAATAGATGACTTGTACAATGTCTCTGGCCAACAAAAAAATGGAAAGTTTGAAGCTCTATGGATAGGACCATTTGTTGTTATAGGAAAAGGTGGTGAAGATGCTTACTATCTTCAAAATATGTTAGGAGAAGATTAGGAATTTCCAGTACATGGACAATTCCTAAAACACTTATTTTCTTAAAATAATTTTCCATGCATAGTATTTTTAGCAGAAGGTTAGGAATTGTCAGTGCATGGACAATTCTTGAAAGACTTCTTAAAAATGATTTTCCATGCACAATAGTTTTAGAATTCCCACCCCATTCCCTACCCCATTTCATCACATTCATTCATGGTCTGCCTCCTAGATATTCCTTTTGGATTCTTGCAATGACCTTACACTCATTCATCCCCAATTAGAGCCACTGTTGAAGCTAAAATTTCCACTTTAGCTTTCACATATCCTTTTCATTACATATCCATAAAATAACCCATCACTCTTGATTTTACTATATTTGAATAGTAAAAAAAAAATCCTTCATATGCATAATCCATAAATCATTTCTGAAAAATAAATCCTTCCCTTAGAGCACTTCCTCGGTAGCATAAGGTACGTCACCGAGATAGTATAAAATCAAAGAGATCTGCACTAATTTCTCCTCAACAAAGAAAATAGGAGGTTGATGAAGATATCAAGGATACCCTTGTATATCAAGGAGACATCCTCAATTATTTCCCTGATAGCTCAAAGAGCAATATGTCGAGGAGACCTAGAGGTACATCAAAGATAAAATCTAGCATGTCTCATCAAAAAAATACAACCAGAGTGATATTCTAGAAATATGGAATTATTGCGCATTCAGGAAAAAAAATCTCTTAGACATTGAGATATTATTATAAAATAAATGATAAATTATTGGAAAGAATAGGGCCAAGCAAATATCAATGTCAAAGAAACATTGGCATGTTGACAAGAGAAATGAAGAAGTCTCTTTGACATTGTAAGAACAAGTAAGAAAAATTATCAGGGAGACATGAATACATCAAAAAGACATTGATAGAAGTCTCTTCAACATTCTAACAATAACAAATCGAAGAGACAAGTGAACATCAAATGGACCTTTGTGAAAGTATCTTCGACATGATAGCATAGTTATCAACATACATTATCAATGAGACTGGGGACCATCGAGGAGAGATGAGCATAGGTCACATCTACATTTTGAAGTCACATAAAGGTTGTTGAAAGGAATTCTGCTAGAGGAAGGAATGCGAGCATGTCAAGGAGACATGATCTTATCAAATAGAGATGCTTACAAGTCTTATTGACATTCATAGGTCAAAATTTCAAAAGGAATATGACATGCAGCCATCAAAGAGACCTTGCAAAATTGAAGAGAGAAATTCAAATGTCTCTTCAACATTTTAGAAGGATGATAATGGACATATCAAAGGGAGAAATAGGCATCTAGTTAAAGTCGACAATATGAAATAATATTTCACTGGGTTGACAAGACTAATGAGATTATTGAAGAGAAAACTACCATTAATGTGCAAGTTGATTAGAAAGGTGGCATGAGTGCCATTTATGAACCAGAGATGGCTCAAGCAAGCCAATTTTTGATAAACCTAACTCCTAAGAAATTAGAATTACTGTGAAATGTGGCTTGATATTAAGAAGACAAAGTTGGATGATGGCAGTAGCTCAGAAATCATAGCTTTCATTCAAGTAAGTGCTCTTGGATCAGCTAAAAATGATTTTCAAAAATTAGCTTGAAGTATAGTACAAGTAGGGTTTAAAATGGATAAAACCCCTGAGAAGCCCAAAGTAAAATGGAAAAAAATGGAGGCCATGCCATTAAACCAAGATTTGATAGATTCGTGTCTTAGGTCTGTGCCAAAGTTGAGAAGAGAAACTCAATTAAACCCATCATGTGAAACATTAGATGATAAAAATAAAAATCTAGGAAATGTGTGGACTCCACATAGGGGTTATGACTTATTTATCTATCATTACAGAAAGAAATACATAGGCCAGTCTCAAACCCATCGAATTTGAATTTAGGAAAGCTTGTAATGCCTAATGTCTTTGTCAATGTAGAATTGATTAAAGCATTGGCTAGAAACTACAATCCAAAAACAAGGGCAATCCACTCTCACGATGGATTATATTTTATCATCATAATATGGGATTATATTTGTATGCTTTTTCAATTTGATACATCCCTATAAACAAAATCAGAAATGAGATATTTTCTAGAAGAATATCAGACTATGGATAGTAGCTATAAGATATGGAAGTTACCTTTGCATAGTCCTAAAGTTCTGGGAAATCAACCTAGAAGGTTTTCTAGTGATGAAATATCCCCATAACCTATAGATTCATTTGAGGAATATTACTAGTACACCTACTATTTAGCTGGCCAAGTACTAGGAGTTGATGCCCCTGCTAACATGACTATAGCTCCCATGGTTTTGGTTGTTGATATCCAAAGCCAAGATGCTAGGCCATATGATTACATAGAATATTTATCTGAGTCCATTAATACTACTCTTACTACCATCAAGAACAATAGTGATGCTATACACTTCAAGCACTACTCACTTCTTCTGCACATGATATTGTATGAAGGGCAAGTGATGGGAATATGTGGGGAAGAGTAAGAATTAAATATTTGGATAATGATGATAACTATAGACTAGTGCAAATGTGGAAATCCATGTGGGACAATAGGCATGGAAGGTCTTACTAGTATTTTGAAGAATATTTTCTCAAACCCTTGTATAAGTGGCTTGGCAACAAATGTGACTATAATTTGTCCCCAGAAATAAAAAATTTCTTCAAACCAAAAGAGAAGGATACTGAAGGGGAAGTGAACCAAAATTGGGGGGAATGGTACGCATTTTAGGATTGCACTACAATTAGGGTGTATGGATTCGATGCAACCCCATTCTTACTGCCTAAAACTATGCCAAACAAAGTTGCATACCTTGGGATTGTAAGGAAATTGGCCTATTCGGCCATCATGCACCTAAAAAGTTATAAAAGGAAAAAATTTATGCCTTCTAATGTATGCTTCAATGACTTCACTATCATTGTAGATACAGGGTATGAATTCGTTGGCAGCAAGCTAGACTATTATGATCTTCTAGTAAGAGACAAAAGAGAGAAATTTCATCCCGAACATTTCATTTATGATGCCAAAATTTCAAAAAACCTAAAGGGGTATGAGCATGAGTTTCATGTAGATGATTTCATTAGGCACTATGATGAGAATCAAGTGGTAATGAGGAAGAATGCATATAATAGAATTGTCTTGGCCGAGGCTTGGAGAAGAAACAATAATCCATTGTATGTTGAGGCATTACATGAAGTGTGGAATCCTATGAAAAGGATTGAACGAATGATTCTACATGAGGAAGAATTGATAAAAGATATACACCTTGTAGCTTTTGAAAGGAGAAGGGATACCTGTTCTAGTAGAAAAGATGAAAATATGGCACTATTAAGTCATTTGTCACCATATCCTACTCTAGAGGTGAGCTTCTCAACTGACATTCCAATTATAATCAAAGATGACACTGAAGAGGAGGAGGAAGTCACAAAGACCACCATTCCTAATTTTCCCCAATATTAGGAGCCATTAGAGAGGAATGTGATCACATTTGAAGCTTCTATTAAGTTATCTGATGATGTGAGGCATTGTGCTAGCCAATAATTCTTCCAGATAACACCTTTGTTCAAAATTATGAATTTAAGACTTTTTTTATGAGTACAAAGGAAAGATAATAAGAGAAAAGATAAAGGACATCAGCCTTGAGAAAGAAGCAAATACCTTGAAGGAGCTCTAGCATAAGGTCGATAAAGAAATGAATAAAATGAACCCTAAAAGAGGAAGAACCCTACTACAAGAAGTTGGGGTCATGCTTCTTCCAGGGTGGGATATCAGCTCGACCATTGTATTTGATAGTTTTCTGAAATGGAAGAATAAGACCTTGCAATTAACAAATGAAGCTAGTGATAAGGTATATATTGGATTAGGATATAACCTTGACAATGCTACTTTATAGATGTGGGAACTATACCCACCAAGTAGAAGGCCTTCCCTTATCAATAATCACGATCAGGTTTTTGGAAACCTTCTCATACATAGAGTAGGGGATACAAATCCTATGGAGACTGTTGATCAGAATGTAAATGTGGCTAAGTTTACTAAGGCCCAAATTCAAAAATTGGTGAGAGATAATAAGGGTCTGATGGAAGAAAATGAGAGACTAAAGCAGGATATAAGAACTTGCAAAGATAGATTTCCCTCCTCCTTAGGGCTTTATTCACCATTGGTTGAACATGAAAGAAAGGTGCTTGAAGCAATATTTGAGACCACCTATTGGAAGCATAGGTATAAAAAGATATAGAAAGAACAAGAAGTGTTGAAGAGAAAATTGAAAGCCACCACACTTGAAATAACTTCTAAGATATTATGTAAAATATTTGATGATATGATTAGACTTGCTATAATGCCTAGATCATCCATGAAAAATTATATGCAGTCATACAAGAACACAATCAGCTAAATGACATAATGAAGGAAGTGAGACTATAGATCATGGTAGAGATAAAAGATAACAAATATGTGCTCCAAGAATATCATGAACTTATGAATGCACATGAAAATTTCTATAACATCTTAAGACAAGAGTTAAGTGAGTTCAGTCAGCCATTGAGAATGGCCCTACCTAGTTTCTTTCAGAAAAATTTCAAAGAGAAGGACATATGAAAAGATGAGATAACCCACTACCTGATAGGTGTTATTGATGATATTAATGATGAGGATAGGATTCTCATGAACATGTGAAGTTAGAAAGAATATTTGAGATCAAGTATGTAATGAAGGATATCATAAACAATGCAGATACATATGCAAAGAGCAAGTATATTGAGCATGTGTCAAAGATTAGCATGTTCATTGCATGATCCAAGTAAAAAATAGTAGAATATGGAAGGTTGGCAGTTATGGATGCATTATCATGGTGTATGAGCCTTGAACAATTATTTGGTGATCATCATAGGAGCTTGCTAAATATTAACAAATCATGATTCATCCACTAATGAACCTTTGAAATTTTAATGTTTACATTAAATAAATTTAGTTAACAAAATGTTTTAACTTTTCTAAACAAACCTATAGCTTGTTGCTTCCCATATAAATAGGGAAACCAAGGTCTAGTTTTGGAGATCATCTTCACATCACTATCACCACTAGTAGTAGTAGGTTACATTCATATAGCATATTCCACTCATCCATCTCATACCAAAATACTTATCTTGTTAATGTAATATCATTTTGAAGCAATATAATGGAGAAGACTATTCTTAATTGGTGACTTATATTCAATGTTCAATTGTTGTGTCAATTTTCATGCTTATATGTTGTTTTGCTATCTCCAAAGTGGTTTCTTCAAGTTATTTAAATTTACAAAATTTATTAGGGAAAATTTGTTGTTGTTGTGTGGTTGTTTTGATTGGGTTCTAGTGAGAGAGAATTATTTTTTTTTTCAATTAATTCATGTTAATTTGTTCCCTCAAGGATTAAAAACATTTTTAAAGCAATTATTCTAATTGGATTCCCTTAAGCTAAGAATTAAAAATCCTTTCATAACATCATAGTAATTTGGGGGAATAACATTGGGATCATAACCGACAAACCTACACATATGTACAAAGTGAAAAAAATTTAGAGTGCCCAATAGTTAGAGTTAAGTTGAATAATAAGTTGACATATCATACAAATATATCTCCATGATCACCATCCATCCATTCACTCCATTCACCCTATAGATTAGACACTGGTGGTGAAGGATCACCCTCACTCAAATTTGGGTTTTTGTCATTTTTTGTGTTTTTTGATATAAATAAGGTCATTTTGGACCATTAATGATCATTTTCAGTCATTATAGACTATTTTAGAATTTTTGGAGTCATAATGCAAATGATGTCAAAAAATTATCAAAATTGTAAAAGTTGGCAAAAGTGCATTAAGGTTACAAATTTGATTGGGAAGTTAGTTGTGGGTGGTTGTTAATTGAAACATTCTTGGGAAATCATAAATACATGTTGTAAACACGAATCCCAAGGTTGGGAAGGTTGGAAAAGATGAGAATGAAAATTGGAATCAATTTGAAGCAAATTTTCTATGCATTTTCCCTATAACAGTCTCGTTCTTTCATGTGCTATGGATCTACACAACATTTATACAATAGAAGGTCTAAATCTGCCCTAAGGTTTCCAACAAACAAGAAAATTGCATTATATTTTTCTTCCCTCCATCAAAAATATCTAAAACTTGGTGAAATTTTTTGTTTTGAGGTTATCTAAAAACCCTTTAGAGGATATTTCATAGTTTTCCATTTTGATGAAGTTTCTAATGAAATTTTGTTTGCATTTGGGTGTACACAATCCAAAAGAAAAACCATCTTAGAAGTAGGGCAATCAAATTTTGATCCCCTCTATACAAAGAAACCCTACCTTATTTTTGGACATGTGTGAGAATGGCCAAATGGGTATCTTAAATGGGTCTCATTTTCTATAGATCAGGCCTAAGTCAAAAGATATGTCCAATCTACCTTTTTGAAAGGTTACAAGCAAGAATGAGGGTTTGTGAAGGAAAACCCTTTTTTGATGAACAAAGGAACTTGTTTAAGGTTTTTTTGAGTTTTATTACCCTTGATCTACATAAAATCGGTATCAGAGCTTGAAGATTTTGGAAAAATAAGTTTTCAGAGTTTGCATTTTGTCTTTTTGCAAATTGAAGCAAGAACTTGGATGCCAAAAGACTAGGTAGTGAAAAAAAGAGGAAACCTAGGTGAGGTATCACGAAGAAAAGAGGAAGCAAGGTGAAAGAGACTTGCTTGAAAAAAAAGAATGTAAATGTTGACAATATTTTTCCCTAGATATTTATAGAGTAAGGAGGTACCAAGCAAGAAACAAGTGATGATAAAAGAAAGAAGTGAGATGAAGAAGAAAAATAAGAAGGAAAAATAAATAAATGTTGACCAAGCGATCATAGATTTGAGGCAAGCCTTGGAACAATGGAACAAAATAAATTGCAGAAAGAATGGAACTTGGGATGCAGCAATTGCTTGAGAGAGAAAACTAGAAAAGTGGTTGGCATTTACCAATAAGAAAGAGGAAAAAGTTCCCTATCAAGAAGATCATTCAAGGGAGAAAAATGAAAAAATGACAACATCAAGAATGAATGAGTTGCAAGATATGTTGAAAGGAAGGGTGCAAGAAGCATCTAAAGAGATAATAAAATCTTGTGTTTTTGAAACTAATGTTTTGTGTGAGTATGTGTTTACAAGTGCAACAAATAAAAATGAAGATGGAAAAGAGTCTGAAGAAGGAGAAGTGCATACAGTGTATGAAGATTGTTATACAAATATAACACACATGGAGGATCTTTTGAGTGTTGAAGTGGAGTTTCTAGTGCAAGGAGACAAAGAGGAGACCTCAAGGTCTCAATTTTTTATTTATATTTTTTCATTGGACTATGTATGTTTAGGTTTGTTAGACAAGGAGATACAACTTGTTGAGAAATAGGCTCTTGAAAGATATCATATTCAGAGGAGGATGTCAAAAGAGGAATACCTTGTAAGGAAGAAAGAAGAGGAGCTAAGAAGGTAGCCTAGATAAATTAGGTGGAAGACACAAAGACAAATACAATAAGAAATCAAGGCAATAGTGTAGAAGAACTGAAGGACCAGGAGGAAAAAGAAGCCTTGCATTCAAGAGGACTTGATTTATTTTTCCCTTGGGAGTATGGTGCAGAAACACTCTCATGCTCAAATTTGGGTTTTTGTCTCTTTTTTTTATTGTTTGATGTAAATATGGTCATTTTGGACTATTAATTATCATTTGGATTCATTCTAGACTATTTTAAAAAAATTTGGAGTCATAACACAAACGATGTCAAAAAATTGTCAAAATTGTAAAAGTTGTCATTGTAAAAATTGTCAAAAGTGCATTAAGGTTACAAATTTGATTAGGAAGTTAGTTGTGGGTAGTTGGCAGCTGGAAAATTCATAGAAAAGTATAAATACATATTGTAAAAATGAATCCCAAGGTTGGAAAGGCTAGAAAAGATGGGAATGAAAATTAGAATCAATTTGGAGCAAATTTTATGTGCATTTTTCCTGTAACAATTCTATTCTTTCATGTGGTATGGATTTGTACAAAATTTGTATGACCTTCACACGGTATGGTTGGAAATATAATTTATTTATATTTTATTTGGTTTTGGTTTGGTTAAATTTCATTAAATTTTGAGAAAGTTATAGCATTTTTTGTAACAGTAGGTCTGAATCTGCCCTAGGGTTTCCAACGAACAAGAAAATTCCATATATTTTCTTCCCTCCATCAAAAATCTCTAAAAATTGGTGAAAAGTATTATTTTTAGGGTATCTAAACACCCTTTATAGTATATTTTTCTATTTTGACGAATTTTCTAATGAAATTTTTCTTGCATTTGGGTGTAGACAGTTAAAAAAAGCATCTGAAAAGTACAACTGTCAAATTTTGAGCCCCTTTGAACAAAGAAAGTGTACCTTATTTTTGGAGATGTGTAATAATAGCCAAATGGGTATTGTAAATGAGCTTCTTCTTCTCTAGATTAAGTCTGAGTCAAAAGATATGTCCCATTTTCCTTTTTGAAAGGTTATAAGCAAGAATGAGGGTTTGTGAAGGAAAACCCACTTTTTGATGAACAAAGGAACTTGTTTAAGGTTTTTTTGCATTTGATAACCCCTACTTATCATCAACTAGTTAGTTTTAGAACATTTTATATAAATTTAGTTCATACTCTTGATTATTCAAACACTCTCAATAGGAATTAGTCATCAAATTTTGCATGTACTTCACCCCCTATGTGCCATTGTGAGTAGGTTGCCTAAATAAAAGATCATTCTCAAACCATTAAGTATTCATTATCACTAAGGTACGCTTTCCTAGGTCTATCAAATACTAAAGAGTAGGGGGAAAATCATCATATTTTCCTTGTTCATTGGACAAAAATGTATTAAGAGACTGGCACCCTCTTATGGTCAAAAACTTGTGCTTTTGAGACCTAACAGGTACTATGTGTGATTGTTGGTCAATCAAATATGTGTTGACTTAACTCAGGTTGTCAAACTACAAAGCCTCTATGAAATACATAGTAAAAGCCATAAGAGATGAGCCCCTAAGGAACTATATCTAGCCCTAGGCCTTGTTCTCTAATTATTACTTTAAGATTACTATTGTTACATATTGTATTTCTTAGCATGTGACTTGAATTATGCTTCAATTTATTAATTAGTTATAAATGTACTAATTAAGTCTATTCATGAGGTGGATCCATGTCACCATTTGAACTCAGCCATGACTAGCACAACAACTAGTTACATGACCAAGTTCTTATAATTTATAGGTCAAATTTTCTTATGCTTATATGAAGTTCAGGTATAGGAGGCAATTTTTTGTGAATTATGCAAGTGTTGGGATCAAAATTTGAAAGTTATGTTTTGTCCTTAACTATTTTTTTGTGTCAAATTTTGGGCATGAAATTTTGTATTAGAGCATGATTGCAACACTAGGATCTTTGGTTAGTGTTTCTACTCATGTGTTGTGCTTGTGCGAATTTCCTTTGTGTGCTTATCTCCTCGTTGAGATGGAAGGATGGAATGACTTTATGATGTCTTTCCTTTACATATTCTTTGATAGTTGTTGTTAGATCTGATTGAGTACTATGTACCCCAATGTGAATTATGAAATTGACTATGAAAAAAATGATACTATTTCATATGCTTATGTGGTAAAAAAGTAGTGAAAAAGTAATGCTTCTTAAGGGAATCATATATTTCATCCCCTAAAATAAATAAAAACGTAGTAATTTAATTATGTTTGGGTTATGAGACCTACCTCTATGTGTCTAGAAGTGATTTAAAAATGCTATTTCTTCCTTGTGTGTGGATAAATGAACTACTTCTTAAAAGTGAATGTTTCCTTGGAACCAATTGAATGCATGCTTGTGTAAAACTATGTTGTAGATATGAAAGGAATGTGTTTGGTTGGGTAAAAGACCTTAGTCCCAAAACTACATTCCTACCATAGGATGCATCTGTGATCTTGTGCATGGAAACAATTGATATTGAGATAAAAATGGAACAGTGAATATAGTATGCATAGTCAATAGATAATGATGGTGGTGAGGGAATGAAGGCAGTAGTAAACTTTGCATTGTTACATTCTAAATTTAAGTTTGTTCTTTCATTACATGGCATGTCTAAAATGTAGAATGGCATGCACATTAGAAAAACTTTACTTTTCTTAGAATCAAGGTCCCCAAATGCATTATTAGTTATAGAAATCCATATAAATGTCAACTCACTGAAGATGAAAATGTTAAGTGAATGATTAAGGAAGTTTTGAGTAAAAAGAATGTTGTGCTTGTGGTGCTAACTAGCTAGAATGTGTTTTCCTTATTATGTGTTGATCATTGGATAGAATTGTTGAGAAGGTGCTTTATCATAATTGTGTATGCTAGTTCATAGAAGAGAATATCATGTAGTTTAAATTATGTGTAAGGAAATGAATTTGTGTCTTTAAAAGATGAAAATTGGTAAGGAAGTTATTCAATATCCATGTTGGATCTAAACACCTTGTTATGGTGCTTATGTTGTGTATTGTTGATTTTTTTTTGGATAAAACAAGTTGTAAGATTAAGTTTATGTTGTGCATGTTTGAAACACAGAGAATGGGGTGATAAAAAAAAATTCTTGACACATATGATTTTTCATGTGAAAATTAGTAAATATGTTGCACCCCAAGTATGAGATATAGGGTATCTAACTTGGGATAAGGGTGAGTAGACATCAATAATGATCTTGATATGTACCCTTCATGATTATCTTGTGTAGTTGACTAATTATGAAATGGTGTAAACATGAAATGTGTGGATTTGTATCATCTAAATGGAATGTGATGTATTCCTTTGTGTAATTCTTGTTTATATGTTAATATGTACCCCTAGTGTATGGAACCATTTGGGATGAGTTTCTCACTAGTGTAAACAATGGTTTGAGAGACATATTTCCATCCATTGGGAAATTATGAGCTTAGGGTGTTGCTCCTAATCTTGATAAATGATCAATGTCAATACATTGTAATTTTCCATGGATGTTGATCATGCCCTACTCCCCCACATATTTGAGCCACACTTATTGGTTCATAGTGTAAACCTATTCCTTGTTGTTTATGACCCATTGATAAAGGATGGAATTACATCAACCATATTGATGTGGATGTTTATCCCATTTTATGAATATAGATTTTGGATACTTTAGCAATGTAGGGCATTGATACTATGTGGAAGAGTCCACCATGATATTGCGCGCTATCATATTTATGTGGTCAGGGACCACTGAATTATTTCATGTTATTATAGTTATGTGGTTAGAGGACCACCATTCCCCTCCCCTTAGGTGGCTTATCAAATTCATGCAATTATTGCTATGTACAAATTTTATCATTGAAATATGAATTATTGTCAATTCTTAATTGATGTTTTGTTTTATTATATGAAAATAGTGTGGAAGTTATTACACTTCTTTTATTGGATTTATTTAGCCATTTGAAAGTTGTCATAGTCTAATTTACTCAAGGACTTATTTAATTTCATTTTTGAATTAAGATTGGAATGTTGAACTATAGCTAAAATTGATCTTTATTTGGTTTTTTCTCTTGATTTTATAATTTTCTATTTATTTGAAAGATTTGTTTTTTTATCTTATGTTACTCATTTTGAGACCTTCTTGATATTTGCTAAATGATGAAAAGTGTGGTGTAATGTGATATCTATAAAACTACCATATCCCGGGGGTTTTCCTAGCAAGTCATATAGGGAAGTAGATGTTTTGGGGAATTATGAATTATTTGGCAAGGGTTGCAAATGGGATTGGTATGGGACGGTCAAAAATGCATTCTTCTCCTAGTTCTATGATTATTTTTGTTGTACCTTCCTCTTGGAGGCTAACCCCCTTACACAAACAAGGGAACATACCTAGGAAATGTACGGATAAGTCCTTAGAGAAGGGACTCGAGGCCATCTTTACTAATGGTTATGGAATATAATAATCTTCATCCTTGTAAACCCCATTGTGTGATCCTTGTGTTATAAACATGATGTGGTTGTATGAGGAGAGTCTCACCCAAATTTGGAAGAGAATCCTTTTTATGGTTGTGTGTACCAATGAAATTGCAAATAAGTGTGATGTGGAATACTTGTGAACTATGTGAGAAAGATAGTAACAAATGATGAAAAGTTAATATTGATTGAGATATGACCGTATGAGTACCATAATTGAGACATGGTATGAGTGCCATGATTATAAGGTAAATTGTTCTCTTAAGAACATATTTGGACAAAAATTGTGAGGTTGATAACTCTTGAGGAATTTTTGGACATTTGATAAAAGACATTTTTTAACAACATGAGGGTGGATTATGGTAAAAGACAATTTTGAAGTGTATCAAAGTATGCTTATTTGATGTTATATTGTTATAATTTAATTGAAGTGGGTTGCATTGAAAATAATTTATAGTTGCATGGATAGTTGTTAACCTTGTATTGTTTTATCTATTAAGAATATATGGGATGAATGTTCCATTTCTAATAGTTTTATAATAAATTCATGAAAGTGACATCCCTTATGTATCTTATTTTATTTTATTTTGTCAATTTTGTTCAACAGTTATTATATATTTTGATATCTTGTATAGTTTTTATGGCTAGTTGTAAGTTCCTACACTTCGTAGGCTTCCTTCTGGCTATTTGTTTTGGAAATTGTTGATCATTATGACTACTATTTCATATTTTTTATTGTTGGGCAGTGTTTGTTATGTGAATTTGTGAAAAATATTTCCTTAATATAATAAAAAAAAGAGTATTCCTAATTTTATGTTTTGATTGCTTTCATCAAGGAAGTAGAATACTTAGCATGGCTAATCAGATTATTGTGTGCTTCTTTAATGTTGTTGAGTTCCAACCCCAAAATAATTCCAAACAGAATCTTATGCAAGGGGGAGGATGTAATTACCCTCCCCTTATATTATGGTTACCATCCCTTTTATTCTCAACTTATGCTACTCTATTTTATAGATTAAGAGTGCATCAGTTAGATGATACCTAATCTAGCTATGTTTAAGTGCCACTACACTTTTAGTCATTTGAATCAAAGGGTATATTTGCTAATCTTATGTGAATGCTTCTATTAAGGTATGTGACTAAATCTACTATGATAGATACTATAATGTGTCACACTACAATGTGTTGCTAAGGCCCACTTGTAATAGCTTCTCCTTCTGGTCATTTGGATAATGTTGATTTTGAATGCCTCCTATATAATTTACTCCAAGTTACTCATATCAAGTATTATGACTAGAGTCACTAAAAGAGCATTAGAGGTTTTTAGTAACAATAGTAGGTGAAAATTTGATCCCTACAGTACTTCTTAACTTAGAGAAAATAATCTAGAAATTGAATAAGGAAAGGTGAAGAGTTTTACAGTCCATACTACTATTGAGGTTATGACATATCATTGAATTATGATCTGCACTTAAATTATAACAACATACACATACTGATAGTTGGGAGATGTCAATAGTGAGTTAATCTGATAAGTATGTCTAAACCTAGCTATAGTTAGATTAATCTATTAGCAATATGATTTTCATTAATGTCTCAAGGGCATCTTATGGATGTCAAAGGAGATGTTTTTTTCAATGAGTTTGATTGATATAAAAAGGTGCACCTCTTTAGGGTTAGTAGGATATTAGAGTGATATCAAATGAGGAGTTGTTGTTTGAAGTCAAAAAGGCTTCATAAAGATGTTAGGGAGAAGGATTCATTGGCCTTAGGGTGCTATTATAGCAAGCCTTGAAGAGTTGCAATTAAGAAAATTTGAATCAAAGAGAGTTCAACATGATGGAGGTGTGTTTAGTGTTGTGCTCTATATGTCTTCATGGTTGAAGAAATGTTCATGTAGTTTGGACATGATAAAATATTTTCAAAGTTGTTGTATCCATTGTTTCAGGTTCTAGATTGTGCAACACTGGAAGATGTGTTTGATAGTATGCATTTCTATGAAACATGGTATCTGGGAGAAATGAGATTTCTCTGCATTTCTCCACAGTGAAGGTTCCTATCTTGTGGATATGGGAACATTCTTATAATGTATGTATTTACCTTCCCTTAAATTTTTAGGTTCTAAGATGTTCCATAAGGTTGGTTAGTGAGCTAGATGTTTGTGCTATTGTTTCTAGAACTATACAAAATGAAGGCATTCTTTAGTTTTAGGTAGCTGCAATAGTAGTGTTGAAGTAGTTGTTGATGATATGGAATATTCTTGGATGTTGAATTAGTGTTGTTGTGTGGTCCACAAGTTGTTTTTTAGATATGGAAACATGTATATGTTGTCTCTTGTTAGTGGTAGTGTAGGTTTGGATGACCTGGTGTGGTAGCACTAATTATAGAGGATGATTGTTGTTTTTCGAAGTGTTGAGAAAAAAATTGTTGTATATTTGGTTCTATTTAAGTCATGGTGTGGTTTTCCTTCACTTTCTTACACTCGAAATTTTTAGTGTCAACCTATTTCATGATGCATATTTCAGGTGCATATGTTTCCTTAAGGCTGACCTAATTGAGATTGCTTTTGGTCACATATCATATAAATGTAAGGTGAGTTGTTGTTTGGATCAAGTGTGGATTATGTGTGATGTAAAAGATGTGAATGGGATCAAGTGCAGTCATCTGAGTGTGATCCTAAATTCTTATGATTTTTGGATGCAATGAGTAGAAGGTGTCTATATTTCAATAAGATAAGTGAAGTTTTTATGCTTCAATGGAATTATAGCTTCAAAATAAGTGAGATGCATTATTAGTATTTCATATTTGGCAATGAGCTACTCCTTTCTTCTATTCTTTCTTCTTCTGGATAGTGACCCCTTTGCAGTGATCCTAATTATATTTGATGTTGCAATTCATTTATATGTGAGCTAATCATTACCATGGGTTTTCCCTTCTTGGTTTTTCCACATAAATATTATGTTCTTATGTGTTTGGATGTGTTTGAATTATTTTTTCACATGTTTACATTTTTGTAATGCATGATGTAAGGAAGCTAAGGTAGCAAAACAAATTCTTATCCTAATCTTGAGAGGAGGATAATGCAAAAATTACAGATCTTTAACAGTTACAAAAACTTAAACAAAAATAAGCATAAATATCATGCATACCACAACATAGTGATTAACATGGGGAAAACCCTTTCGGGAGAAGAACCACATACTCTAAAAGATTCCCAATATATTATTCATAAATCACAAAGATTACAATATACTTTCATAGAAAGCTTCTCACAATTGTACCACCAACCAAAGATCCAAAGGCAATACAACCACTATCAGAATCTCGAAATACATCATAATACACAATACCCCACACCCTCTTTCACTAATGTATCAATAGTACCTTATGTAATTGCAAGGTTGAGACATATTTTCCCAATACATGGTAAGGGTTTAAAAATATATTAAGGGATTGAATTTTTTAAAGTATACAACTAATTCACCCCAATCTCATTTGTCCTATGCATCTAACAATCGACATTAGATTTGTGGTTCCCAAGAAGTGTAACCTATTGAGGTAGATTCAGGTGGTGCACATGAAGGTTGTTAAAGCTCCTATGTTTGATGGAATAAATTATTCCTGCTAGAAAGCTAGGATGGAGTCCGTTCTGGTCTCTTTTGGATTTGGAGTTTAGCAATTTATTAAAATAGTATATATTATGCTTGCAAATGACCCGATAAGTGATGATGAGATCAAGGATTATGAAATCAATGGAAAACAAAGAAACAAAATCCTTAGTGGTCTTTCTGATTCTGAACATGGAAAAGTGATAAGTTTGAAATATGATAAAGAGGTTTGGAAAAAGTTGTAGAGTATCTATGAAGGAGATGACAAGGTCAAACAAGCAAAGATGAAAAACTACAAAGCCAAATTTGGATCCTTGAGGATATATGAAGATGAAGATATTACTATCAACATGCTTAGATTTGATGTTTTCTTGATGCCATTAATTTTCTTCGTGGAAAGTTGGAGGAAATTAAAGTTGTGAAAAAGGTATTAAGAACATTACCTAAAACTTATAGCTCTAACATTTCTGCTATTGAGGAATCTTGAAATTTGGATAATTATTCTAGATATTATATGTTTTGTGCTTTAACTTATTTTGAAATGAGAGAGTTTGGTCAAGATGGTACAAGTAAAGAAACCACATTTAAAGTTTACAAAGTAGAAATGGATGATGAATTAGATCAAGATGATCTTGATGGAGTGGAAGCAAACATTGTGAAGATATTGAAAAAGGGCACTAGAAAATATAGAGGTAAGTTACCTTTCAAATGTTTCAATTATGGAAAGATAGGTCATTATGCTTTTATATGTCTAATCAAAGTTACTAATGAAAAAAATTTAAGGATCATAAGGGTTAATTTTTTTAAAAGACTTATTATATTAAAAGGACAATGGTGATTCTAATGATGAGGAATCAAATTATTCAGATGAAGGAACTAATGAATGATTTTTCATGGCTTTAAATTTTGGAACTAATTCTACTAATATTCAAATATGTGTGAAGGAAAGTGCTCTGAAAAAATGTTAGAACATTAAAGGAACTATGATGACTACTTTTCATGCTAGATAGGAAAAAAAAAATTTGATCATTTATATTGGATGCTCAAATCATATAACAGGTGATAAGAGTAAGTTTGTTAAGATTGAAAATTATGATGGTGGTCTTGCTAGGTTTGGTGATGATTCATCTACTAAGATTTTTGAAAAGGTTCAATTAGTTTTGATGGAAAGAATAAAAAAAATTATGTTCTTTATGTCAAGGTTCTTTAGCATAATCTTCTAAGTGTAGGAAAAATGTGTAGTAGAAGATATAATCTTGTGTTTCAGGATGGTGGTTGTGAAATTAGAAACAAAAGCTCCAATATTTTGGTTGCTACTAGAAAAAGGAAAATGGTAATATGTATTAGCTCAAATGTAGTGGTGTAAAGTTCTTTATGTCTCAGATTAATAAAATTTGGATATGGCATAGAAGAATGGGTCACATTACTTTTGATAGCCAAGTGAACATTAGTTCTATTGATGTTGTGAGATATTTTCCAAATATTACAAAGCCTTGCAATGCAATCTACAAAGAATTTCAAGGTGGAAAGCAAATAAAGAAGAGGTTGAAGATAAAGCAATATTCTACCACATTTCCTTTGGAGTTAGTGTATATAGATCTATGTGGACCTACTAGAATAAGAAGTTCATGTGATGATAAGTGTTTCATGCTATTGATTGATGATTATTCTAGAATGGCTTGGATGACATTTCTCAAAGAAAAAATATAATCTCTAGATAAGTGTAAAGTATTTAAGTCTATGGTAGAGAATGAGATGAATTTGAAAATCAAGTTCTTGATATCTAATAGAGGTGTGGAGCTCACCTCCAATGAGTTTAACACATTTTTTGAAGACCATGTAATAAAGAGGAATTTATCAGCACCTAGAACACCTCACTTGAATGGAGTTATGGAGAGGAAAAATAGGAAAGTTTAGGAAGAATATAGGATAGTGACAAAGGAAGCTAATCTTTCATATGTCTATTGGAGAGAAGCAATTCATACTAGAGTTTATATTTTTAATAGAGTTCAAGCAAGAGTAAACAATTAAAAGACTCCATATGAGTTACGGTAGGGTAAGCCTCCTACTATGAAATACTTCAGAGTGTTTGGAAGAAAATGTTACATCATAAGAGATGAAAACTACTTAGGAAATTTTTATGCAAGATCTGATGAAGGAATGTTCTGTGGATACTCTACAAGAAGGAAGGCCTACCAATGCTACAACCAAAGGTTAAAGAAGATTGTTGAAAGTGAAAGTGTTAAAGTGGATGAAGAACTAGATAAAATTTCAGTACTAATAGATGGATATGAACTTGATGAACCTACTTGTAGTGAAGAAGAAAACATTGAAGAAAAAGTGAAGAAGAAAAGGTTGAAGGGAAAGAAAAAGAGTTGACAATTGAAGAGGAAAAAGATTAAAAAAAGATCCCAAAGAATCCTAAGTATGTGTTGAAAAATCATTATGAAGAGCAAATATTTAGAGATAAAAAAGAAGGTATTCTGACAAGAAGAAAAGCTACTATGACAAAGGAATAGGTAAACTTTTGTTCTTTTTGAGGTAGAACCTAAAACTATGATTGAGGCCAACAAATACAAGAATTGGATCAAAGTTATGAAAGAAGAGTTAGAAGAGCTATAGAAGAATTTGAATTGGGAATTTGTCCCAAGACCAACAAACACAAATGTGATTGGTACTAAATGGGTGTTTCAAAATAAGTTGAATGAAGATGGTATGTGAGGTGGGAAATCATAGAGCATAAATGAGATAAATGTAAATGAAATAGAATCTAATATAAATCAAAAACAAAAATCCTAGATCTATTCCTTCACTCATGAAATGAAATTATAAATCTAAATAATTCAAAATGTTATTGAAATAAAACAATAAACAAGAATTCAACATGATACAATCTTACCATCCTGTGTTGGAGTGTATTCACCTAATGTCACATTATTCATATCACTGTGAATCCTCCATTGTTGTGTACAAGAAGCTTTTGATGCATTGCATGTTGGTTGATCAAAGAAATGTTGAAGCTTTTATCAATGGTGATTAGGAATATTGGTAGTACTATTTTTTACAAATGAGTTGATTCTTCAATCCTATTTTGTGAGGAAAGAGGTTTTTTATATAGAATTTGTGATTTGAAATGGATGATCAGGATTGTGTAGAAGAATATCTTGATCGATGATCAAAAGATGTTGAGAGGATTTAGACATGAATAGTCTATGCAAAACATATTACATGATCGGTGTGATTGAAGAAATTTTGTTGAGAAATTTGTGAAATTGATGAAATAGGTGGACCAATTCATGAAATTGAAGAAATCAATTTGAGCCTTCAATGGGAATGAGGAAATTATGTAGAGAAATTTGTAAGATTGAAGAAAGTTGGTGAGGAAGAAATCATGTTGGGAGAAATTTACTCAAAGTTGGTGAGGATATTTCAATTAATTGATTTAATCAATTAATCCTTTTTGGAGTTGAACATGCAAATCAAGTTTGACTTTTGCAAACAAAGTTGCATTATTTTGATTTGATTTTTTATGATAATTTGAATAGTTTATTCAATTTATTGAATTTGGAGGGAAAGTGAGTTAATTAAATTATTATGATTTAATAATTTAATCGTCTTAGGGGAATAAAATGATTTAGCAATTTAATTAAATAATTGGTGTTATTTAACTAATCAAGATGAATTGAAGTTAGATTAAGACTTTATTAAATAAATATAATTTATTTAATTGGTCAAAATGATAAACTATGAATTAATTAAATAATGTAATGTTATTCAATTAATAGTAGAAATAGGGTTTTAGGACTTTATTAAATAAATAGAATTTATTTAATTGGTTGAAAATGATGAAAAAGTGAATTAATTAAATAATGTCATAGTATTCAATTAATAGGGGAAATTAGGGTTTGTGATGCAATTGATATGAAATGTAGTGATGTTCAATGGTAATGATGTCAATGATGCAAAAATGTCATTTAGTGTGCGTGATAGATGTTAGGCCACCTTTACATGTCTACAGATGGAAAATTTGTTGGGAACAAGGCTAGACTTGTCTGTAAGGGTTACTCACAAATGGAAGGTATAAATTTTGATGAAAAATTTTCCCCAGTGGCAAGGATGGAAGATATCAAGATGGTTTTAGCTTTTGTAACACATAAATATTCAAAATTTTATTAGATGGATGGGAAACCTACATTATTGAATGGTGAGTTGGAATATATATTCAAATATAAGGTTTTCAATTGTCAGATGATATAAATATGGTTTGTATATTGAAGAAATCATTGTATATACTCTAACAAGTTCCCAAAGCTTGGTATGAAAGGTTATAAAAATATTTATTGCAACAAGGATTCATAAAAGGTGTTGGAGATAATAATTTGTACTTCAAAGATGAAGGAGAAAAAATCTTGAGTGTTGTTGTGTATGTTGATGACATAATCTTTGGATGAAATGAAGGCATGTGCAAGAGGTTTGCAAAGGATATGAAGAAAGAGTTTGAAATTTCAATGTATGGGGAGATGAATTTATTCCTTGGTCTACAAATTTGGAAATCAAAGAAAGGTATATTCATTTCATAATCAAAATATGTTAAGGAAATGCTGGAAAATTTTGGAATGGAGGATTCTGAAGCAATATGTACTTTTTTTACTATTTGTAATTTGAAAAATAATGATGAATCTCCTAAAAAAAATTAGAGCATGTATAGATCAATTATTGGTGGACTATTATACCTAACTTCTACTAGAATAGATATCATGCATTCATCTTATCTTGTGTCTAGATTTCAAGAATATCTTAGAGAATCAGTTGTTTTAGTAGTGAAGAGGATATTTAGAACTTGAAGGGAACTCTAAACTATGGTTTGTGGTATCCTAGGGAAATTGACTTCTCTTTGAGTGCATATACCAATGCATATTGGGTTGGATGTATAGATGATAGTAAATGTACAAGTGGTGGTGATTTCTTTCTTAGAATCAAGTTGATTCCATGGTTAAGTAAGAAGTAGGATTTAGTGTCATTATCTACTAAAGAGGTAGAATATATTGTAGTAGCATCATATTGTACACAAGTGTTGTGGATGAAGAAAAAATTAAAGGATATTAATGTATCATATGCTAAACCTATTCCCATCTTATGTGATAATACAAGTGCAATCAATATTTCAAAAAATATGGTAATGCATTCAAGAACAAAGCATATCTCAATTTGGTACATCACTTCCTAAGAGAGAAAGTTGTAGAGAATGAGGTGAGGTTGGAGTATGTACCTACTAAGGATCAAATTGAAGATATTTTCACAAAGGCTCTTCCAAAATATACTTTTGAGTATCTTGGGTAGAAGTTAAGGGTTATTCCCCTCCTTTCAATTAGATGCATAGGTGTGTGCATATGTCCAAGGGGAATTTCAAGATACATTCTTGGTCCTAGATTGATGTTGAAGGATACCTCTCAGGGAGAGTAGGTAGTGGTATTATTTGTTGGTGTAGTAATATGGAGCATATTTTGTTCCCCTAAGGGGGAGAGTGCAGAGTGTAGGAAAGTGAATTATTTGCAGGTGATGTCCTTTGGAGTATTGTCAAAGGGAGCTATAGATGGAGAGTACATATCAGCAAGAGCAGTGGGACAAGGACATCCTTTATGAGGATATCTTGACCAAATCCCTATGGTCCTTTGAAGTACATCCATGTCATGTACTTCTCTTACACCTCATGTCCACCTCATCTTTCTTAAGCCTCTCCCCTTGCCACATGTCAAGATGTGAGGGCTTGTGAGTTCTCAACTCACCATAGCCCTACATCTTGGCCATGTTGGTGGCTCAATCTTGGCCATCCATTTCCCTAGAGATTTCCAAAATCTCTATAAATACCCCCTCTTTTCTCTCATTTGGGAGAGATCATTTTGCTAGCCAAACTCTTGCAATTTTATTTCTCAATCTATACTTAGCCATTTTCATGTTTTTATCCATTTCCATCCATCTTCACATCATCATCTAGTTTGTATATCTTGCCATCCAAGGAGCATACACATCAAATATCGAAGGGCCAACCAAAGGATCGATTTGAGACAAGGTATAATGTATCATTTGTTGCTTTTATCTTGTGTTGATTCCAAGTTAGGCTAATCTTGAGGTGTAGGTTGTTTTGGTGTTTATTTGCACTCTTTAGTTTGCTGCTCATTTTCTAACGCATATATTCAACCTATCACATTTCTGGCACACCCGGTGGGACCCACAAACAGGTCTTTTTCTTTCACGTTTGTTGTTTTTGCATTTTTTGCAGGTTTGGGTTACAGAGTGGCGGACCTGTCCCTCTGGTGGCGAACCTGTCCCTCCGGTGGCGGACCTATCCTTCCGGTGGTGGACCTGTCTCTCTGGTGGTGGACCTGACCCTCTGGAGGCAGACCTGTCCCTCCGGTGGCAGACCTGTCCTTCCAGTGGCAGACCTGACCCTCCAGTGGCGGACCTGACCTCTCGAAGGTGAAATTTCAAGTTTTTACCAATTGTCCTTTGGTAAATTAGGCACATAGTTTAATTAGAGGGGTCAACAAACCTTGTTTGGCATGCTTGTGGAAGGCTATTTGACTTATCCAATCGCCTTGCGCCATTTGGCAATCCTGGGTGACGAGAAATCGTAGCTTTCCAAGTCCTTTGAGTCACCCCATTTTCTTTTTTTTAGTGGGACCTGCTTGGGGATTTCATCACCCCAAGGGACGATTCCAATCACGTGTACCGAGGGGGTATATAAAGGGGGGAGAGCGAAAGTTGTACCTCAATTCAACCATGTTGTAATTGGCGAAGCGTCAGGATGACGTGAAGAGTTGGTCCGAGCCTTTAGTATCTCGCTAAGGTTCTCGACTCATGCTTGTAATGGGTTGGTGTTCACAGTTTGGGCCTCATGTACCGGGTGTATATTGAGGACTCCTTAGCAACCATGTTCATCCTAGAGTAGAAGACTTTGTTGGCCATACCCATTTCTACTAATCTTAGGGTTGTGCTATCTGAATTGTCTTTCTCGTGCAAAACCAGTCATTTTCTGTCTAGCCAAATCTGTTTATCAGTGTTTGTTATGTTTTGGGTCCTTTTCCTTACCCATCCATCAAAAAATTGAGCTTAAACTTATCCTTTGGCAGACATGTCCCTCCGGTGGCGAACCTGTCCCTCCGGTGGCGGACCTGTCCTTCCAGTGGCGGACCTGACCTTATGCTGTGGCAACCCTGTCCTTATCCTGTGGTAGACCTGACCACATGCTGTGGTGGACCTGACCTTATGCTATGGTGGACCTGTCCTTATGCTATGGCGGACCTGACCTTCTGCTCTTTCTTCCCGGGGCTGCCATTTCCACATTGTTTATCTGATTGACTTCATTCAAAGGCATTTCTTCTCATTTTTTCGTGCTCTTTTCGATGATATATACCACTTCATACTTTTGAGAAGTTGGTCGGGGCACCTTTTTCTTCACCATCTACCTCCTCGAGGGGGGTATACCCTACCATTCTCTCTGTTTACTCATTCCGAGAAAACGTTCATCCATTCAACACATCCTTTCATCATTCAGAACTCTAGTTCTATCATTCTGATCATTTTTTTACTCATTCCGAGTAAACGTTCATCCATTTGACACATCCTTTCATCATTCTGAACTTTGGTTCTATCATTCTGATCATCCGTTTACTCATTCTGAGTAAACGTTCATCCATTTAACAATCCTTTCATCATCCTGAACTCTCGTTCTGTGATTTCGATCATCCGTTTACTCATTCCGAGTAAACATTCACCCATTTAACATATCCTTTCATCATTCTGAACCCTCGTTCTATCATTCTAATCATTTGTTTTTTCATTCCGAGTAATCGTTCATCTGTCCCGATCAACCATTTGCTCATTTTGAGTATTTGTTCATCCATTTCTATCATCCATTTCTCCAATTAAATCATCGTTTTCCCCATCCAAATCCCCTGAACTTCATCTCAGGTTATTATCCAAATTGACCGAAGTGTCTGATTTGATCGTCATCATTAACATCCTCTTAGTATTTTCATCCATCCTAAGTTAACCATCATCGTTGGCCCAATCAATCCATTTTCAATCTCAAAGTGGATTCGGTGCCGCAATCATCCATTCATCCTTTAATCTAATCAATTAGTAGCCTACGTCACCTAGGGTAATCTTTGAACGGGGTTTACAGTCCCTTTCGTCATCCTATCCAATCCATCATCTGACCTTTCAATCGATCAATCAATCCAATCCAATCCAATCGCATCCCTATCCAATCACCTTCGACCCAATCAATCTACATCCATCTCGAGGTAGATTCGGTGTCGTAATCATCCTTTGATAATCAAATCTGATCATCAAAATCAATCTCATCGTATCATCCAATCATCCTAATCTGAGCTTTAATCCAATCCCGATCTGAGCTTGTCCTAAATCCCGATTTGGGCTTTAGTCCATTTCCATCCAAAATCTTTATCCATCATCTTTATCCTTTCATCATCATGAATTCTTATCCTCCATCAATAGTAGTCAAGGGAAACCCTAATTACGTCAACGATGATAATGAAAGTCTTGTTGATCAAGAGGTATACGACATAGATCTCCTTGACACTATCATTGCTAGTAAGCTTTCTCCACCCACATTCCAAAATCCAATCACCCCATTGAGTTATCCCATCATGTCTTCATCTATGCCTAATCACACTCCTTATGCTACCTTTGACAAGAGATGTCCATCATACCCATCATATCCTTCATCTACATCGTCCTCTTATCCTAGTCTGCCATCACAATACCCTCATCCTAATCCCTCGTCCACATCCCCCTATCTCAATCCTTCATCTACATATACCCACTACCCCAATCTCCCATACCAATCTCCTCACCCTAATCCTACATTCGCACCTTCCTATTCTAATCCAACATCCACACCAACCTATCCTTATCCTAATCCAACATCTGCAGTTCCCTATCTCCATCCACCACCTCAATCTTCTCATCCTAATCCACCATCCCCATACCCTTACTACAATCCACCACCCACATCCTTGTGTCCTAATTCACCATGCTAATCCCCCTATCTTAACCCTTCACCTAATCCCCCATCTATTCCCAGTCCTGCATCCAATCCCATTTCCATATCTAATCCTAGCCCACCAATCCCTAGTCCTAATCCCCCACTAATCCATAAACCTTCATCCACTCCTACCACACCATCTCATCCTAGAGTATGCAAGTCTCTCATTTCAGAAGTTCTCCAAGGACTTATAACAAAGAAGACATCTCCCACTCCACACATTGTAGTCGTGGAACCATGCCATCCCAACCCATCATCCATGGTCGTTAGTGATGAGACCCTTCTCCATCCAACACCTATCATTGATGATACCATCACATCCTCTGAATCCATTGAGCCCCCATCCCTTACCATCACATCCTCTGAATCCACTGAGCCCCCATCTCCTACCATCAAATCCTCTGAATCCACTGAGCCACAATCTCCTACCATCACATCCTCTGAATTCACTGAGCCCCCATCTCCTACCATCACATCCTCTGAATCCACTGAGTCCCCATCTCCTACCATCACATCCTCTGAATCCACTGAGTCCCCATCTCCTACCATCACATCTACCAAATCCATTGAACACCCACCCCTACTCCGAGAGCCGTCGAACCCATTGACGATACACAAATCCAATCCACTTCTTCCACTCCTAATATCCATTCCTAGGAATATTTTGAATCCTCCATCCTTCCATCTTCCCCACTTGAAGAGTCCCCCCATGACTCCATTATCATGCCTCCCGCACACGATGAGTCATGCCAAGAGCTCTGATCCAAAGCATGCCAACATATCCTCCTCTAGATCAAGGTCCTACCATCCCATCTAGTCTATCGCAAGATCACAGTCCCCCATCCATTCCATCCCATGATCCTCTTGACATTCAAGATTCTACCGCTCCATCTCCGCTGCTACCACAAAATCAGATCCTATCATATCCCCTACTCCCTCTCCTATACCACCCATCCAAATGTTGCTATCCCATCATCTCCTTCTCAGGATCCCCCATCATTGCCTAAAAATGCTATCCCCACACCGCTTGCATATCCCCTTGGTACTCTCACATTCTTCCATGGTGGCCTCCTTGCAGAAGAAAAACACAGTGTATATACCACCCATCATCCCCCACCTAATAATGGACTCGCATCATGTTTTCAGAATAACAAAAATCCCATCATGGATTGAATGCTCAAGAACATGAACTATCAAGGAAAAGGTCTAGGCCTTCACGAGCAAGGTATTTTAGAGCCCATCCAAGTCAAAGAACAAATCTGCATGCAAGGTCTTGGATCTATTCCCCAAGACTCACAATCTAAACACATTGGTACAACCTCTAGACGTCCTCAACGAGCCTTTTCCAAAAGAAATGTCGGCTCTTCCCATCTCCACCAAATCATATGCTGCCATCCCTCCTCCTCTATCGTATCACCTCAAAACAACCGTCCATATTCCTCCTTCATCTGCTCCATCCATTTTGGGTCCTTACATCCTTCCATCCACCATCTCTTGTCCTTCATCTACTCTATCCATCTTGGGTCCGTATATCCCAAGATCACCTCCTCCATCTCATCCTTTCACCCATCCAACACCTATACATGTCATCCATCATAAACATCCCTCTTGCATATCCCATAATCAGGATCAACAAAGGCACATACCTAAACATCCCCCATCTACATGTAATCCCCATACTCCTACCTCCATTGCTCCACATCATCCATCCCCTCACACCCATCCCATTGCTAATAAATGCACTTTGGATGCTAACATAAAAATGCATAAATCCAAACATCCACATGAATCTAAAGCTCCCCATGTCCCCTCTAATGACATGTTGAAGAAAAGAAAAATCAAATCCACAATCCAAATCAAACCCATCAGCCACAAAGGCCCACTAAAGCAAAAATCAAAACCATGTGGATCCCAAAGAAAAAAGATGCAATGCCATCAAATGAAAAATCTGTAAGAGCATCCAAAGTTGCTAATCCAAAAGCTAACCATACCCACCTTTCATCTCCTAAGTCTGTTTTGGGTCCCTACGTCCCGAAATTCACTATTCCATCTCCTCCATTATCCCCACATTCTCCATCCATTAGTCCTCTTATCTTTTCACATCCATCACCACATATGCCAATGTTGGTCCTGAACTCATCTCCCCATCACGTATCCACCCCATCATTCTATCCATACCATTTCCAACATCCCAGCCATTATCCCACATATCTCCCCCATCAAATCCCTCTAATTCATCCTCTTGCATAATCCATTTATCCTCATAAGATTGTACCAACAACTAATAGTTGGTTCAAACATGGGCTCTTAATACCTAATATAGAACTTGATGCTTGAGTCCTTCATCCATATCCTTATCGCATGTCTTCTAAAACCACTTATTCGCCTCCCTATCCTTATCCATCTCCTTCTGCATGTTATCCAAAAATCCAGAAAAGTCAAAAACTCCAAAAAAAAAAAAAAAAATCAAAAATAAAATAGTATAGAGAAATAATCCATCCAATGGTGAAAACTTGGAAAACAAGCGCCTTGGATAAGTACCATGATGAAAACCTGGCAAACAGGCATCATGCGTAAATCCCTATCTGCACTTGGGGGCAGCTTCTTGATATGCATTCCCTCCATCCGCTATGCTTCCTGCTACGCTTTTGGCTATGCACCCATCTTCTTGCTATACATCATTTTCATCCATCCCCTCCACCCTATCGAGCTTACACATCCTGTTTCGCATATCTTATTTATCCCAATCCTTCCATCCTCCTTGTGATCTTGATAAAGATAGGGGAAAACATATAAACATGCTTTGGACACCTCTTAGCGTACATTCCCCTCATCCGCACACTACCCCAACTATTATTCGCACTCGTCTACCTTCCTTATCCACCTGTCATGCTACCCTCAATCTCCCTTCCTTATCCATGCATCCTATCATCATCCATCTCACTCGTTTATTTTCCTATCCTTCTCTATTGCATCCTTCATGCCTCCTCGCACATGACATATCTAGAGTGGGGGCATCTATCTTCCTTTGTAATATTGTCCTTGGAGACATTATCCATTTCATCATAGCATCCCTTCCATCTCCCCATCCTTATCTTCCAATCGCTCCACACAATCCTTTTAACCTCCCTATCCTTATCCCCCTACCCATCCATCATAGCATCCCTTCCATCTCCCCATCATTATCTTCCTGTCCATTTATATCTATCCACATCCCATCTCTTAATCCCTTGTCATTGGCTACTTACCATACAATCCATTGTCCTCTATCTTATCACTTCTGCTTCTTTTACACATCTTTTCAATCTCCTATCCTTTTTCATCATTCAGCTATCTGTCATGCCATCCTCCCACTTCATCTTTGATGATTTGGATAACTATCCCATCCCTGAGCTTTGTATAATCACTATCCTTCAATCCAATCCAACAGGTCTATCTTGTCCCATCGTGTCGGTCCAATCATTTTATCCCCTTATCTAGGGTTATCTCATCATCTTTCATCCATCACTTGTCTTTGACCTTTTGTCGAACTACGTTGCCCCTGCGCTTTCACGTAGGCAAGGTCGATCATTTGATCCGCCCCCGAGGTTCCATCCATCATCGATCTATATTGTCCAGTTTTCTCCTGTTCTATATCCTATCTTGGTCATCCATCGCAATCTCCATCATGGTCTGTCGTTAACCTTTTATCGAACTACAAGGGCTCTGCACTTCCACGTAGGCAAGGCTAATCTTTGATCAGCCCCTGAGCCCCTAGGTCACTAGGATGTGTTAGTCTCCTATCTTGTGTCATGTCTCTTGTGTCGTGTCATCAAGCTATGCCCTTATTTAGCTAGTTCTTAACCAACAAGATCCACTTGTATCATAAAATTCAATCAGTTCTGAATATCTTACGCCATATCAATCTTTTAATTTAGTATCTATCATCGGTCTCAACAGGATGCATCCTTCCTAACAGACCTCATCAATCCCATCCACCCCCTTGATTGATCCTATGGCAAAGGACATTTGAAATTCATTGTGATCTTTTGATGCTTTTGGCTTTTGTTTATCATTTGAGCTCCCTATCATCACTTGTCATGGTCGCCTTGATCCATCATATCATGGTGTGCTTTGACTAGTCAACATAGAGGTTTATCTTGATCTTTTATGTCTTCTGAGTTGTCCCACGTAGTACCCACCAAGATCCCTGAGGTCTTGTGTTACGTTGGGGCATCCTTGTGTGCTTGTGGTTATCCCAATACCTAGCCCGATCAAGGTCATCGTGACTTTGGGGTGTTGGGATAGCCTTCTAGTTTGTTATGTTTGTTTTATGCATTAGACACTAATCTGCCTTGGTTTTTCATACCTTGGCATCTTGTGTCTTATGCTATAGCAAAAATTAGTTCTCCAACGATGGAAAATTGCATTTGGATTTTATTTCCTCTTCATCCTCTCGTCTATCAAAATCCCCCCCATCCATTCCTCCTTCATCACGCTCCCCTCCCAATCTTCCATCACATTGCATCATCTCATCCATTTCGAGAGCCCACTCGTGTTCTCTTGAACCCGCATGTCCTCTCGAGGGGGCATCCTTCATCCCTAACTTTCATCTTTAACCCCCATCATCTTCCTTCCTAGTCACTCCATTGAATGACTGGGGCATCTTTTCCAATCTAACCATCTTCTTCTAGGTTCTATGTTTTAATATTCTTTGAAATGATGCTACTTCGTAACACCATCTCAAAGAGGGGCAACATGTAGACATCTAAATTTGGACACTTAATTTATCCAAATTCATCCCCTTTCATCTTATTTTTGTTAATTAAGTAATACTGCTATTATTTAATTAATAGCTTTAATTCTGCCAAATCCCTAAGGTATTTAATCAATAATACCTTATCTCTTTAATCCTCCTTCCATCAAATGAACTAAATAAATATGCCATTTATTTAATTTCCTTTATGTCACATCCTCCATCTTTTATTATCTAATCTTAATCCTTCTTCTAATCTCATCATTAGGATGTGCACATGCCTAATCCTTGATTAGGAGGTGTCACATCCTCCAAATTTTTCAAGTTGGCCTCTAACCTTTCTGAGCCACCTAACCTTCCTCTAACCCCTCATCAACTTGTCTAATCACCCCCTTTAGTCAACTCTTCCCATCCCCCAAGGAATTTTTAATTCCTTTTGTCTTCCCAAAGTCCTTTGAGGATTTTTTAATTCCACTCTCATGTTTCAAGGAATATTAAATTCCTTTTCTCTTCCCCATGTCCTTTGTGACATGTGTCCTTGGTCAACCTTATTAAAGGCCTTCCCCTTTTGGACAAGGCACCCCACTTCCCTATGTGAATTTTCAATTCACATTTAATCCCCCAATGCACCCTTTGAAATTTAAAATTCTTTCCCCTCTCCCCATAAGGATATTTGAGGAATTTTTAATTCCTCACATGTCCTCTCACCCACATGGGACAAGGACATCCTTTATGAGGATATCTTGACCAAATCCCTATGGTCCTTTGAAGTACATCCATGTCATGTACTTCTCTTACACCTCATGTCCACCTCATCTTTCTTAAGCCTCTCCCCTTGCCACATGTCAAGATGTGAGGGCTTGTGAGTTCTCAACTCACCATAGCCCTACATCTTGGCCATGTTGGTGGCTCAATCTTGGCCATCCATTTCCCTAGAGATTTCCAAAATCTCTATAAATACCCCCTCTTTTCTCTCATTTGGGAGAGATCATTTTGCTAGCCAAACTCTTGCAATTTTATTTCTCAATCTATACTTAGCCATTTTCATGTTTTTATCCATTTCCATCCATCTTCACATCATCATCTAGTTTGCATATCTTGCCATCCAAGGAGCATACACATCAAAGATCAAAGGGCCAACCAAAGGATCGATTCCAGACAAGGTATAATGTTCCATTTGTTGCTTTTATCTTGTGTTGATTCCAACTTAGGCTAATCTTGAGGTGTAGGTTGTTTTGGTGTTTATTTGCACTCTTTAATTTGCTACTCATTTTCTAATGCATATATTTGACCTATCACAGTATGTAATATGTTTTCACTTGTTACTGTTTGTGCATGTTTGGTTGACTTGGAATGCTAGTGCTAATTGTGGAGGATGATTATTATTTTTTGAAGTTTTGAGAAGTGTGTCAGTGTATATTTGAGTCCCAATTAAGTCATGGAATGGTCTACTTTCACTTATTTATACTACAAAAGTGTTTGGTGGTGACCTATCTAGTGCTAGACATTTGAGGTGCATATGTTTTCTTAAGACAAACCTAATTGAGATGGTATAAATGTAAGGTGAGTTATTGTGTGGATCAAGTGTGGATTATGTGTGATTTGAAAGATGCGAATGTGATTAAGTGTGGTGATCTGAGTGAGATCCTAAATTCTTATGACTTTTAGATGTAGTGAGCTTAAGGAGTCTACATTTTAGTAAGATCAATGAGGTTTAAGTGCTTCAATGGAATTGTACCTTAGGCATAAGTGAGATGCATTATTATCAATTCATATTTAGTATTGAGCCACTACTTTCTTCTATTTTTTCTTCTTCTAAATAATGAGTCCTTTTGGAAGTGAGCATTTCTTCTATTTTCTAGGAAATGAGCCTAATTATATTTGATGTTGCAATTCATTTATATGTGATCTTATCATGTCCAAAATTTTACACCAAACAAATTAGTTGAGGAAAAAAATAAATTTAAATTATGATCCCAAAACTTGCATAATTCACAAAAAAATCCCCCTATACCTACAGTTCATGAAAGCATAAAAATATTTGACCAATCAATTATAAGAACTTTGTCCTATAAAGTTATTTTTTGTGCTAGTCATGGTTAAGTTCAAATGGTGATGTGGAATCCACCTCACTGAAGTAGACATAATTAGTGCTACTAACTAATTAATAAACTGAAACATAATTCAATTCGCATGCTAAGAAATAAAATATGTAACAATAGTAATCTCAAATTAATAATTAGAGAATAAATCCTGGGGCCAAACCTAATTCCTCGATGGCTCATCTTTGATGGTCTTGCCTACATATTTTTACAGAGGCTCTATAGTTTGACAAAATGAGTTCAATAAACTCATATTTGATTGACCAACAATCACACATAGTACCAGTGCATACATCATGACTTACTCATAATGGTAGTAACTATATAAAATGGTCAACAGTAGTAAAACTACAAGGGATCCTTTACTTTAAAGAGTAGTAGTTAACAATGATGATCACAACCCCCCTCAAGGGTCACTTGACAAAATAGATAACCAAGAATGATCTAGGATGAAGGTAGCCATATAATATCTTGAATAGATGGTTATAAATATAGTTGTGGTTCAATTTGAAACATACAAGGGTCACCATATAACATTAATTAGACTAGAGGGTAAAAATTTGGTAGTATAATCCACATTTATATTCCGTCAAGACAAATCAACCATCATATACTTGGTTGACTAACACAAGGGTTTATAACCCATAAAATCAAAGAGGACTCTACTTGAATCACACTCATAACCCAAAAAAACTGAAATAAGCTAAACTCAATTCTCTACTCAAATTAATCTTATGCCTCTATCCCATTAATTATAAACTCTAAGAGTGGGTACACAACCATTTCTAGGGTCCTTTTACCCTCAATAGTTTCACATTTAGCTACCACCCACTTAGGTATAGCCAGGGATTAGGAAACACATTAAAAATATGGTGTATTCATAAACAGTGCATATCATGCTTACATGATAGTTTAATGTCTAGAATTAATATTTGTTTCACTTCAAGGTAGTAATCCTAGTTAATTTAAATGTTCAATTATCATCTCTACCATGATGTAAAAACAAGAATGAAATAACTCAAAGAAAAAACCTTTCTCTCCACCCTACCATATTGGAATCAAAAAGCCTCATGAGCTCTAGCTAAACCCCCAAGCAAGAAATTTTTTAGCCCCATGATGATAAAATGGGGTCTTCAATACATATAATATAAATTGGTATCTCAAGAAAATATTTATCTAAGCAATGATCAAATAGTGCCCTATGCGCGATACTCAAAATTTGTTAAAAAAAAGTATTCCAAAATCCATTATATTTATCAGTTATCATGTATCAAAAACATATATATAAATTAATATTACTGGAGTTTAAAGATTATGAATGACATAAATGTCTAAGTTCTATTTGTCTAGGGATAACATCAAATTGCCATATTGTAATGCCTTGTTGTATGAACCGCAAAGGACAACATAAAATTGCTAATAATATTTTTTTGATAGGGAAACATTGCATAAGATAAGTTTGTACATTCATTACCTGAAAGAAATTATACATTTACAAAGTCATCTACATCCTCTGAGGTATACGCTATGGTAATTACGATTCCTAAACTTTTATCAAATGAGAGAAAATTAAAGCCAAGATACATAATAATAACATACAACCCTCCATGATCGAAAAAGATGAAAATATACATACAACATTTTATTACATTTCAATTCATAGATCAATATAATAGTGTGGAGTATATTTCCATAGATACAACACATCAAATAACGACTACCACATAAGGTTTACACTTACATTACATTCGTTTCAGGAGTACATATGCATCTCGTCGTGCATCAAATACAAGAGTGTTACATAAAGAAGAATAAGGTACAAAAATGAGGAATAGTCTTCAACAACGTGAAGCCTTGGAATCTCTGCATCCACTTTCACATCATGAACACAACCTGTGAACCTAATGGGGTGCATAACACATTCCACCCAACCGCATGGACCTGAAGGACCACGCCCCATGCGAGGAGATAACAAGAAAGGATCCACATCCAAACAAGGTCAAGAAAAAAAGGCTAACTCAATAATGTCAGAAAACAATATCAAACAAGTACAACAATGCTTGTTTAGGAAACTCTTCCAAATAGTTCCAAACAAGACTCACAACAACAAGGGTGTACCAATCATAAAAGCCACAAAAGGAATACACGTACGAGGCATGAACCATCTCACTCATAGTCATAACTAAGGCAAAACAAATCATAGAACAAAGAACACCCATGAGAAACTTAAAATAAGAATACGATCAATGGATACACAAAGGTTTAAACATGGGAAAATTCAACACCAAAATGAGTTTCCCATCGCTTCTGGTAAACTAGCAACCTACCACCCATGACCATCCAAAAGGGAGTAATCTTAAGTATTACAGGTTCCCAATCTATCCAAAACATGTCTAGACATAGAAATTACCTCAAAAGTGAAATAAAACAAGAGGAAAATATGATCAATCATGAATCCACTAGCATGCATAAGGAATCATTTCCAAGGAGTATTCAAAATAAATAAATAACTTACATGTTCAAGGTCAACTATAAATATCCATTCACTTAAACATAACATAATCCAATCTTACTAATGATAATGTAAAGAATAATTAAATCATTGAGTATAATTAAATGTATCTCCATCATAATATCTTTTATATAGATAAGAACCATGTAATTACAATCTACAATATTTGATTTAAGTCCTTACCCAATTGAAGCTCCTAATTGTAAGTTCATAATCCTCATGTCTATTTTACGCATTTACATTGAAATTATTTAATTAAATAGAAAAACTATGAAAACCAATTGTATGTAAACCATAGACTTCTCTAAATTTATGATTCCTATATACATATGCATAGGTTTACCTTATAATGAATAAATTTAATTAAAGTATATTATGCATTTGTTTACTTCAAGTAAATAAATTTAATTAAAATATAACATAAATTTACCTACATGTTAAACTTCTTTTACATCTTAACTTTTAGGTTAATCATAAATGTAAACCTTATTCTCTATTTATATATAAAAAGGTCCAAAAAAGAAAGAGAAATTAAATCTCTTATTTAGTTGTAAATTATACATGAATGTTAGTATCATCCTTCCAATGATTTTGCCAATGGTTACTTCATGAGAATAATAGTATCATTGTTTACCAATTCTTTATCCATAAGTAATATCATTACCACTTTTTTTATTCTTAATTATAGATAATGATAACGTTATTTGATTATTAGCTATAAATTGATCATGAATAATTATTTTATCTAATGCACTATTAAATTAACCCATGTATTTCCCTTTTTAGAAAAAATCAATAAAATTAAATAAATAACATATTATAAATTAATAGATGTCAAAATAGAATCTTTATAATACTCATCTATAATAAAATTAAACATATATCAAAATAAGATCTTTATGATACTTAACTATACTAAAATTAAACAAATATCAAAATAAAATCTTTGTGCAATATCGTAATAATGTCTCATGTCCATTTTGATAATGGAGATAAAGTGCCACCATACAACTAAATTATGCAAGTTACCATGAAATATGAAAGAGAAAAGAATAAAAAAAAGAACTTAAATCTGTTTCCCGTGAATATAATAAACGAAGCCTATATTTTTGCTGACAGACCAAATAGAAAATCAAATAATAATAATAATTAAATAAATACATATATGGTAATGCAAGCCGATCTATCTGATCTCCACCCCCGCCATTCATTTACATGGAAGCAATGGATAATATAAGATGAGCAGCAAATATGTTACCAAGTAAACAATGATTTGAGTGCCCAGGTTTATAAAGCCTTACCCGATTCTATAAATCACAAGGAAAACTTACCAGTTAGGTGTTTTCATTTCCACAGCAGTAATTAAGTTAAGCAGAGAGAGAAATGGAATACATACTATGCCAACAAAGCACTGAAACGGTGCAGAACAAATCCTTTGTATTAATTGGGCACTAAACACATAACAAAACCTGCTAAAGTCCAAAATCGGGCCTAAGGTGCATGCAGAATGTGGAAGCTTACACGAGGGACATGAAATGTTTGACCAAATTCCTCAAGGACATTTTTGTTCCGTGGCTCGCTATGATTGCAGAAACTACACAATGAGGATTTGTTAGAAAGGGCTTAGAAACATTCAAGCGAATGCAGTGATTGCAGGATATGCACAAAACGGATTTTAATGTATCGCTTGGGTTTCAGAATTTGCAGTGGCAGACTGATAACTCCAAAGCATAGAATTATTCATCGCTCCTTGCTGACACTGTGGATTGTTAAGGATAAAGGGTCTGAAAATGCAACTGGGGTTAGCTCCAAAGTATACGCTAGTGTTGGATACTCATTTAATGATGATGATGAAGACAAGGCAGTGAAACAAAAACTCAAAGCCGAGGTAAATGGAGAAAAAGCAGGCATCTCAAGGAGGAAAGTGATTGCAGGACATGAACAAGACGGATTTATTGAAAAGGCTTTAGAAACTTTCAAGCAAATGCAATTGGCAAGTGACACCAAAAGATCGAGGGAGGTTATTTAAACTAGTAAACTTCCTAATATGCTCAAGAACTGCGGCTGAGACATGTTGACAATGAAATCGGGGAGATTAATTAAACCTCTACAACATTCTATTTTTTAGTACTGTAGGTGTAACAGATTGCCAATGGAAACAGGAAGTCCCTCTACAGCCTTCTATGTTCAAGGTGTGAGCAATTTGGCAGGATTATAGGATGAGGGCTGTACATACCTCACACATCCGCAGATTGCATTACATCTAGTTGATCATTAGGATTGTATGGATGACCTTCATGCCTATAAAGGCTATCCTAGAGACAACGCAAGTTTATAACTAAGATGCCAGTTAAACCTGTGGTGCCCGTGGATCATCTCCACCCAACTGCTGATAGTTTTGAATGCAAAATATATAACCCAGACAGGACACACGACTGTTTGACAGATTTCCCAAAAGAAATGTGATCTCGTAATACAAACTTTATCAAAATTCATAATATAAAATTATTAACTCATAATATATCAATACAATGCACAACATACGTTATCAGATCTCACTTCATAAAGTAATTTTTTATCAGATTCTATCTCCTATTAAAAGGGAAGCGAAGACACAAGGCGGGAAGGACACACGACTCAGGCTGGGATGCGCAGGTATAGAACTGCTTGAAAAAAGACCTCAAAGAGATCTCATCTCGTGGAATGATGTGAGGGAAGGGCACGCACAGCATGTATTAGATAAATATGGCTTAAGAAACTTACAAGCGAATGCAATTGGAAGGTGTAGAGCTGATCCTCACCTCCTTTCCCCAGCGTTCCTCTTGCGTCCTAACGTGGAAGGCTTTGCTTGTGTTCTAGGTACGCAGTTTGGCAGGTTGGAGTATAAGAGCTGCACATACTTCACACTGCAGCAACCCCTTATTGCATTGCATGTATCGCTGATCATTTGAAGTGCATCCAACAGCCCGTCTCTTCCAGAAATCCTCGTGGATCTGTATGCAGTGTGAGGACGCATAGACCTAGCCCATGATCTGCTGGACATAACGCCTCCGAAAAGACGTGGTTTCTAGGGATGCCATCGTTGTAAGGTAGACACATCCATCAAAGAATAACTCCACGTGCGTCTGTTGTCCCCTCTTTTCATTCTAAATACTCTGCCCCCAAAAATGTATGCAAAATGTGAAAGCATATCCCCCGTATATCATCTGCAACCTGAGGACGCACCAGAAGAAGTCTCTCCTCCCCCAAAAAGAACACGTTGAAAAAGCCTAAGAAACTTTCCAACAAAATGCAGAAGACAGGTGTAAAATGATTCTCCATGCCATAAGACAAGTGAAAAATGTAGAAGCAAATGCAAAACACATGAAGAGCTGACATGCTACTTGTAAGGCACGTGGCCCCAAGGGTTAAAATAAGATTCATTTTCTTTTTATTTTTTATTCTGCTTTTATGAAACTTGATCTATGTTTATTTACCCTTACTATTAAGTTTGCTCTATATTTATGCCATTTTCCTTATATGTTTTGATACTTTATTGTACTCTATTCTCCTAGCATTATTCATGCACTCATATCTTTATTCTTTATCATTTTTTTTCTTGCGACTTTACTCATTCATTCTTCACCTTATTTTGCAATATTTAATTTCACATTTACTGTTTGTTATTTCTATTCTTATATCTTTTCGTCCAATTTTTATGTTATTTTAACACATCTATTTTTGTTTGAGACTTATCTTCTCTTTGCATCCTTATTTGTTAATCATGATTAGTTTTGTCCATATTTTATATTTTTAATTCATTGTGTATAATGACATTATACCCATCATTTATTTTCGTTTTTCATACGCTTTCTTTTAATTTATCTCATATCATTAGATTTCTATATTAATACTCTCTTTTTTTTATATTCCCTTCTATTAGTTATTATTTTATCTTGTATTTATATATTCACTCACTTATCTATCTTTCTTTACTGCTATATTATTTTATGTTTTTTTGTATTTATATAATTAATATATATATATATATATATATATATATAAACTCATTTAATTATTCTATTATGTTGACTATGTGCCTTTATCCTTATATACGTAATACTTTCCACACTTATACATTTTGATAATAACTTATTATTAATTTTGTTTAATAATACTATTTTTATTGTCATGTAAATCGTTTTTAAAAATTGTTGAACCTTCATCCAATATTTTGTAAATTACAACCTCCACAGAGAAATAGTAAAATAAATAACACTATATAAGTTTATGAACTATTACCATACATTAATGACACAAACCAAGCACATTAGATTCCTCAAGATTTCCAAGCAATCAACTCAAAACCATTCAAACTATAGATTTATTTGACCTAGCCTACGAAGATCCTTAAGGAATGGGACTTAGGTGGTGGCTTATCCTTTTACTACATTTGACATACATGCTACTTTTCATTTGATAACAAATTTAAACCCTTCGGATTTAAGCATGAGTCAACAAAGATTTAGATGAGAATAAAATTTAATAGAAAATGTAGAACACAGTTCGTTATATACATTATTTAATCCCATAATTTCAAAATAAAATTTAACAATATAATAATGAACATAGAAAAGACAACTCAATTTAACCAAACAAACTTACACAAGATCCAAGACGATCGAAATGAAGGGACACTACACATACAATGGCTTATGAACCAGGGTCTAGCTGGAGATCAATATAATAGTCAATGAAAGCTGAAATTCTAAACACAATCCCAAAAAACTCATAGATATGATCTGAGTATAGGGTAAGTGCATCAAGATGGTTCATAAAAAGGGGGGCTTAGGTGGCCACTTTTTTTTTTTTTTTTGTGAAATCAAGAAATACTGACCTTGGACATGAAATTGAAGATACTTACACTCAAAATTTTGAGATGGAACAAAAAAAAGGATTCAACTGCTCCAAGTCTAATTTCTAAATTACTAATTTAGTTTGAAAATGGTTGAGATGAAGGGGCTCAAATGAGGGACGTGCACAAATTGGTGTTGTTTTTGCAAGAAAAACATAACATAGCAACTCTTGTACAACCCTTGTACGATGAAATTTTTTAAGTATTTTTTAAAATTGCTATGGTCAGAAGTTAGGCAACAGTATGTAGTTGATGCACAATTTTTCTAATAATTTTTTAATGAATATTTTAATTTTTACTAATTTTCGAAGTGGACTCTTCCTAAAAAATAGAATTTTGGCCGTGCTACCCCTACAAATTTTAGAAACTAATTGAATTTATTTATTTAAATTGTAGAATGGAGTCTAGTTTCTAAAAATGTAATTTTTTTGAAATTTTGATGAACGGTTAATATATAACGAAAAAAACACTAAACATTACCTTTTGCCAAAAAAGAGACATACAAACAAAAGAAATTATGGATGAACAACTTAATATTGTCAAAAAGTGAAAAAATTACATAATTGGGTAGCTAAGAGAGAACCTAACAGTACCCAGATGTTCAATTTGTTTGATATTGAACCACGTGCAATTCTGATGATGAGCATAAACCCGATTATGTGAAATACTATAGAAATTGCAAAAAATCGTCTTTGGTGATTGGAAATGCCCTCCAAGCCTTTGGGTTGGTATTCCAAGGAAAATACCAATCCTAAGGCTCGGGGATTCCCAAAGCAAGATATAACGTGAGCACATTATAACGCGCTTGCATTATATGTCAATTTTGACATGGTTTTTGTTTGTGGGGAGCATTTCTAGCAAGACATAACATGAGTGTGGTATAATGTGCTCGTGTTATGTATTGCTTTATGTTAAATGCATATTGAATGTATGTTTATATATTTGAATGTTTGTATGCACATGTATGCTTGTATGTCATGTATGTATGTATGTATGTATGCATGTATGTATGTATGCCTGTATGTATGCATGTATGTATCAATGCACGTATATTGTATGTAAGCCTACTTGTATGAAAGATTGTATATATGTGCATGTACATGTATGCTTGTATGTATGTAGGGTTGTGTGCACATAGGTATTATGCTTGTATGTATGTATTTATGTATGTCTTTAGAGGGAGGGGGCATTTTAAGAGAGATAAAGAGAGATCTAGAGTTGTTTAGGTGGGGTGGGAGAGGGAGGTGGAGGGGGGGGGGAGAGGGAGAAAGAGAGAGAGAGAGAGAGAGAGAGAGAGATTCTGGAGAGAGGGAGAGGGGGTGGAAGTGAGAGTTTAAGAGAGGGAGTGGGAGAGAAGGGGTTGGAGTGAGAGGGACTTAACTAGGTAGGGTGGGAGGGATA